>JACBWV010000223.1:543437-944724 GCA_013435795.1 Chlamydomonas sp. ICE-L | reverse complement strand
TCCCTCTGACCTCACGGCTGTAGCCATCTGAAGGAGATAGGTTGAATTCGAAGATGAACGAAGACGCTATAGGGGGGGAGGGTTTCAGCCTTTGAGGTGACCAAAATTCTTGTGATTTGAATTTTGGTTTTGCCTTGAGTGTTTGTTGAGTATACATTTATGTGTAGTACCGGCCCGTTTAAATTCCTTTACAAACATGTTTCAAATGACATCATTAACCTAGGGATTCCAAGTACTACGATGTTTGTGAAGCAGCTTGGTCATGGCGCACCATATATCAAACGGCAGATGACTACAGCCTCAAGTTAGACAGCAAACTAAACAAAGTCTCTTTTTGGTGGGCGCATCCTCCTATAGTCCATGATTAAGCAAAGGGAGGTCTCTGGGTTCTGCCACAATGGGTGCTATCTGTCTGTCTGAATCCTCTTGGATCACTGAGGACTTGGTATTGGTATCCCGTATTTGGACATCACTGTTGTAACCATTAAGTCCCAATTTATCCAATCGATGTTGCTTCGTACGGTCAACATAATACATAGGTCTGTAGTGGTGTGGCATACTGGTGGGGTCCCTTCTCTATGTAAACAGCATGATCGCGTGTTTGGCAGGTCTGTCCCCTCCATGCAATGGGGGTTTGTAAGCCCGGTGATGCCACACTACAAGCCTCAAAACATTTATGTATTGTTGGTGCCAAGAAACTCAGGGAGGCCGGTTAGATATATCATGATGGGGAATTCCCTTCTGCCTGGTCCGACCACTGGTTTGCTTTTTAGCTACGTGATTGGATGCATGTTTGGTAATAAGAGAAACGAACTCCATGAGGTTTAGGGTAGGATGGGGTTTGGAGTGTTGGTGGGGTTGGGACTTGGTTTTCTATGGAGAATGTTGTCTAGCAAGAGGCCCATGGAGGGGGGAAAAATGGAAGGTGGGGGCTGTCTGTCTGTCTTGGGGTTAGGTCTATTGACACGGTTTCCACGTGTGGTGAGGGGGGGGGGCCCTCAAATATGTCCCATGATGCTCCCCCAAGATATCCCAGGAGTATCATCTATGACGTTTTGTATTTTGGCCATATTGTGTGGAGGTCTTGAGGTCTTGGGTGGACCCCGGATATCACAGAGTTTTTGAAGATGTTTACTGTGGGCTTGTTTGGGTTTTGTTGGATCGTTATGGGCATGAAAGGCTGCTTTGCCAGTGGCGGTAGAGCTGTTAATGTGTTGTCTGCTGTTGTGAGAATCTCCGGAGGGCGGGGAGCACCGGCCCTCATGCCAGGTGATAATAGTTGCACTGCACGCCAAGACTGAGGCAATGGTTCTGGTGCGGCGACGGCTGGATTTAGGGGATGAAGGGTGTCTACGCTATGGTCTAATGCGCCATGTTTCTAGGAGAGTAGAATGGGCGTCGTGATCGGAGTTGGGGTCGGTTGTTTAGTGATGTTCCGCTGTACTACGCTCTTTTAGCTGTTGGATCATGGGAGTTGATTGTTGCGGCGGTGGGCTTGCTCGTCTTTCTGTCAAAGAAGTGCCCTGTATATGGTTCACTCGTCGCAGGGCAGGTTTTCAACACAGTGGTCTCGCGGGCCATCCTATAGCTAGGTGTCCCATAATCTGGTTGCTGAGATTTCGAGGTCTAATCCTTTTGCAAGGTAAAGTGTGTTTGACTTGGTGGAGGGTGGATGTGGACGGGAATTGCTCTCTCTAGAATTTTGTGTGGACCTGGTCTCCGACCTTAGGGCCCTGATTTGGGGCCTTGGTGTGGTGTGTGGTCTCATGAAGACAATGTAGGGTGCGTTTTCTTTCTAAGAGTCCTTTCTAGTACGTGCGTTCATGAGAAGCCTCATCGAGACGGGTGTTACTACCTTGTGTTGGGGTAGCTATGGTAGGGGGGGATGTCAAGCACAAAGTCAGGGGTAATGGGCAATAAGTAAATAAGGGGGGTATTTGTGGAGGGCCATGTGGTCTAGGTATCCTCCGACCTCCCTGGTCTTTTCACTATATGGGGGTGGAGGGGGGTTGGGGCAAGGGATGAGATGTCATCGATTCTGCTTGGTGCTTCAGGGTTTGCCTTCCTGGTAGCAATGGGAAGGTGGGTGCTCTATTAAAGGGTTGGTGGGGTGGAGGTTGATCTTGGGAGCACGTAGATATGTATGTTTGGTTCTTGTTGTAAGTGGCGTGGGTATCTATCTGGGGAAAGAGGGTTGCATTCCAATCCGCCTCCACAGAGTGGGGTGTGTTTGGCTTTTTGTGTGGTCCCGATTATGTATATGCGGGCTTGACGTTGCGGGGTGGTCCGGGGGCATTAGAACGCCTATGAATTGTGGGTAGGATTTGGGGTGGTAGGGGCTTTAGGAGCCGAGGTGATGTGCACTCAGGTACCCAGTCCCCGCCCAGGTCTGCATTGACTAATCATTGGTACTGGAGCTGGGGAGGGCCTAATTGCTTGTGGGTGAGGATTATGACCCCTCCTTAACACAGTGGTTGTTGTCTCCAGTAGGTTTTTCCACACACTGTGTGAAGGGAGTCTGGTGGGATTTCTTCCTTGATGAACTTGGATGAAGGAGCAGGCGTAGTAGCTAGTTTTGGTTCTTGTAAGTATAGCCAACATCAGGTTTGGTGGTCTAGGCATGTATTGTGAGATTACTCCCAGGAGCCTTCCGCAGCCTCTTGCAGCTTCCTGAGGAGTAGAAAATAATAATTGTTTCGAAAAATACATCGTATAGTGGGGTGACTCGGCATTGGGGTGGGTTGGTGGCAGGTCCCATTTCCCTTAGGGGTAAAAGAATGGACGGTTTACAGCACTGTTTGTTTGAGCTTACTTTAGCCTGGTGGGGGGGTGGGGGCTCCCTATGGAATTGGGTGGTGTGGAGAGGTCGGGGGGGAAAAAGTTGTGGATTGGTGTTTGTAATGTTTGAGTTTATAAAAATATTGGGTCCCAGGTTATTTGCGAGTTGTTTGCAGAATGCTTGTTGGGGTGCCTGATAAATTTTTTTTGGTGGGGGCGCTGCCCTCTCTGTAGTTACCCTACACCACGTTTTTTCAGGTTGGTTACAGTTGTATAAAGGGCACCAATCCCACACTAATCGCAGTCCATTTGCATGTTGGGGGACGGGATTTTCGCGATTCGGAAGCGGGGAGCTGGCGTCCCTTCATCAATGGTAATCTTCCAATGTTGGGAACTTGTGACAAGGCATGGGTTTTGTAGGAGTTTGTGTAGTGTTGTGTCCTAGAAGTATCCATCGTCGCACGAACGTCAAGATAGGTATTGGGCGTCGGTCCAAAAAATCCATGTCTTGTCGCTGCGCGCTCTTTTTTAAAGGATTAAATGTTCCCATATAGGCCGCACAGCCCCCTAGTGTGGGGGTTCAAGGGATTGGCGAGAGGTATTTCTGAGTCTAATCCAAGTCCCAGTGTTAGATGGTATTGTTTTTAGACAGCCGGCATGGTCCATAATGGACGGTTGGGAAGTGGGGGTGTAAAGTGCAAAAGATACATTTATTATGCACCTTGCATGGACGTTTGAGAGATTCTGTTTTTTGCAATGCTCAGGTATATTTCCAAAGGTTTTAGGATACAGAGGATAAGGTATGTGGGGCATTGGTGTGTCAGGGTTAATCAGGGTTGTGCATTTTTTGGAGTAATGACCCCTCTAGGGGGCAAATTCGAGTGTGCAAGTAGGCCCTGCTTCACAAAATTTGGAAAAAATTATTTTCCCGCTGAGGGAAGTGAGCGGCCAACACCCAGGTCGCGTCGGGTTGCTTTGCGGTATTGGTGATGTCTCATCTCTTCCCCAAATTTGAAATTTCCCCTGTGTTACATGTGGTCGCACCCGAGTCGGGGCATTATGATGGCGTGCACTTGGCAGTGGCTTGAGATTTGTTTCTCAATGTATGGTAGGATAGTGCTTAGGGCCGGGATTGAGGGCTGGCCTTGCGAGGTGGGGTGCGCTTTCCTCCTCTACATGTCGGGTCATGGGGGGGCTGGAGATAGGCATTGAATGCGTATTTTTGAATAAGTATGTCCCTAATACAGGTGGGGGCGAGGAGACGTTCTTTATTTTTTGTGTGCGTTGCACCGAGGCACCGTCTCTGTAAGGAGACCCTGTAGGCCATCCAGTGTAGCCACGGAAGAATGTTCCAAAGGAGCCACCAAATCAACCGAGTTGATTCCGAATCAGGGGGGGTGTGTGCCACGTATCCCAGGACAGAGTCAAGTTAATGGCTTTAGTGGTACTATTTGGGATGGGAGATGGTGGCCATGGGGCCGGATGTGTCTGGCGGGTAGTACACTACCATTACAAATTGAGGTGTGTCGAACGTGGTCATGTGACTTAGGTCTTGCAGCCGTGAGGAACTGGGTTCAGGCGCTACACACAAGACACATTTTTTATGATGTTGAGACGCCAGCATCTTCTCCACTTGCTGGCCTTGTTACTCTAGCGGCAGAAGGGTGAAGTGGCATGTATCCGGTCACAGGTACTCTCTGTTCTTGCTTTACTATTACTATTCCGCAGCTTTATGGATGGGTTCCTATAGTTTGGTGAGTTTTGGAGGGGTTTTGTTAACGGAGGGGTGTTTCTCACAGTAGTCCAGGGTTTGAGAGGTGAGGGGACCCTTGCGATGCGGTAGGCCTTATGGTTACTCACTCATTGCCGGGACGGAGTGGGGAGAGCTCTCTTGGAATAGAGGCATGATTATGGCCCGGAAGTCCCTCTGTTAGAGACAAGTTTTTTGGGGTGTAGGTTGGTGTTTAGGCATAGTTTGGGTGTAGACTCAATGTAGAGGCATAGTGAGGGTGGTAGACTCACGGTAGAGGCATAGGGTGCAGGTGGTGACTCAGGGTAGAGGCCTCGGTTTGGGGGTGGAGACTCAGGTAGAGCTAGAGTTTGGGGGTGGTAGACTACAGGGTAGAGGCATAGGTTTTGGGTGGAACTCAGGGTCAAGGCATGACGTTGGTGGTGGTAGAACCTCGGTCGAGGCCTAGGTTGGAGTGGTAGACCCTTCAGGGTAGGAGGCATAGGTTGTGGTGGCGTAGACCTCAGGGTAGAGGCACCCCCCACTCAGTTTGGGGGATGGTAATACTCAGGGTTAAAGGCATATAGTTGGGGGGTGGTAACTCAGGTAGAGGCTAGGGTGGGGTGGTGGTAGACTCATGGTAGTAGGCAATAGGTAGGTTTAGGGGGTGTCGGACCTCATGGTAAGAGGACATAGGTATGGGGGTGGTAGACTCCAGGGTAGAGTCATCGGTTGGGGCTGGTGACTCAGGGTACACGCATATGTTGGGGGGTGGTATACTCAGGTAGAGGCTAGGTTGGGGGTTGTATGAACTCAGGGTAGAGGGCATAGGGTGGAGGTTGGTAACTCGAGGTAGAGGCATCATAGTGTTCTGGGGGTGGTAGACTCAGGGTAGAGCCTAGGGTGTGGGGTGGTAGACTCAGGGTATAGGCATAGGGTGGGGTGGTATAACTACAGGTTGAAGCTGCGAGGGCTGGGTGCTGGTCTAGTCTGACAGGGTAGAGTCATTGGGTGGGGGGCGTGTAGACCTCATTGTGTACGAGGGCATCAGGCTTGCTGAGGGGTGGTGAGACTCTTCAGGGTAGAGCGCAACATAGGTTGGAGGACGGGGGTCGGTAGACTCAGGGTAGAGGCCTAGGGTGGGGGTGGTAGACTCAGGGAATAGGCAATAAGGTTTGCGGATTGGTAGACCTCAGGCTGCAGGCATGGTGTGGGGGTGGTAAACTCTGGGTAGAGGCGTAGGTTGGGGGTGGGAGACTCCGTACCTGGAAAAGTCCTTCAAGTCCACTAGGCTTTTGAAGGAGCCAAGCCGCCGTGGTCTCCATACAGTGATTGGGATCTGAGCAAGTCTGAAAAGGAAAAAAACGGCTGTGGAGTGCTTGGGCTAGACCTAACCGGTTGAGGACATGAAGATGAGATAAAGGATGGCCTCCCTGTACGCTGCGTGCTAGGTCGAGAATGCGAATGGGTTCTAAAAACATCTCAGACGTATAAGAGTTACGCGTTGCATATCTGATCAAGTGACAGCACGCGGGCAGGCTAGGCCCGACACCACGTCTCTCCAGAAGGATATGATATTCGTTTTGGTCGCGACCATTTGTTACTGTGCCAGCAGGCTTAGATGATAAACTAATTATGTGATGGTAATGGTGGCGGCAGGTTACTCGATCGTAGCTTCCTATGAGCTTGATATAGGTAGCTCGAGACTGTCGTATGAGCATGAGGTTTATTGATCGGGGGAGTGATATTATGGAGCCCCGTACGACCGATTAACCGCATTCAGTATTGGATTAATGTATAGTGTTAGGTGTAATATCATGAACCGGAGGCATGTGGCTTGTGAGCAAAGTTCACGAAGTAGAGGAAAGAGAGACCAGCGTTTGAGTGAGAGAGCAGCTGTGTTTTAGAGTGGAGCATAGTGTAGATTTGCTTAGGATAGACGGGACGGCTCACATTCGAAGAGGGAAACGGTCCAGATTGGAGAGCGGAGCGGCAGTTTCGTGACTTACCATACTATACAATTCGCGTTAAATCTGATTCCTGCGTAGCTTTGAGGGTCCGGCAGATTGTGGGACCAACCTGTGCTCATATTTTCCGTTCCTCCTTGTGCGAGAATGATTGGTGCGTGGGGTAACATGAGCGCGTGGGGGGGTTGTTTTTTCGAAAGTGGATTGTGGATTATGTCGATGATGGATTATTGAAAAACGGTGGCAGAAATTAGCAGGGTCCTAATTGATGGCCGCCTGCGAACAGTGGTATTGTACAAGAGGTCGCAATAAGAGGCAGTTAAGACCCATGGCTGCTCCAGTTCATATGGTGACTGGCAGACTTCCCCTATTGTGCGAAAGAGAGGTGTCTATGTCCCTGGAGATCACTGCATGGTGGGAACAGGGGATTCGTTAAGTTGCTTTTCTTCTAATTGCTCACAGAGCCAATAATCGCCAATTCACTGCAGCAGAATCCCAATTCAAGAAAAGGCTGCCGGGAATGTATTGCGCTTCAGCATACCCCCCCTGTAATTGGCCAAAGTCCAGGGATAAGGCACAGCATTCTAGAGCCAGGATAGTGCAATATCCTCTTCCGCCTGGCCCAGAGGTGCAGCCTCGCTACCAAGTAACACAAACACGTTCTACCACACACTTGGCCGACCACAATTTTGCCTGCGAGTACGCGTCACAGACTGTTTTATAACAGTCTCGATCACATTATGATTAGAACATTGCCTTATTCTGCTAAAGACATAGAGGACTCCATGATTCTGTGTTGGTAATTAATGCGGTATTAACGGGAAGAGTTGACCCGAAACGCATAAGAAACATAATAGGAGCACGACGTGAAAAAGCATCTGTCAATCAGCAGACAGACGCAGATAATGTCGAATTTAATATGCTACATCGCGAAATGCGAAAGAAGGACACATTAGGCATGCGATGAAAGTTTACTATCGGAAGTTTCGTGATATTAAATGAATCAATTTTATTAGAGGAATTAATCACTCATCAACTAGGATTCACACTATCATCACACACTTATATTGAATATAACCACTGATCAAATATATAAACAGCATAGCAATTTAGTTATCTTGCATCTGGTATCCATGATCTTGGCTGGTAACATCACAATTCTAAATCATACATATAAACGAGAACGTTTCACTACCATAATGTAATCTAATCTGAATGAACCTAAAACCTAGTATCCAGTCCTGTTTATGTTTAACCGACCTACTACCTAGTAGAATTGAAACATCCAACTAAACCCTCACGATGAAGATCCTTACTTTGATAGGAATCCTGTCCCAAAAGTGGGGCGCATTTCATGGTTATCTAAAATCCCAAAACCCTAAATAAACTTGTATCACTACACATATGTTACTATGTAGCAGAACCAAACTGTCCATCACCGTGCATCTGAGTGCGTGCGCTGAAAATGGGCTTAATCTGAGCCCTAAAACCCCTAATCTTATATTCCTGAAACGCTAAGCCCTGACCCTTTCTTGTGGGGACATTGTGTCCCCAAATGGGAGCGGCGAATGGTGTAAAAAGACCTAAACCCTGAAGAACCCTAAATTCTATAACGTGATACACCGTCGCCTTTCTCATTGTTGTACCATGTCCATGGTGGTGTTGTCAGGACCGCGGCCCCAACTAGGGAGTGGCTAATGGGTGTGGCACGACCATTGACAGCTCGTGGCTTGGTGCCCCTTTGTGCAGTTATTTGCATGCCTTCCTCAACACCACATATAAAACCCTCCCTGTTTCAACTATCAAAGACGATGGTAGATAGGCCCGCCATCATTCTACTTAATCATGTCTAGGCGTGGCCTGAGGTTCGCGAGCTTGCGGGATGTCGTCGGCTTGACGCTCGGTGGTGGGTACTGAATGTTCGGGTCTGGATCGGGTTGAAGGTTGAGCTGATGGGATTGATTGCGGCCGGTGGGTTGAAGGTTGAGGGTGGTGGGTGGGTAGGTAGGTGGCCTTATCATGCTACTTACTTGTGTTGAGGGTGGTGGGTTGATGGTCGAGGGTGGTGGGTTGAGGGTGGTGGGTCAACAAGGGGGCCTCCTGGGTTGGCACGGCCAGCTAGCAGCAAGTGGGCTGAAGCCTTTTGTAGTTAATTCATGCTCCTACAGACTGTTTACTATCACTGATGGTGGGTGGCCTCATCACGCTACTTATGTGTTATAGCCATCAGTTAGAAAATTGGCGTAGAGTGTTGGCTATTGGAGCGACAGGTGGCACCGGAATCGAGCGCAGCGGACCGAAACCAGGGTTTACGACAGGGGGCAGCTAGGGTTAGGGTTTCGGGGCCCGGGTTGGTGGCCAGTCCGAGAGAGAGAGGGTTCGTTACATAAACTCAGCAAATCACTGCCGAGACTGGACAGCAGCACAGCCTGCTGACCATCCAATTGTATAACACGTTAGCACGAGGGTTGTGAAGGCACCCCCACAAACCTGAAAGCAAACTAGGGCAAGTCAAAAAAAAGGAAACAAACTAGAGGCGGAAAGAAGAGCGGAAGAGGGAACGTGATGGGGAGGGATGCTGAGGCAGGCAATCCAGAGCACCAAGCCCAACAGACACAAGAGTAGAGGGCAGAGCCAAAAGAGCTAAAGACCAATCAAGGGCACGCGCTATGAGCACCTTAATATGCAGCGATAATGCCCCTAACAGAAAAAAACGCTAGTCAACCCAGCACCGCCTTCCTGCACATAAGGACAAGAGTGCCTAGGAGAACAACCAATCACACCCCGAGGAGTAAAGGGAGAATCCAGACTACACGCAGAGAGTCCGCAAAACCAAGCTAACAAGACTCTGCAAACACGCACAAACATCTAAGATAAAGGAATCAACCCCCGTTGACAGACCTGTTGGCTATATGCAGCCAACACAGTCCGTCGGCCGGATTCAAACATTACGAGCAATTATATATGCACAAGATGATGAGCAACTCTCATCTTCATCACTTGATTGCGAGAGGTCGTGGGTTCAATTCCCGCAACTCCCCAGCCCGACTGGGAGTTTGGTCTAGTAGTATGATTCTCGCTTAGGGACAATTTTTTTTTATTGTTAGTTTTCCCTGGTTGCGAAAACACGCTCACGCAGTTGCTGAAAATACGCTCGGTGTGTGGGCAAGCTGCTCAGGTGTGCGAGCCCTAACCAGTAGGATCAGATAGGATAGTTACATGCTTTTTCAGCCAACTCTGGGCTGCTCACCGACTTCCAACTCCAAGTCCCCCTTTGCAATACTCATAGAGATCAGGGAGCATACTAAGTAGATTAGATAGTTATTTATTTATAATGATCTGACAGTCTCTTTTCTTCCAACAACCACCTTGCGACTGACATGAGTAGAAATATTTATTTATGTATTCATTCATTTGTTTGCCTACACTCGATACGTACACACACACCTCCCCCCAAAACCAACACCTACCTACACCAACACCTGCCCACACCCAAACCAACACCTACATCTACCTACACCCACACCTACCCACACCAAGACCTACATCTACCTACACCTACACCTGCCCACACCAACACACACCCACACCAACACTTACATCTACCTACACCCACCCACATTAGCACCTACCCACACCAACACCCACACCAACACCCACACCAGCACCTACCCACACCAACACACACCCACACCAACACCAACACACTCCAACACCCAGCCATACCAACACCTACATCTACTTATCCACACCAACACCCCCACACACACACCAAAACCTATCCACACCAGCACCCACCCACCCACACCAACACCTATCCACACCAGCACCTACCCACACCAACACACACCCACACCAACACCAACACACTCCAACACCCAGCCATACCAACACCTACATCTACTTATCCACACCAACACCCCCACACACACACCAAAACCTATCCACACCAGCACCCACCCACCCACCACAAACACTTCCACACCAACACCCACACCCGCACCTACCAACACCCAACACACAACAACCACCAAACAACACACTCCAACACCCAGCAGCATGACCAACACATACATCGAGGATCCACCACACACGACCCCCACACCACACCAAAAACTAGCCAAATCACCAGCACCCACCACCCCACCCAACACCGATCCACACCAAACACCAACCCGCACCTACAACACCACAACACAGATCCACACCAACACCAACCCACCCACACCAACACCTATCAACACCAACACCCACACCAGCACCTACCCACACCAACACCAATCCACACCAACACCCACCCACCCACACCAACACCGAGCAACACAACACCCAACCCACACAACACATGAGCCACACCAAGTGGGGGGGCCCAAAAAAAAAAACCCCCCCCCCCACACCAGCACCGACCCAACAACACCACGAACCCCACACCAAACACCCACACCAGCACCGACCCACACCAACACAGAGCCAGCCCAACACCCAAACCCACCCACACAACACCCACACCAGCACCGACCCACACCAGCACAGACCCTACACCAAACACCGGATGCCACAGCCAACACCCACCACCCGACCCACACCAACACAGAGCCGACACCAAACACCTAATCCACACCAACACCACCCACCCACACCAACACCTATCCACAACAACACCTACATTTACCTACAAACACCAAAGCCTACATCCATTTCATATCCACAACAACACGAACACCAGCACCTACATGTACCTACCCACACCGACACCAAAACCTACACCTACCTACATCAACACCTGCCCACACCAACACATTCACCAACATCCATTGCATATCCGCACCCACACCCACACCAACACCTACAGCTACCTAGGCCCACACCTACCTATACCAACACATACCCACATCAACACCTACATCCATTTCATATCCACACCCGCACCCACACCAACACCTACCCACATCACTTACACCGTTATCATTCCTTACTCGGATGTGAGGACTATTTTCCAAGCCTCAGTCAGCAAGACTAACACGTGAGTGTCACTTTTAATACCACGCCCCACCAAGCGTTATCGTTACTTACTCGGATGTAAGGACTCTTTTCCAAGCGCTCAGTCAGCAAGACTACCACGTGAGTGTCATTTTTCTTGTCCAGTAGAGCAGTCATCTGGCGAAGGAAAGGTTTAACCCGATTGATCCATTTATTCTGGTGACTAGCACTCAGGGCCCCTGCCTTGCCATGCGCCTCAAGAGCCTCCTGTTCCAACTCCTGAAATTCTTTGCAGCTTGGGAGGAAGTTGCAGGGGGTGGGTGGGACAGGCGAGATGAATGAATGCATATGGGTGGAGTGTATGTGAGCATGGGTGGTGTGTGTGAGCAGGATTGAGCGCATGGCTGTTAGCATGGGTGGAGTGTGAGCAGGAGTGTTAGCAGGGCTGTGGGTATGGGTGGAACAGGAATGGAGTAAACGTGGGCAGGAGTGTTAGCAGGGCTGTGGGTATGGGTGGAACAGGAATGGAGTAAACGTGGGGAGGAGTGTTAGCAGGGCTGTGGGTATGGGTGGAACAGGAATGGAGTAAATGTGGGCAGGAGTGTTAGCAGGGCTATGGGTATGGGTGGAACAGGAATGGAGTAAATGTGGGCAGGAGTGTTAGCAGGGCTGTGGGTATGGGTGGAACAGGAATGGAGTAAATGTGAGTATGGGTGGAGTGTGTGAGCAAGAGTGTGCGCAGGGCTGTTGGCACGGGTGCAGTGTGAGCATGAGTGTTAGTGTGGGCGGGTGGGACAGGAATGGAGTGAAAGCATATGGGTGGAGTGTGTGTGAGCATGGGTGGAGTGTGCGCATAGCTGTTGGCATGGGTTGAGTGTGAGCATGATTGTCGGCAGGGCTGTGAGTATGGGTGGGTGGGACGGGCATCGCTGTTGGCATGGGTGGAGTGTATGTGAGCATGAGTGTTAGTGTGGGTATGGGTGGAGCAGGAGTGGAGTGAAAGCATGGGTGGGGTGTGTGAGCAGGCGTGTTAGTGTGAGCATGAGTATTAGTGTGGGTGCAGTGTGAGCATGAGTATTAGTGTGGGTATGGGTGTGTGGGACAGGAATGGAGTGAAAGCATGGGTGGAGTGTATGTGAGCATGGGTGTGTGGTGTGTGTGGTGTGTGTGGTGTGTGTGTGTGTGTGTGTGTGTGTGTGTGTGTGTGTGGTGTGGTGGGTGTATGTGGTGTGTAGTGTGTGTTGTGTGTGGTGCGTAATGTGTGTTGTGCGTGGTGGGTAATAAAGCACCGTTCTGTCCCCCTGACCCATGGCCCCTGTCCAAGCATTGCTTTCCTTTTTACTACGAGCAGCAGCTTCTAGGTAGCTACCTGAGCCAGGGATTGGTCTAAGCCCCAGGATTTCAACAGTGCCGCACCATACACACTACACACCACACACACACTACACACACTAAACAGACACACCACGCCCCAAGATTACAACAGTGCCAGAAGGCTGGTAATACCAGCTTCAAGGTGTACTAGGTAGCTATAGGTTTGACTGAAAAGTTAGCCAGGGGAGCTGCCTAGAAGCTGCTCCTGGTAGCTGACAAGAACAGCTATGCCCACAACAGGCTGCTTTCCCAAACCCTGATTTGAAAAATGGCTCAATGGTGGACCTCGTCAAAAACGAGGTGACGGGTTCGAATCCCCATGGGTGCGCTTTAGTGTTCGCGGTCGCACATGGTAGCTTTGTCCAGGTCAAGTAGCAGCCCGTTCCCTACTGCCGTAAGACGGGGCTCCCTTACTAACACGCCCCACCAGGTGTTATTACTACTTTTTCCTCACACACTATAGCTTGAAGGACCCCCCAACTTTAAAAGGGGGTCTCTTCCATTTAATCAACTCTTGAGGACTTTTAAAAGTGGCCCCAATGTAGCAACCCCCAAACACGAAAGTGCTCATTGCAGCACTTGTCCTTAGAGAACGGCAATATGATATCATATGAAATCATGTCATCATATGATATCATATGATGCCGGCAGTCTGACTAGGCTGAAGTTACCAATTATAGACAATATCATATGATGCAATGTGTATGATATCATTTGAAATCATACTCGCCTTTGGTCAACATCATATGATATGCTGGTCCCTGCTTGTGCTACAGGTACCATTTGCCGCAAGGAGCTTTTTAATAGCCCCTCTTAAAGAAAAGATAAAGCCTAGGGGTGTGGTGTTAAGGGGACCCTGCCGAACGCCGCAGCTGAGGAAAGTCACCATGTCAGACATATTAAGTGCCACCATCTAGGCGTTAGGGACTCCTTCATGCGACGTGTGGCAAGAATGCTGGTACAGGAAGCAATACATTCTCTGTGCATCCCCTCTTAATCGTATATAATTATCTTGTGAGTATATGAGGCTGGACATGTGATTGGCTACCCCTCGAACTGTTACACAAATTTGGGGGGTACAAGCCAAATACCCTTGTATAGCTTGTAAGGGTCCATTCAGGGTGGGGATTCGCCTCTGGGGGAGTGTGCCATGGGGGAGCTGAAAGAGGCGTCGAGGACCCCCCAAGTAATGATAATGCCTGGTGGGGCATGGTATTAAGGGAGCCCCGTCTTACAGCGGTAGGGAACGGGCCTTCTACTTTACCTGCACAAAGCTACCATGGCGGTTGACAGCAACTGCAAACATTAAAGCGCACCCATAGGGATTCGAACCCGGCACCTTCTTCGTTCGAGGAGCTCAACCATTGAACCATTTGTCGAAACGAGGATGAAGACCCCCCGAAATATTTGCAGTGGCATATATGCACATGCATGTAGCACCTTACAAATCTACCCTGGTGATCATATGTTAACAACAGTCAAGGCCCGCCCCGATCTACAAACGTAGACTAGGGGGTTTCATCTGTCCAGGTTGCCAGGGGTAGTGGTAAATGTCACGATTGGAAAGTGATCTAGCATCCCCCGCCTTTCCAATGGGTGCCTTCTAAGTACGAATATCTCAGTATTTATGTCTGAATCCTTGGTGGGCGCTGGTTTGGTTTGTGTAAGGGGTCCTCCTTCCTGGGGTGAAAATCCTTTCAATAGAAAAACAAATAACAGTGGTGGGAATCTCACTGGATTTTGTGCCTTGGCCAGTCTTTCTTCTGGCATTCCTTTCCGCAGTTAGAGGCACTGAGGCATTTCCGGCATGATTGAATATGCCTGCCGTCCAGCGTCCCTAGGAAGCATACCTGACATTTTTTCGGCAGGTTGCAATGCTTCCCGGGCGAAGTGCTGCCGCTGCCGCCACTCATCGAGAAAGGAGGGAGGGGTAAAAGAAACAAGTCTTAGGCGGAGGGAGAGATACAAGAAACAAGTCTTAGGCGCGTCCCAAGCGACGCGGAAAATTGGCTATCGTAGCGACAGGTGGCACCGGAATCGAGTGCAGCAGACTAAGTTGAAGCCTGAGACCCTCTGGGATGTATTGTATAATTACCGCTTGTTAGCCTTGAATCGGGATGAAACCCAGTCGAAACCGGCAAGGCCCCAGGGGGCAGTTAGGGCCGGACAGGCTAACTCGAGGCCTAACGGCAACAGCCTGGCGCAGTAACCGCCCGTTCGCATCCAGGGTGGCATCGACCTGGACCTGGACCTGGACCTGGACCTGGACCTGGACCTGGACCTAGAACGAGCGATAGAGGACGCGGCCTGAGGCAAATTCTGCCCGGAGAGAGAAAGAGAGAGAGAGAGAGAGAGAGAGAGAGAGAGAGAGAGAGAGAGAGAGAGAGAGAGAGAGAGAGAGAGAGAGAGAGACCCCACCTCCTCACTAGATCTTAGTTAGATGGCTAACTGTACTTTCTCTACTGTAGGGTTGACTAGATGACTTATTCCTAATGTTACTTTTGGTATTTTTGATTACAGTGTGGCTGGACCGCAATTGAATTGTGTAACACCGTTTACCAGAGAGAGAGAGGGAGGGAGAGAGATAGGAGTACGTAACATAAACTCAGCAAAACAATGCTAAGACAGGACAGCGGCACAACCTGTCTGACGAGAGGGGGGTCCAAGGCTTTCCATGCGATAGCTAGAACAAAGCTTTGGTCGAGGATTGTAGTTGTCTGTAGACGTCACTATCGGTGCATCTGATTACAGCAGTGTTGAGATAGCAATAATAGCAGAAGAGCGATTGATAAAAGGAAATAATGCGTACTGCATAGCTAACACAGGCGCCGGTCGGCAGACGGCACGTGTCCATGATGGGACTTCGTCCAGTGCGTACTCTGCCTACTCTAGAGATGACGTAAAGTCAAGCTATAACAAGGATAGCTGCACTAGGATTAGCGAGCTCAGGCTTGGTTGATACAGTAGTACCAGCGTTAGCGTTCAGCATATATAACTGCATTAAGAGCTCCAACGTTTCCTTCAGCAACATGGATTCCTTGTCCACTAGCTAGTCTTCGCCTTAGGTACCACTGGTACCATACCCATCACAAGTTTCACCACTATTACCAATCTCTCCACCTTCGGGATCAGTCGCGAACACGTAGAAAAACTCATCTCTAAGCTGCACAGAGCATGAAGTGATGAAGAGCTGCAATCTATAACAGCTTCAATCTCTTCAGGAGTGGAGGAACGTGAAAACAGCGGGAGCACTCTTGATCTTTACATAGAAAAGGTAATTAACAGACGGAGGGTGAGGCACTAAGGGGCACACCATCCGGGGTTAAGAGCAGGGCTTGACCATACTGTGTCATTGACAGCAATAGGTGTCAGTGTACATCAGGAGATCGTTCTAAGGACACACACAAGTATTCAGAAAGTCATACACAGCGGGTGTAACACACCAGATGCTGACAATCTCATTGCACCTCTTCCATAGAGCATGAATAGCAGCAACACATTGCCTATCATCTTTGTGTGTATGTGTGTGTTACAGTCCAGGGATAGCCAAATAGGCTTAAGGGACTAGACCAACTAGACCAACCACAATCAATACACATGTGAGGCTTTAAAGAGGGGCCAATTAAAACGAATCAAAAGCCTTATCTGAGCCTCCTTTCCTACCATGCCTGCCTGCCATAAAACTGAATCCCTAAGTGTACACAATCCTTCTTGATGGGGGTTCTTGATGATTGAAATGCCACTTCTTAGTCTCACCATTGACACGTGAATTCACTACTAATGACTATAACCTGGACACAGATTTGGAGATGAAGATTTGTAGACGCCATGTGATATAAAAAAACCTAAGAATTCAACAGAAAATATATCGGGCAGAGGAAAGTCAATGTGATCTTGCTGCCCTACCACTTTTTTAGTTCTGGTTGCACGCAGCAGCTTCTAGACAGTTCCCCTAGCTAGCTATTTAGCCAAACCCACAGCAACCTTGTGCACCTTGAAACTGGCAGAATCCTTGCTGCTAGGATAGCAGAGACAGCACCAGAGATGAAGGACACATACACGGACTACTAGTTTGTTGGGGTTTTATTTGCTTGATTTGGACAAGAAAACAATTGCCTGAATATAAGAGAACACGAAATATGTTTTTAATTGTATCCGTATTTCACTAGATTGACTTCTCAACATTCGAACTTCCAATGTAACTTTCTCGCTGCTCATTTTCCTTCTTAGCATTCGCGTAGCATATTCGCATTCTCCTGCGTCTGCGCTATCGAATGCTTCCACCTGCTCTCTGTTCCAAGCAGTTTCGGTCAACTCTTCCCGAAACAGCAACCAAACAGGAGCTCATGCTTTCGCAGAGGCAATGCTGCTATCTAAGTCGCCGTCTACAAAATCTGACGCGAGTCGCAGCAACTTCTGTGCTTCTGGTGGTAGACGGTTACTTTGGTAGCGAGCTGCACCTCTGGGCAGCCGAAAGTATGCACTACCGGACAGAATGCGCCTCTCCCTGGACTTCCCAACAGAGGGGGATGCGAAGCGCACATCCTTGGCGCATTCTTGATGGTCGCTGCCAGGAGCGAAGGCTCCATGCAATCGAGAAACTCACTAACGAATCCCCTTTTCCCCCATGCAGGACTCCAGGACAGACACCTGCTCTTTCAAATCGGGACGCTGCCAGTCACCATATGAACTGGAGCACCCTGGGGCTTAACGCCTCTTATTGCCGACCCTTGACAACCACTGTTCGCGGCGCCAATCAATTCATGGACCCTGCTAATTTCTGCCAGTTTTTCAAATCCACTCGACAATACCAATCCACTTTCGAAAACACCCCCCACGCGCTCTGTTACCCCACGCACCGACTTCATAGCCAGGAGAACGGAAGCACAGGTTGGTCCCCAATCTGCGACCTCAAAGCTACGCGGAATCAGATTTACGCGGATAGTAGGAGTCAATGCGCTCCTCTCCACCCCGTTTCCCTCCAGTGTGCCTCCCGCTATCCTAGCAACACGACCCTGATGCTCACTCAACACGCTGCTCTCTTCTCTTACGCTGCTCTCTTCCCTTACTCAACTTCTGCTCACAGGCACATGCCCCTTTCTGCTTTCTATCCTAACACTAACCATAATCAATACGATGCGTCTCGCCCTACGGGGCTCCAAATCTCACTCCCCGATCAACCTCATGCTCACGACAAGTCTCGAGCTACCTATCAAACTCATAGGAGCCACGATCTTACCTGCCTGCCACACACCATCAATAATTATTATCATCATCCCTGGACCGTAAAAAATGGCCGCCGACAACACGATCATACCCTCGAGAGACTGCTGTCGTTGCCTAGCCTGCCCGCTGTCACTAATCATATATGCAACCATCACCTTAACTCTAGAGATGTTAGACCCACGTCCTTCTCGACCAGCAGCCAGAGCCCCCTTTATCTCATCTTCATGCCCACAACTGGTTTACTACCCAACACTCAATCCGTTTTTTCCCCTTTTAACTTGCTCAGATCCATCACTATGGAGAGCCACGGCGGGCTTGGACTCCTCAAAAGCCTGAGTGGACTTGGGTACTTTCCAGGTACGGAGTCTACCACCCCCAACCTATGCCTCTACCCTGAAGTCTACCACCCCCCACCCTATGGCCTCTACCCTGAGTCTACCACCACCAACCTATGGCCTCTACCCTAAGTCTACACCACCCCCAACCTAAGCCTCTACCGAGTCTACCACCCCCAACCTAATGTGCCTCTACCCTGTGTCTAACCACCGCCCCCCAACCTAGCCTCTACCCTGAGTCTCCACCCCCCACCTATGCCTCCTACCCTGAGTCCTACCACCCCGACCCAGGCCTCTACCCTGAGTCTAACCACACCCACCCCTGATTCCTCTACCCCTGAGTCTTACCAACCCCCAGCCTATGCCTCTACCCTGCTTCTACCACCCCGAACCAAGGCTCTACCCGGGGGACAACGCACACTACCCCCCACCACTACCCTCTACCCACCCTACCCGCTACCCCCTAACCCCCCTACCCCACCCCTGCTCACAACCACAACCCCCCCCTTTTTTGACCCCTCCCCACCGACTCCCCTCTTCTAACCCCCGCCCAACCCGCTGCTCTAACCCGCAGGTAATCCCCTCCCCATCCCTACACCCTACACCTAAACACTTACCCTCTCTCGCTACCCACCCTCACCACCCCGCTCCCCAACCCTACTACTAACCCACGCCTCTACCCCCCCATCCCTCCTATCCCAACCCACCCCGCGTTCTACCACCCACCCGTCAGCCCGTACCCTCCGCCTTTGTTGCTCATCCCCTCCTGCCGCATTCCCACCCCCATACCCGACCACCTGACGCCTCCCCGGGTCCCTCCCTACACCCCCGGCCACTCACCTACCCCTTGAAGCCCTTCTACAACCCCCCCGAGAGGTCCGAACCCCACCCTTACCACACCCACCCTTATTGCCTCTACCCTGAGTCTACCACCCCAGGCCTATGCCTCTACCTGAGTCTACCCACCCCGACCCAGGCTTACCCTGAGTCTACCACCCCCACCCTATGCCTGTACCCTGAGTCTACCACCCCCAACCGATGCCTCTACCCTGAGTTCTACCACCCCCAACCTATGCCTCTACCCTGAAGTCTACCACCCCCACCCAATTCCTCTACCCTGAGTCTACCACCCCCGACCTATGCCTCTACCGTGAGTCTACCACCCCCAACTCATGCCTCTACCCTGAGTCTAACACCCCCCACCCTATGCCTCTACCACTAAGTCTACCACCCCCACCTATGCCTCTACCCTGAGTCTACCACCCCCAACTCATGCCTCTACCCTGAGTCTACCACCCCCAACCTATGCCTCTACCCTGAGTCTACCACCCCCAACCCTTGCCTCTACCCCGAGTCTACCAACCCCAACCTATTTCCTCTACCCTAAGTCTACCACCCCAACCTATGCCTCTACCCTGAGTCTACCACCCCCCACCCTATGCCTCTACCCTGAGTCTACCACCCCCACCCTATGCCTCTACCCTGAGTCTACCACCCCCACCCTATGCCTCTACCCTGAGTCTACCACCCCGACCCAAGGCCTCTACCCTGAGTCTACCACCCCCACCCTATGCCTGTACCCTGAGTCTACCACCCCCACCCTATGCCTCTACCCTGAGTCTACCACCCCCGCCCTATGCCTCTACCCTGAGTCTACCACCCCCAACCAATTCCTCTACCCTGAGTCTACCACCCCCAACCTATGCCTCTACCCGTGAGTCTACTACCCCCAACTCATGCCTCTACCCTAAGTCTACCACCCCCAACCTATGCCTCTACCCTGAGTCTACCACCCCCAACCTATGCCTCTACCGTGAGTCTACCACCCCAACTATGCCTCTACCCTAAGTCTACCACCCCCACCGATGCCTCTAACCCTATCTACCACCCCCCAACCTATGCCTCTACCAAGTCTAAACAACCCCAACCTACCTCTACCATAAGTCAAAACCACCCCCACCACTCATGCCTCTACCTGCGGCCTAACCACCCCCCCCCTATGCCTTACCCTTAGTCTAATAAACCGCACCCCAACCATGCCTCTACCCTGAGTCTATACCACCCCAACCTATGCCTTACCCTGAGTCTACCACCCCCAACCTTTCATCTACCCTGTGTCTACCACTCCCAACCTATGCCTCTCCCTGAGTCTACCACCGCCCAAACCTATGCCTCTACCCCCCGAGTCTACCACCACCCCGACCCCAATTGCCTGCTACCCTGAGTCTAACACCCAACCCTATGCCTCTACCCTGAGTCATACCACCCCCAGCCTGTGCCTCTCACCCTGATTCTTACCAACCCCCAACCTATGCCTCTACCCTCAGTCTACCACCCCCACCGATGCCTCTACCCTTAGTCTAACCACCCCCAACCGATTGCCTCTACCCTGAGTCTACCACCACCCCCACCCTATGTCTACCTGAGTCTACCCACCCCCAACAACCGATGCCTTACCCTGAGTCTACCACCCCCAACCTATGCCTCTACCGTGAGTCTACCACCCCCAACTCATGCCTCTACCCTGAGTCTACCACCCCCACCCTATGCCTCTACCCTGAGTCTACCACCCCCAACCTATGCCTCTACCGTGAGTCTACCACCCCCAACTCATGCCTCTACCGGTGCAGTCTACCACCCCAACTCATGCCTCTACCCTGAGTCTACCACCCCCAACTAGGCCTCTACCCCTGAGTCTACCACCCCCAACCTATGCCCTCTACCCCAAGTCTACCACCCCCAACCTATGCCTCTACCCTAAGTCTACCACCCCCCACCTATGCCTCTACCCCTGAGTCTACCACCCCCACCCCTATGCCTCTACCCGAGTCTACCACCCCCACCCTATGCCTTACCCTGAGTCTACCACCCCCACCCTATGCCTGTACCCTGAGTCTACCACCCCCAACCTATGCCTCAACCAACAACCTACCACCCCAGATGGCCCAGGGCTCACGACACCCCCATGGAGTATGGCAGGACAGTTGGAGGGGAGGCTCCAGGAGATGAAGGACCTTGCACCCCAAGCCACGCCCTCTCCCACCACTTGCAAGCAGGGATGCCAACCTTCATGGAGAACAGGCACTGCCCCAGCCTGGCCTACTCTCCCTCATGATATCCGCACCCGCCTTCATGCGATCTTGCCTTTTAAAATCTTGGCGGACCAAATAGTTCTTAGAAGGATCTCTACCTGGTATGATATACATATGAGACCCCTCTTGGCACCTCAATTTGTAATAGAGTGTACTACCCCCCAGTACCACATCAGCCCCATGCCCACCTCTCCCATCCCAAATAGTACCACTAAAGCCATTAACTTGACTCTGTCCCGGGATACGTGGCACACACACCCCCTTGATTCGGAATCAACTCGGTTGATTTGGTGGCTCCTTTGGAACATTCTTCCGTGGCTACACTGGATGGCCTACAGGGTCTCCTTACAGAGACGGTGCCTCGGTGCAACGCACACAAAAAATAAAGAACGTCTCCTGGCCCCCACCTGTACTAGGGACAAACTTATTCAAAAATACGCAATCGATGCCTGTCTCCAGCCCCCCCATGACCCGACATGTAGAGGAGGAAAGCGCACCCCCCTTCAGCAAGGCCAGCCCACAATCCCGGCCCTCAGCACTATCCTACCATACATTGAGAAACAAATCTCAAGCCACTGCCAAGTGCACGCCATCAATGCCTACCTCGGTGGACCTCATGTCAACACAGGGGAAATTATCAAATTTGGGGAGAGACATCACCAAATACTCAAAGCAACCCGTAGCGACCTGGGTGTTAGGCCGCTTCACTTCACCTCAGCGGGAAATTTTCAAATTTGCTGATGCAGGCCTACATGCACACTGAATGCCCCCAGATGGGCATACTCCACCAAATTGCACAACCCGATTATAACCCTGAACACACCAATCCCCACAACCTTTCCTCTGATGAGTCCTACAACTTGGAATCCTACCTGGTAGCAGCAAAAAACAAATCCTGGAACGTCTACAAGGACATAATAAATGTATCTTGCACTTTACCACCCCCCCTCCCAACCGCATATGGACATGCCGGCTGCCTCAAACAATACCATAACACCTGGGTATTGGATAGACTCAGAAAACCTCTCGCCTATCCCCTTGGACTCCACACCGGGCGCCTGGCAGGCCATATATGGGCAAATCCTCATCCTTAAAGATGAGAGCGCAGACATGAGGTTTTTGGACCCCCAATTCCAGCTTGGAAATGCGTCGGCTGGTACCAAAGATACAACCCCTCCGAACTCAATGCCTACGCTAACCAACATGGAATATACCATGATGGAGGACACCAGCTCACCCCAACGCACCTCCCCCCCAAACACACGAATGGACTGCGACATGGGAGATGTTGCCTAAGGCCCAACCCTGAGTGCTATCCTACCATACATTGAGAAACGAATTCGATGCCACTGCCAAGTGCACGCCATCAATGCCTATCTCGGTGGACCATATGTCGACACAGAAAAAATATTCAAATTTGGGGAGAGACATCACCGGATACTCAAGGCAACCCGTAATGACCTGTGTGTTTGACCGAACCACTTCATCCCTTGCAGGGGGAATTTTACTAATATGCTGATGCAGGCCTACATGCACACCGAATGCCCCCAGATGGGAATACTTCACCGAATCGTACAACCTGACTATAATCCGGAACACCCAAACCCGCACGACCTTATCCATGATGAACCCTACAACCTTGGGATACTACCTGGCAGTAGCAAAGACCAAATCCTCCTACGTCTGCAAGGACACAGTAAATGTATCTTGCACTTTACCACCCCCCTCCCAATCGCCTATAAACATGCTGGTTGTCTAAAAAATACCATAACATCTGGTATTGGATAGACTCAGAAAACCTCTCGCCAATCCCCTTGGACTCCACACCGGGAGCCTGGCAGGCCCTATATGGGAACATCTTCATCCTTAAAAAAGAGAGCGCAGACATGAGATTTTTGGACCCCCAATACCATCTTGACGTTGCGACGATGGATACTATAGACACTACCCCTACTACAACTCCTACAAAACCCATGCCTTCACAACCCAACATAGAAGATACCATGATGAAGGACGCCAGCCCGCCCGATCGCACATCCCCCCCCAACACGCAAATGGACTGCGATACAGGAGATGCTGCCCCTTCAACTGTCACCAACCTGAAGAAACGTGGTACCACAGAGCACCCCCCCACCACAAAAAATATCAGGCACCCCAACAAGCATCTGAAACACTCGCAAAACCTGGGCCCCAACATTAAACTTAAACAAACAGCAATCCACATCTTTTTTCCCCCCACCTCTACCACCACCAATTCCAAGGGAGCCCCCCCCCCCCAACAGGCTAAGAAGCTCAAACAAACATGCTTTAAGCCAACCATTCCTTTTACCCCTATGGATAATGGACCTGCCCAACAACCCACCCACCATGCCCAGTCACCCCAAGACTACTACATGGATAACATACATTTTCTACTCCTCAACTGCAGAGGGCTGAGGAGCTCCTGGGAGCTAATTCTCAATCACATCCTAGACCACAAACCTGATGTGGCTATTCTTACAGAAACCAAACTGCTCTCCTGCCTCTCCTTCATTCAATTCATCAAGAAGGAACTCCCCCAATACTCCCTTCACCACCGTAGTGTGGCCAAAACCCCGGACAACAACCACGGTAAAGGAGGGGTCATAATCCTCACCCACAAGCAATTAGGTCCCCCCGTCCACCATGAAGCCAATGCAGACCTGGCTGGTTGCCTGGTGCACATCACCTTCGGCTCAACCACCCCAACCCCTACACACATCATAGGCGTCTACATGCCCCATGACCAACCCCAGCAACGCCAAGCCGCCTATACATACATCGGGACTCACACCAAAAAGCCCAATCACACCACACTCTGTGGAGGGGATTGGAATGCAACCCTCTTTCCCTCAGATAGATCTACTCACGCCACTTCCCACACAGACCAACATCACATATCTATGTGCTCCCAACTCAACCTCCACCCCACCAACCCTTCCACTAGAGCACCCACCTTCCATTGCTACCAGGAAGGCAACCTCGAGCACCACAGCAGAATCGATGACATCCTCATCTCCCCTTGCCCCAACCCCCTTCACCCCCATATTAGTGAAAAGACCAGGGAGGTCGGAGGATACCTAGACCATATGGCCCTTCACCAAATTATCCCCCCTATTTACCTTCCCATACCCCTGACATTGACTGACACCCCCCCTCCTAGACCCCAACAACTAGTCACCCCCGTCAGCAAGGCCTCCATGAACGCCACTAGAAAGGCCATTGAAGAAACGCACACTACCTTCTTCATGGAACACACCCAAACCATCAGGGACTGGTGGGACCAGGCCACCAACCTCATAGGAGACAATTCTCTCCCATCCCACCTCCACCAAGTCAAACACACTCTCCTTGCAAAAGGATTAGACCTCGACCATCTCAGCAACCAGATTATGGAACCTATTAGGATGGCCCTCACCACTATGTTTGAAACCTGCCCTCCCAGGGCACTTCCTTGACAGAGAGAAGAGCAAAGCCCACGCCAAAATCAACTCCCATATCCAACAACTTAAGACGTACAGGAAACTCCTAACCACCGACCCCAACTCCTACCACACCGCCCATTCTACTCTCCTAGAAACATGCCATAACCATCCTACCACCCTCACCCATATCCAGCTTGCCTCAGACCATGCCTCACTCTTGGCTGCAATCAATATATCCCTCGATGAGGCCCTCCCTGCCCTCCGGAGAATTCTCACAAACAGCAGACAAACAGCTACCGCCACTGGCAAAGCAGCCTTCATGACCCAACTATCCAACAAACCTAAACAAGCCCACAGAAACATCTTCAAAACCTCTGATAATCCGACGTCACCCCAGACCCTCCAAGACCCCACCACTGGCCAACACAAAACGTCCACTAATGACCTCCTGGACATCTTGGGGGAGCACATGGGACACTTGATGGCCCCCCCTCACCACACGTGCACCGGCAAATACTTACCCCAGGACAGACAGACCGCCCCCCCTCCATGGGCCTCCCTGCTAGACACATTCTCCCTAGAAACCAAGGCCCAACCCCACCAACACTCCAACCCCATCCTACCCTACCTCATGGAGTTCTCTAATTACCAAACATGCATCCAACACGTAGCAAAAAGCAAACAGGCTGGCCCAGACGGAATCCCCAATGAACTACTAACCTGCCTCCCCTGGTCTTGGCACCACACCATACATAAAATGTTTGGGCTTATGTGGATCACCGGCTACACCCCCATTTGCTGGAAGACCTCCAACACCATCATGCTTTACAAGAAAGGAGCCCCCACCCAAGCCAACCACTGCAGACCTATTGGCCTCAACAACACGATGGGTAAATTGTGGACTAACATGGTTACAACAGTGATGTCCAAATACTTGGACCAATACCAAGTCCTCAGTGACTCCCAAGAGGGATTCAGACAGAACAGAAGCACCCATAGACAGCTCACCCACCTCCTACATGACATCGAGGATGCGGCCCACTCAAAAAGAGACCTGTTTGCTGCCTACTTTGACTTCTCATCTGCCTTTAATATGGTGGACCATGACAAGCTGCTCCAAACTATGTATGACCTTGGAATCCCGGTAGATGTCATTGAAACAGTGAAAGGAATTTACAACGGGGCTACTACCCACATGTACCTCAACAACACTCAAGGCAAACCAATTCAAATCACAAGAAGCACCATCCAAGGTGACACCCTCTCCCCCCTACTCTTCATCATCTTCATCAAACCTCTCCTCAGATGGCTACAAGCCGGGGGCAGAGGATACACGCAAGGCATAACCTCAACATCCAATACTGACCAAGATAAAACAGGTAGCCTAGGATATGCTGATGACACCAGTGTGGTCACTAACACAGCAGACAACCTCAAGGTACAATGCCTTAAAGTGCAACAATTCAGTACTTGGTCTGGGATTCCTCTTAACGGGGGTAAATGCATGATCACTGGCATATTGCATGGCTCCCACCCCAAGGATCCCACCAACCACAAGGCCCTAACCAAACTTCTCCACAACACCATCCTCATTAACGACACATGGGCTACATACCTTCCCCCAAATGAACCATACAAGTATCTAGGGGTGCCGGTTAGCCTCACCCTAAACTGGAGACCCCTCATGAAACAAGCCTTGGCCCTCATACATAGTAAAGGACACCAAATCCTCACCACTGCCAAACCAAAAGGCGCCACCCCTCTCCAATGTCTCAGACTCATCACCACGTGTATTAAGCCTGCCATCACCTACCCTATGACCGTAGCACCCTACAGCTACTCGGATATAGGCATCTTAGACAAGGCCTTATGGACCCTGGCTAAAAAATGCTGTGACCTACACCCCTCATTCCCAACTGCTAGTGTCTGCCTCCCCCTGGGACAGGCAGGATTGGGTATCCCCTCCCTAATGGTGGACTATGCTCAAATTACAGCAACCCACCTCGCTAGGTCCCTCAACGACACGGGGAAACTAGGCAGGCTCACTACAGCCCTCCTCCACAAAGAAGCTACTATGCTCCAGGGTATGGATCCTCTTACCTTGCCCAGCCATACACTTCAGTACTTTACCTTGGCCAGGCAAATGCACATCCTCAAAAGAGCCTCCATCCAAATCCATATGGAGGATGAAACCCTACTCAACCCCCTTCAAGACTCCCTCCCGGACTTACCCCAACACACCATTCCCCCCAACCTTCTCAAAACCCTCATCCCCTTGGGCATTACTTCCCTAGCTGACATTGTGAGCCCTGATGGGACCACAATCATCCCATCCAATACCCTCTCCCACACCTATGGCACCAGAGTCTCCACTAGGCATAAAGTTGCCCTCAACAGACTCAGCCTACACCTGTGCTCTCCACCCCCACCTGGAAGCCCACCTCAACCCTACTCCTGCCACAGCCCCCTGCCCTTGGCATCGAGGACCCTCCCCATACACCTACGCATTCCCCAACGGCACATTACCAAGTTCTCCACATATACTATCAGCCACCACCTTAACAACTGGGACACCGCCCCCATACTGCCCCGACCCTTGACCCCCAGTGCCGGCATCCTTACCCCAACCACAACACAGCCCCCCACGCATAATATCGAGGAGATCCCTGCCTCCAATGCACACATGTGGTGGGCCAGAGAGTCCTATCTTCACCCCACCAAGTATGCTCAAGCCTGGAGCACTGACCCCAAGATTGCTTGGACTGCCAGAATGCAATTCATCAGAAATGACACCCACAAATGTACTGACGCCTCCTACTGTAAACACCACACCATCCGTAAGAACAGCTCCCCCGACGACCTGGTGCATGCTGTCTCTACCCCAGACCTTCTTGCTCCCCCAACTCCACCCAAGCTCCTCCACCTCCTATATGGAAACCAACACAGCCTGACCCACCTCCTGGGCTTCAGAGCCCAAAAGAGGAAGGCTAACGAACCTCGAGAAACCCCCCATCACAGATATTGGAGGGTCCAGAAAGCCCCATGCACCATTCTCTGCCACCATCTCCCTTGTTACATATCTGCTGGCCTCCCCGTGCATTCCCACACGTACTCCTCTGCCACCTCCATTGTGGTCACTTGGTCCCCCGTCCATCTCACAGAGGAACAAATTACCCTGCTGGTTGGCCCCACCAGATATCAGGAACTCCTCCATGCCTACAACACTGAAACTACCCCCACAGCCCCCTCCCCCTCCATTCCACCCAGACAAGACCTCCACCTCACTAACCTCCAACAACAAGGACAGTGGGCGGAGGGAGGAGAGTTTGATGCCAAATGGTATAGCGAACTCAGGCAAAACCTCATCATTAACACGGCAGACCACCACCCAGACTGGGATATCCACCTCCCCGGCAAATACCACATACAGGCTGGTACACTGAATGACAGGTACCACCACCTCCCTCCCCAACTCAACAACGGAGACACCACCTACATCTACTCACCAACAGGCCAATGTGTCGGTCATATACCCCTCTCCCAACTCCACCTCCTCCACCACAGATACCATACCACCCAGGCACACTCTCCCCACCTCTGGACCCTCCACAGCACAGGAACCTTCGCTGGAGACGCAGCCACCCTCCTATCACAGCACAAAGACACTACCATCTCCAATGTCTCCCCTGCCATACACAAAGCTATGTCCACCCTGGGGATGACAACGGACCTTGACACATCACCCCTCCTAATGAGTCCCCACCTCCCCATGGGCAACACCCCCACCCCCATTGGCCAACTATTTGGCTTAGGACCCCACTGCTACACCCAACCTTGGTACGGGGGAAACACACACCTCACCAGCCAGAACCCTGAAGAGGCCCCACAAGGCTGTTCGATGGGCACTAGGCAGTGCCATACATGCTCACACCCTTGATATTCCCGCGTGCACCATTCTCTTGGTCCCACACAAACCCACATATGCCCATAACGCCCTCCTAAATCACCCATGGGTTATGGAACTAGCCACTCCGCCTCCCAAGGCCAAACCCCTCACCCCCTCCCTAATCTGGACGGGGGGAAAACTCAACCCTGCCAAGAGACACAGAGGAACCTACAAACTCATTGCCATCTCAAACCCAGCTGGCCATGCCAAGTACCTCCACAACCCACCCACCACATGGGCCCAAACCATGAGGGACATGGGGGCCACTTCCATCCCACGACCAGGTCCCCCCCCCTCCCAACTGGGCCTTCCTACCACCCACCTACCCAAGGCACTTAGCTCCCTCCTTAAGACCTGGGCACAACAACCCACCCCCATGCAGATAGACCCCACACCCATAACACCCCCCGTGCTCCCGTGCACACATGCTATCCTACAAGCACCAGGCCTCGCTCTATACACAGATGGAAGTGCCATCATAGACAAAGACGGCGTCCTCCGCCTAGGGGCAGGCGTATACTCCCCCAGGGCCGCTTCACGTTGCCTCCGCATAGACCCTGGCGGACAGGGCATCACTGCCGACATCAATCGCGCCGAACTCGTGGCAATCCAACAAGCACTCATACACTCCGAAATAGATGAAGAACTCACCATCTACTCCGACAGCTTATGTTCCTTGCAGCTTATTAACCTGCACATTTACCATCCCAGCAGGACCCGGGAAAACAAACACCGTGACCTCCTGCAAGACATCGCCATCCACATTATCAACAGACACAACGCTGCTGCTACCACGCGCCTGCTTAAGGTCCGATCTCACTCAGGAATCATAGGGAATGACAAGGCAGACACGCTCGCGAAAGAAGCGACGACAGGATACAATGTAATTGGGCCAGTTAAAACAGGGGAACATGCGCACCTCAATATGCACTGGCCGTCTGTCCAGCCCCCCAAATCTATTAATGGGGACCAGCCCCCCCGGCACCCGGCCAACAATCTCACCAAGGGTATCAAGGCTAACCTCCCCACCCCCCTGCACACCGGGCATGCCAACATCACGGGCATATACGCCTCCATGTGGGAGCAAGCCAACCCCTTCCTCCTCCCTCAGGCTAGTAATCGTTTCTGGCAATCCACCGACATGAAATGGTGGCAAAAAATACAAATCCACAAGGCTCGGTGGGGACGCTTATGGACTAGGAAATTGGCGTACAGATACAAACGCCCCTATGGTACTAGCACTAGCCCCCCCTCTGATGATAACTGCCCTCTTTGTCGCAAAGCACAGGACGGAGCTGGCCATATTCTTGCTGGGTGCAGCCACCCTGTCTTCAAAGGAATGTATATTAACAGACATAATAAGGCGGTCCAACTCATCCAAAAGGCAGTAGCCAAAGGAGCTCTGGGGGCTCTCCCCATGTACATGGATGCAGGCACTTGTGAAGCGACCTCCGACATTCCCACAAGACCCCCAGCCACCCTCAAACCCCCTGATCTTCCCCAAGCCACATGGGATAAATACAGGCCTGATCTCCTCCTCATTGACGACGAATCCAAACCAAGAAAAGCCTACCTAGTTGAACTGGGCTACTGCTCAGACACTAACCACCAAATCAAATTCCAGGAAAAGAGCGTTCAGCATAAGGAGCTCCAACGTATCCTTCAACAACAAGGATTCCTTGTACACTACCTAGTCTTCACCATAGGTACCACTGGTACCATACCAATCCCAACTATTACCAATCTCTCCACCTTAGGGATCAGTCGCAAACACGTAGACAAACTCATCTCTAAGCTGCACAGAGAATCTACCGCCTCCTGTACCAGCATTCTTGCCACACGTCGCATGAAGGAGTCCCTCCCGCCTGGAGGGTGACACTTACTATGTCTGCCATGGTGACTTTCCCCAGCTGCGGCGTACGGGAGGGTCCCCTTAACACCACGCCCCTCCAGGCGTTATCTATCCTATCCGTATTTAATGTCCTCAAGTCCGTCCCCCTTGATTTCGTCAACCTATAGGCACAAGTGGAGTCCTGTAGGGCACCAGGAAAATGTAATTATCATGATTATGATCATCTTCATAATCAGCTTTCCAGTACTGAACGATAGGGAGCTGCCTAGAAGCTGCTGCACGTAGTCAAAAATAAAATCTATGGGTCATGAGGCCAGTTTGATCTGTACACGGTAGCTGCACTCAGCCCATACGGCTGAGGAGAGCACTGCGGACTTCAGCGTTGTCTGCCTCGTCATATGCCGTATCTCCATACTGCAAGGCATCATGCATAGATGATTAAGGGACTGATAAATATTTGAGCATCTTAGACAGCAGGTAGGTCGTCGTCAACCGCGATGGTAGCTTGTCCAGTTGAGGTAGGAGACCGCTCCCCACACGCATACGACGGGCTCCCTTAACACCACCCACCCACCCACCCACCACACCACCCACCCACCCACCACACCACCCACCCGACCACCTACCCACCCACCACACCACCCACCCAACCACCCACCCACCCACCACACCACCCACCCAACCACCCACCCACCCACCCACCCACCCACCACACCACCAACCCACCCACCCACCCACCCACCACACCACCCACCCAACCACCCACCCACCAGGCGTTATCATAACTAGACAGCAGGTAGTATGAGTTGGTGTCCAAACCAGTCATGCGCAAATCGCTGTGCCTATTAGTGGAGTGTGTGTGTGTGTTGGGGAAGGGGGGGGGGGGGGGGGGGGGGGGGGGGGATTCAAGCTGTTACGTATTACAAGGGTACTCGGGGCACATGGGGTGTTGGAAGGATTCATGGAAATCGTGTATTACACATCGGGGTTTTGTGTTGAATGATAACATAAACAACCATGTCAGTTCGTACTGCCCTAGGGTTTAGGGTTGAATAATGAGGTTTCCCGATTTTTGTTTTCATCACACTGACTAGGGGCAAGCTTTCAATTTATGTAGGGTTCAGTAATCCGCCATCCATTCTCCCCCACACTCAGTCCAAACAAGTACAATGGGCGCCTGTCAGAACTAGATGACTGGTAGGTCCGTCTCACTGACTGTGGCGTATACACATACACGTAGCCGCAGTCCTAAACCCGTAACCTCATGACAGAGTTGATGCCCAGAGGCGCTCACAGTAGCGCCCCCGACTTGTAAGACGCCCGAGTATCAATCTCTCTTATCCATCTTCCCACTCCTAAGAGTGTCATTCCGTCAGCGCCTCACCTCATCTGTAGTCCAGATGTCAGCTCCCTTGTCCAACAACGCATTCAAGGCCTCCACTTGCCCAAAGTAGGCCGCAGAATGAAGGGGATCCTCACCAAACTGAGCAGTAAGCAGTGGTATGGGAGCATGTGAATTGGAACTTATCACTGACTTGCTACTACACTTAAAGCAGTTTACAACAATATAATTGTTTACAGAGGAAGACTTGCAAATGTGAAAAACTCTCCATTCTTTGTGCAAGCATATGTTTCTACACATTAGGGTGACTTGCGTTGAATGCTTACACCACCACGCGTACGTTCGTACTGCCCTAGGGTATAGGGTTGGAGGATGGAGTTGACAGTATTTGGTCTATCTGGTGGCTGGTCACACATGCTAGGGCGGGACAAGCATGCATTTTGATGCAGGTTTCGGTAACTGGTGATCCATTCTCCCCCACACTCAGTCCAAACAAGTACAAAGGGCGCCCCACCTCATCTGTAGCTGACATGTTGGCTCCCTTGCCAAACAACGCATTCAAGGCCTCCACTTGCCCCCAGCTGGCCGCCTCGTGAAGGGGAGTCTGACCATTCTGAGAAGTAAGTAGTGGTATGTGAGCTTGTGAGTTGGTACTTCTCACTGACTTGCTACTACACCAAACACAGTTTAGAACAGCAATATACTTGCTTACAAAGGCAGACTTGCAAGTGTGAAATACTCTCCATTGTTTGTGCAAGCATGTGTTTCTACACACCAGGGTGACTTGCGTTGAATGCATACACCACCACGCGTCAGTGTGTACTGCCCTAGGGTATAGGGTTAGAAGGTGCAGTTTACAGTACATATTTTCTGTGGTGGCTGATCACACTGACTAGGGATAAAGCAAGCATTTTAATGTAGGGTATGGTAACCAGTTATCCACTCTCCCCCACACTCAGTCCAAACTATTACAAAGGGCGTCTCACATCCTTAGTGGCTTCGATGTTGCCTCCCTTGTCCAGCAATGCATTCAAGGCCTCCACTTGCCCCCAGCGGGCCGCTAGATGAAGGGGAGTCTCACCATCCTAGGAGTAAGCAGTGATATGAGAGCATGTGAGTTGGAACTTATCACTGACTTGCTACTACACTTAACGCAGTATACAACCATAATATACATGCGTACAAAGGCAGACTTGCATGTGTGAAATACTTTCCATTGTTTGTGCAAGCATGTGTTTATACACACCAGGGCAGTTATTTTTAAAGGAATTGGCCATGAACATTAAGTATATGGCAGCCATATGCCCAGATGTAGACTTTGGTGGGGTAGAAACATTCAGTATATGGCAGCCCGATGCCCAGGTGTAGACTTAGGCGGGGCAGAAACATTCAGTATATGGCAGCCATAGGCCCAGGTGTAGACTTTGGTGGGGTAGAAACATTCAGTATATGGCAGCCCGATGCCCAGGTGTAGACTTAGGCGGGGCAGAAACATTCAGTATATGGCAGCCCGATGCCCAGGTGTGAAATTGCGAGATGGTGACCGGGGTGACTTGCGTTGAATGCATACACCACCACGCATCAGCTCGTAGTGCCCTAGAGTACAGGGTAAGAAGATGCAGTTTACAGTATTTATTTTTTGTGGTGGCTGGGCACACTGGCTAGGGACAAAGCATGCATTTTAATGTAGGGCACAGTATCCGGTGATCCATTCTCCGTCACATGCAATTCAAACAAATACAATGGGTGCCTTACACTCGTATTGGCTTCGATGTCGGCTCCCTTGTCCAACAGCAGGTTCATAGCCTCCACATGTCCCTCCATGGCCGCTAGATGAAGGGGAGTCTCACCAAACTGAGGATCAAGCAGTGGTATGAGAGAATGTGAGTTGGAACTTATGACTGACTTGTTACTACTCTCAACGTAGTTTTAAACGACAATATACTTGCTTACAAAGGTAGATATGCATGTGTGAAATACTCTCCATTGTTTGTGCAAGCATGTGTTTCTACAAACCCGTGTGACTTGCGTTGAATGCATACACCACCACGCATCAGTTCGTAATGCCCTAGGGTATAGGGTTGGAAGGTGCAGTTTACAATATTTGGTTGGTTTGGTGGCTGATCACACTGACTAGGGACAATGATGTGTTTGGGTCTAGGGTCCGGTATTGGGTGATCTATTGTCCCCCGAATGGAACCCAGGTAGGTGAAACAAGCAAGTGAAATGGGTGCCTCACATCATCTGTGGCTGAGATGCTGGCCCCCCTGTCGAACAACGCATTCATAGCCTCCACTTGCCCATTGTCAGCCGCATAATGAAGAGGAGTCGCACCAATCTGAGGAGTGAGAAGTGGTATGAGAGCTATTGATCCGGAAGTTGTCACTGACTTGCTATTTCACCAAAGTAATAGAGTTAACAACAATAACAATGCTTACAAAGGCAGACTTGCAAGTGAGAACACCTCTCCAGTGTTTGGGCAAGCATGTGCTAGACACATCTGAGTGACTGGTGTTGAATGTATCAACCATACAACATTTTGTACTGCAGTTAGAGTATTTGGTTTTAAGTTTTTCTTGTGTGGTTGTGTTGTGTAGTCATGTTCCATAGGTTCATGTGTACACCCCTAACCAATGTGGTATATGTATGGTGACTACACCAACCCATTCATGTGACCCTTGCACCCATGTTATCATGTTCCATAGGTTCATGTGTGTACCCCTAAACAATGTGGTATATGTATGGTGACTACACCAACCCATTCATGTGACCCTTGTACCCATGTTATCATGTTCCATAGGTTCATGTGTACACCCCTAACCAATGTGGTATATGTATGGTGACTACATCAACCCATTGGTATATGTATGGTGACTACACCAACCCATTGGTTTTAAGTGTGGTGGCTGATCAAAGTGACTAGGGACAAGAATGCATTTGGGCCTGGGGTCCGGTATTCGGTCATCCATTCTATCTTCCCCGAGCCCAGGCAGGTGAAACATAAGTTGGCGGTACACCCGCATAAGTTGGCGGTACACCCGCAAGAGGGTGTACCGCCAACTTGTGTCTTCCCCGAGCCCAGGCAGGTGAAAGAAGCTAGTATAATGGGTGCCTCACATTATCTGTGGCTGAGATGTTGGCCCCCCTGTCCATCAACGCATTCAAGACGTCAACTTGTCCATATTTGGCCGCAACATGGAGGGGAGTCTCACCAACCTGAGGAGTGAGCAGTGGTATGAGAGCATGTGAGCTAGAAGTTTCCACTGACTTGCTACTGCTCTGAAGTAACTTAATTTAAAACAACAATAACAATGCTTACCAAGGCAGACTAACTTGCAAGTGTGAAATACTCTCCACTGTTTGTGCACGCATGTGTTTCTACACATCAGGGTGCCTTGTGTTGAATATATAAACCACCACGCGTACGTTCGTACTGCTCTAGGGTATAGGGTTGGTAGGCAGTTGCAGTTTTCAGTATTTTTTTGTGTGGTGGCTGATCAACCAAGCATGCATTTGAATTAAAGGTTCCGTATTTGATTATCCAATCTCTTCTCGCACTTAGGCCAAACGAGCATAATGGGCGCCTCACATTCGTTGTAGCTTCGATGTTGGCTCCCTTGTCCAACCACGCATTCGTAGTAGCTTCGACGTTGGCTCCCTTCACCTGCCACACCTTTTTGCGGGCTCGGCTACTTTTCGCGGGTTCTCAGCTACTACGCGGGATCAAGTGCTGGTAGCTTAATGCCCTTCGCTTCGTCGCCTGATGGCCGAATCACAAAAAGAAAGAACAGCGATAGTTCGTTTTCGCCCCCTCCGCCTGCCTACCAATTTTCAGGCGAAACTAAATTTCGTGAAATCCACTACCTTGTCCAACCACGCATTCAAGACGTCCACTTGTCCATATCTGGCCGCGACATGGAGGGGAGTCGTACCATCCTAGGAGTAAGCAGTGGTATCAGAGCAAGTGAAAAGGTAGTTGCTACTGAATTGAAAACGCACTGGAGTACCGCAGTTTACAACAACAACACATTAATTACTAAGGTATATATCAATATATGCAAGTGAGAACTTGTGAGAACATGGCTTGATGGCGTAGCCTGTGAGGCCCTGCGTGGCGTGGCTTAGCCTATGAGGCCCTGCTTGGCTTGACCTGCCTGGCTGACCTAGACACACAAGCCCCAATAGCTCATGCAGGCCAGAATGTTGCGGTTTGCGTGCTCCTGTCTTCAAGCACTGAGCACAGGAGTTAGCGTTGATCGTCGTGTCTCTCCCTGAATTCCCTGAATCCTTAACAGACTCTCACAAAACTATTATCCGGTGTTATTTGTTCAAGCATGTGTTCCTACACATTATGGTGAATATAGTCAATGGTGCATGCATGCTTTATGCATTCAATGCTACCTAGCCTTGAATGCATACACCACCACGCATCAGTTCATACTGCACTAGGGCTTAGGGTTGGGGAGTGCAGTTTTCAGTACTTTTCAGTTGTGGTGGCTGAACACACTGTCTAGGGACTACAATGCGTTTTGTTTCGGTATTCGGTGATCCATCCTCCCCCGCATGTGGTGTCTGCCCTGTTTTCTGCCCCCTGATATTTTGTCTGCCCTGTCCAACAACGCATCCAAGGCGTCCACGTGCCCAGTGTACGCCGCAATATGAAGGGGTCTCCAATCAAGCTGAGGAGTAAGCTGTGGTGTATGAGCATGTGAGCTGGCAGTAGTAACTGAATTTCTAATGCACTAGTAACGCAATTCACAGCAGCAACAACGCTGCTCATTACAAAGGCATAGGGCAAGTGTTTCTAATCATCCGTCGCTCAACACATGCAAGGCATCCACATTCCCATAGCTAGCCGCCTCATGAAGGGGAGTCTCACCATAGTGAGGAGTAAGTAGTAGTATGGAAGCACGTGAGCTGGTAGTTCTCACTGACTTGGTACTGCAATCAAATAAGACAGTTTACAACAGCAACAAGTTTTTTTCGTTTTTGAAGACCCCCCTTCTCATAGCTATTCTGGTTCCGGAGCCATCTGGCCAGTCTCCCTTTGTAGCTATTTATAGCTATTTTCAAACTGGCTTCTTTCAACATTCTAACTTCTAATTTAAATTTAGGTATACATTATTTATACTGAGCAATGCTGGTATGCTGCACGAGTGGCCATTGGCCGAGCTTAAGTGGGTCTAGGTCTGGTCTCGGTTACTCCCAAATACACATACACTCCATAAGTTCAGATGATTGAACCCCTGCACTACAACTTACCAGGGTACTTCCAAGCGCGCGCTTTTGCGCGCTGGCGCGCTGCCTTTTTGAGCCCCACTGCGCGTTTCGCACAGTTTTTTGCAACCCCCTCTGGGCGCAGCAAGCAATTTTTGCGCTTTTCGCACAACAAAGCGCAGTTTTTTTCTTTCAAGTGCGTTAAAGCGCTGGCCGATTTGGTCGATACAAGTACCCTGCAACTTACCCCCTCCAGCACCACTCCCTTGCCCTTCTCTCCCCCAACCCCCACCCACACCCTCACACACACCACGACACAACCACCCACCAACATGCACACACTCCCCTTCTCCCACAAATCTGCCCACCGCTCGTACGCTTCATTTGCGGCTTTCATCATGCAGACATAAAAAGACCAGGTTGTAAATTCAACCCACCTGGTTCAACCTGCATCCAAGTTGCAAATAGTTGATTCCGCGCAGTGTACCAGAACTGCGCAATCACAAAGCTAAACGCCTAGAGCTTCTGCTTTGCATGCAGTTACCCTCTCAGTTGGGCTTTCAAGCTTTCCAATTGACTCCAATTGACAGCCTAAGCACCAAGTCAACTCCATGCATGGTCCTCAATACATCTGTTTGGTCATGACCCATAAGGGGAACGGTCTTCCTCTTATCAGGGAGCATCCTCGGAATATTCGACAGATGGAAATGTGATATTGACCTTGAGGACAGCAACGAAGCTGCAGCGTGCCCTCGACCCCTTTTCTGTAACTGCCGAGCAGGGTTCGACCACTAATAGAACCAGGGGAGAGTCATCACGTGTGGGTGTTACTGCACAGGGGGGTGGGGTGGGAGCCTGGCCACAAATCCTACTCTAGGCGGCCTGGGCCATGCCAGTTGGGACTCTAGAGCCAGATCCAGCTGCATTGCTTAAATCGCTTTCATCGCTACGCCAATCTTGATAGCGATGGGTTTTATCGCTAATAGCGACACATCGCTAAAACAAAACTGAACAGCAACTGCATACAACAACAAAAACAACAAATCCACATGCATTCAAGGCGTTCACAAGTCTACCGTAAGCCACTAGAGGAGGTTGAATAGGGGTGACAGCCATACTGGCCTCGCACTTCATCATCTGCTCAGATGGCGATGAAGTGCAAGGCCAGTATGGCTGACAGGGCACCTATCGGAGCCGCTAGAACCAGAGACCCTGAGCGTCTAATCAATGACATGTGGGTTGGTATCTCTCACCAACCCTAAGTGCGCCTACTTTGCATATTGTAGGAGTGGCACCACCATTCAAACTGAATCCTCTGTGTCGCTGATTTGTGTCGGGAGACCCACCTCCTGGGGTGAAAGTCCTTTCACAACTAAAAAAAAAAAAAAAAAATGTGTGACCTACATCAATAGCAGAGTTGATGTCGGCTCCCTCATCCAAGAGCGCATTCATACATGCCACATTGCCTTCTTTGGCCGCAGTGTGCAGCGAGGACCCATCATTCTGTAGGAGTGCAATGGAATGAGAGGTCGCGGTTGGACATGGTGGTATTAGCCAGACGCTCTAATTGGCAATGCACTAGCTAGAATAGCAGTGATCGAGGCTAATGGCATGGCAAGCAAGAATATCATTAAATCAGAGGAACCATTATAAAATAACACCAACACCAATAACGCCAACGCCAACAACATGCACTAGACATGCATACTTGCATAAGGGATGTTGGTACACAAACACGAATCAGACAGCATACAAATATGTCTGGAGCGCAGATACTTGATACGTGGCCTTCGCGCTCTCCCCTCATTCTATAAGCCGCCACATAACACCAACATGTACATGATAAGGACAAAAATACCAATGCCCAATACTGGCTTCACCAAACCAGACCACGACTTCAGAGGCTCAAAGTGTTTCCTCTTATTCACTGACATCCTTACCTGGCATGCTTCAGCCACTTCGGTTCCAGCCGCAGGAACGGGTTGCCATGCAAATGTTGGGGGGTGGTTGGGTGGTTGGGTGGTTGGGTGGGGATAGGTGTTCAGATAGGAGGATCAGTTGCAGGGTGCTATGGTCAATCAACGTTGAAAACAGACCCGCACTGAACACCCGCATGAGCAGGTGGTGATCAAGGTGGGAGGACAACATAAGCAAATGAAGTGATCTTAACTATGGCTGCCCACAGAAGTGACCCTGGTGTATTGAGGCTGGTACAAGACACACACATTCGAAAGGTAACTGGTATCTATCCTCACCTGAAGAGGACGCAGGTGGGGGAGTTGCGGATGACAAGGTGCGAGCTGGAGGGGAAGTTAGAGGGAAGGGGGAGGGGGAGGGGGGAGGGGGACATTGGTGGGGGATTTGAAGGCTGGAAGGAGGGTATGGAAGTGAAGGGAACTGCACAACACACTCCATACTGCTATAGCTACATATTCCAATGGCTAACTAAATAGTGAGTGAGTGAGTGGGATGGGTGGGTGAGTGAGTTATAGTAAAATAATACAAGCTGGTGTAACATAAAACACAAGATCCTATGAGAAAAACGTACATCCATTCATTCGGTTCATTCTCATGGATGTAATCGCCTGACACGTCGGGTCTGGCCGTCTTCTATGCTGCTACACCACATTCGCTCAATGTTGATGAGATCGTTGCACTTCACCGCGTGCCAGTGCTGGACTGAAAAGGCCCAACGATTACCCAACATAACTTTGAGAACTATCTTCCAGAGGTGACAGCAATTCAATGCCGAGTCCTGAAAAGCTGAGAGGTGGCAAGTGCATTTTGTGACATATCTGACGTGGACTCATAGTGAAATCAGAATACAGCTTTGTATCCACCACCGCTAGGCTATAATGCACTTACCTGATGCAAGAAGTGTAGCATGTGTGGCCAGAATGGTCAAGATCATTAGCATCCCCACCATTATGCCAGTGGCTGCGTGGTGTGAGATTTGTCCTTCACTCAGTGAGCTCCTTCCTGTGGTAAACAAGGGCAATACAGTGATGGGGACTGGATTACAGCACAAGCAATAATCACATACCAGGCAATTTAGTGTGCAAGGTGCTATACGCAATTCACCCTAAACCCTTTGCACAATGCTGGTATGCATACATATCGACATACATTTCCATCCACCGAGGAGTGTATATAGGATGTTTCATGCTATCAGTTAGTATTATTGTAAGGACTAATCTCTATTATTTATTTGAGATTCCACAGGACGGACAGCGAATAGACAGAAATGCAATTTTACCATGCTCAAAATCATGTATGGAAGACAGTACTAACTGATAGGGCAGTACCGGCTATAGTACTGCCCGATATCGTTTTGATCAGAGAGAGCTCCCTGACCGTCTTCATTTCTCCGTGAACCTTTCATCCTTAGAGGGTTCACTTATATACCTCTTCTTTCCATCTTTCCTGTCAGTCTGTGCTTTTTCAGTTGTATTATTTGTATTTTCAGACTGCCCATACTTCCCAGCCTAAGAATAGGGGGAGTTCGAAAGACAGTACTTTTCGATAGGGCATTACTGGCTGTAGTACTGCCTGATTGGGCAGTGCCGGCCTAGCCGGCCTCACAGCTATCAGGGATTGTGCTCCTTTATTGCTCTTCTGTGGAACACACCAGGGTACTACAAAGCACGCGCGGCAGCGCGATTTCGCGCAAGCTTTTTGAGCCCCACTGCGCGTTTTGCGCAGTTTTTTTGACCCTCTGTGGCGCAGCCCGCAGTTTTTGCGCTTTTGCACAAGAAAGCACTGACCAATTTGACGTGTGTGCGCTTCAGGTGCTGACCAATTTGACAAAATGTAGTACCCTGGAACATAACTTTCCAATAAAAAAACTAATCAAGTTTGTTTGTTTGTTTGCCTGTTTGTCCTCTATAACATGATAGGTCACTCTCACAGAATCTGACCAGACGTGAATACACGAAATATTTAAAGTGTTACATTAACCCGACATTTACACATATTTCCATGGCCACCGTGGATTGATCTCTTGCACGCTCCATTTATGTAACTTATAATATTATGCTAAATTTATCTTGGTACCAACATAATGCTCAATTTATGTACCGGCACCTTAAAATATTATGCTAAATTTAAATGTAGAAGCAAACAAATTGTAATTCAGGGTGGTCAGACAAATTTATCCTGGCACTAAGCTAAGGGACTGAACATAAGCTAGAATAAATACAACAGCTGTCATCAGTTTTGCATATTATGATCATGTAGTAATGGCGGCACAATCCACATTCCTCTGAAGTTAGAAGATTGATCTTGCTGATATTCGGTGACTGGGTAAGAGCTACAAATCCAAAATCAGTACTTCGGTTCTCCCACAAGAAACTCAGAAGCAACTGTCCTACCCTGCCTACAATGTGTGAATGATTGCTCTTGGAAACTTGGGGGTTGGGGGTTGGGGGCTGGTGTGTGTGTGGTTGCGGGGTGTAAAAGTCTGTAAACAGATGGAGGGTTAGGGGCTGGGGGTTGGGGGCTGCAGGTTTGTGCGGTACCTAGGAAAAGCCTACAATGTGTGAAAGATTGCTCTTGGAAACTAATTAAATGTACACGTCACGAATGTATAGCTAGCCTGGTAGCTTAGGTCACCAGACTGCCAGTCAACAGAGCTTAGCCCAACCCAACCCAACCCAATGAGTAGCCCATCCCACGCTTAGTCCATGTATCTACCATAAGCCAGGTGGTCGGCGGAAATCTGTGTACGCAACAATCCAGGCGGGATGGCAATAACTAATAAACAACCAATTAACTGGTCCGTGTTTTCGAACGAACATGATATTCTGATCAAATAAAAGGCCTAATTAAATAGCTTTTGTGGGTGATCCCAAATTCTGGGAAGAACTTTAGATAGGCGACACTTTGATCGTATTCGAGAATAGAACCAGTAACTAGATATTCAACACATTGGTGGTAAATGCAGTTCAAGCTGTTGGTCTGTTGGCTGGGAATGGCAGAGGACATTGTTGCACCCATTTGTCCATCCAACCGAAGAATTGAAGCCTGACACGTCATCCAACGGTCACTGAAATACTGCCGAGCATACGGCCGACATCACAAGTGCATATGCAACAAGTCCCGTGAAAACAAATTACAAATAGTCAGGTCCCCTGGTAGGGCGCCTGTGGTGGTCGGCTCAAGGGTTAGTAGGTTGAAATGGAGTTGTGCGAGCAGATGGAAATGGTAAATGGAAAATGGAAGGATGCTGTTGGATCGATGAGAGGACTATCGTGAGAGATAGTGAAGGTACTGGATTTTAAGTGAAAGAGCAGCGATAGAAGGTAAGCTGAAGAAGCGATTGAAGGATTGAAGGATTGAGGGATAGCTATTAGGGTGACCGAGAGAGTAGGCAAAGTAAAGGAAAATAAGATCGCATGCGACGGAGACGCGGTACAGAATGTTTTCGCAGGTCGGGAAGGGCAGGCAAGCCAAGGGCAGCCAGGTCGCAGAACGGGTGGCAGTGACAGGTGGACAGGTCCAGAACCACCACCCTCTTTCGGCAACTCTCTTCGGCTGCTTTCGTGGTTTAGGTAACATAATTTTTCATCCCCGATTAACCGCGTGTACAAAAATCCATTTCCAGGCGGAAAACCAATTTTTCTTACAGGCATTATAACCGATTTTCGACCAACATTTTCCGCCAACCGATTTCCGCCCATTTCCAACCGATTTCGACCATTTCCAGAGTTATCGTTGTATAGGTCTGCCGACAAGGGCCGACCAAAAGTGCATGGCCGTTGATGATAACGCGTCGCGTTTGAACGGACAGTAGTGGCGAGACACTCGACCACGCGTACACGCCCAAGATCATTAAATGACAGGTCACATTAAGACAGTACTTATTCACACACATCAACAATCCAGCCTGGCAGGTGACGTTTTGACAGTTTCTGGAATTGACAGCGTTCCAGGTGACCAGGCGCAGGCGTAGTAGCCCCTGCCCTGGGGCATCTGATCTGATTCTGACTTCAAAACATCTCCGGGCACGCGATTGAGCTGGGGACATTGGCTATCAATTGTGGTGCAAGTGCAGCGCTCCGGCGCTCGAATGCAGTGACTGCGCTCTCCGCATACTACGGGAAGACGAACTCGAGGCCAGGTGCCAAGTGCACGGATGAGACTCGACGATTATTATGGACATAGCTGTATAGCTATACAGAGCACACAGCGTGAGGTAGCCAATCTACCGCACTATACTTGAGGGTCTGCCGCTCGAGATTCGTCAGGAGCTCTTTCGAAGGATGCGGGCAACTGTAGCAGCAAATGGCGCAGACTTCGAGATAGAGGGACCACAAGTGTCGCTTAGAAGGCATGCATGCACTGAAGCAGCACTGGGCGGACGTACCTTTGGGGTGGAAGAAAAGTGAGATCTGTTGAACGCTCGACGGGCTTGATATAAAAGCTTGCAGGAACAATTGTTCCAAATTGACGATACAAATTACTGGAATGAGTTAGACTTCATGATCTTTTAGACTTCGTTGCGAGTGACTCATCACTATGCCCTGCTTTCTGTGTTCGGCCGGCCGGTCGGCCGGCCGTCACTGCTACGGCACGGCTTGTTTGTCGGCCCGAAGGCGCAGGCCTATGGATCGACAACTCGATTCTGGCGATCTGGCGATTCGGGCAAAAATTCTAATTGTGCGAACCTTGTACCAGCTGTCGCCGGAATTGGACGATTCCAACGTCACCTGTCATATCAGTCGATACTAGTCAGAAGACCTATCATTTGCTCGCGATCACCTTTTTATTGTCGAACTTATTATTGCCAAACTGTTTATTCGTTTGTTTGCATGTGCTTTCAATTACCCCCAGGCACTTTTTCACTTTTTCAACAGTTTCGGGGCGTACGACCAAATCGGAGACGATTAGGAGCTCCTCCCCACATACGTTTTGATGATCCCCCGCACATTGCCAAAATGTTTAACGCTGGCAAGAAATGTGTTTAACGCTGGCAAAAAAGGTCTGTAGACTTGAAAAGGTGGATATTGTATATTTTGCCCCACTGGTAAAATAAACACGAAAAATCGACCCTTGTTTTGGCCTAGAGATGTGTTCGATCTAGGGTAGGACAATGGCCTTCCTGAGATTGGCTGGCCATACCGGAACTCTGTTTTACACTTCCGGCCCACTTTGTAAGCCATTTTTGAATACCGCACTTTTTTCTTTCTTTAAAAAAATCCCCGGTTTTGACAGCACTTTTGTTTTGCACCTTCCGGTTTTATTTTTCCACTTCGAGGGCACAGTTTGGGGGCATTCTTTAAAAAAACGCAGTTGAGTGTTGCAATACATATGAGATATAAAGATCACTAGAATCAGCAACGTGGAGCCTTGGGTTGGGTGCAAACCCTGTAACTATCCAATTATAGCCAAACTGTAAAATGTGCCTAACAGCAGCCCCAATTCATATGTAGCTAAGCTACTTCATTATCTTAATTTAACTTGACTGGCAGGCCACATTACAGTCAACTTTCATAAAGCATAGCTGAAAAACCTGGTCATGTATATGTCACCAGCTTGGGAATAATTCTGGAATTCACATTTCACAACAGAGGTTTATTTTTTTAGACAAATAATTCCTAGACAGCTACTACTTGGAATAAGCTGCAGCATCTACAGTCCCTCAAGGAAAGGGTCCTCTTTATCGTCATTCAACAGGGGAAGCATGCCAGCAATGTCTTCATCGTCATCGGAGACGGGGTCCCTGTCAGACTCATCACTCTCACTGCTGAGCTCACTCAGCTCATCATCATCATCATCCTCATCTTCACCAGACTCCGCCTGAGAGTTAGTCACAAACTCGTCGTCGTACTCCTCCTCGTCAAAGGCAGCAGGGTCATCAAACGAAGAAACGACAACCTGGTTGACAGCACTAAACAGCTGCTTCTGATGCGATGAGATCTCGCTCCAACAAATGCGACGAGCCAGTCAAAGACTCAAGGATCAAGGTCGAGGGGAAGCTGCTGCGAGAGGCTGCAGCGGGGTAACGACACCACCTAGTAGCTCAACAAACGCGAGGTGCCAGTGAAGCTCGAGTGGGCAATGGAGTGTGCAGGCTATTAAATACTCACGGTTTCAGTTCAATATATATATATATATATATATATATATATATATACTAGTACGGTAGCCCGTGTGGCCGGTGGCCACACCTACTCTCACAAAGACCCTCCCCCCCCCCCCCCCCCCCCCCCCTCCCCAATCATAGTACGGTGCCCGTTTGGCCTTTGGCCACACCTTTTTGGGGCTGGTTACGTAATGGTTTACACTTGAAGCCCCCCCTCCCCCCCATTCACACACACCACCACCAAACCATTATCCGCCCCCTCCCCCCTTCCCTCCCGTTGGCCACACCTGTTTTGGGCTGGGTTGCAAAACGGTTTTCTCTGCAGTGCATGCAACTTAAAACATTGACGGACGCATATCCCTTGCGATGGTCTCCCTTGTGCACCCACAAGCACACAAACACCACCGTACTCCCCCCCCCCCCCCACCTCCAGTTATCTCCACCCCCACCCCCACCCAACCATGGACCCCCGCCCACAAACATACTCCCTTACTCTTCCTGACATATTTCATGACTGCATCCCTTCCCCCCACCCCAGCCATCCCACCAGCCCCCACCCTCTCCCCACTCTCATCCCTCCCCTCCCTCCTACACGCACCCACCAGCACACACATACTCCACATCTGCCTCCCTCCACTTCAGCTGTGGGCTTTGCCATAGCTGAAAGGCAAACGGGACGAATAGCATCGACAACGTTTGCGCATCATCTGACTCCGCTAAAAGCATTGGACCTGCTTCCCTGCCACCTCAGCTGTGATCGATAGTCGACCCCACTGAAAAAGCTGAACCTGCGCAATCGCAACTGTATATAACTAAAGCTTCTTCTTAGCGAGCATGTATTCAGTTCGGCCGAAGAACAATCCTGTTCACCGCAACTGCTCCCGAAGTCAACTCGATCTGAGACTTGGAAACATCGCTAGGTTCATCCATTCAACTTTGCCGCGTGCTCGCTTTAGCACAATGCACAGCGACGACATGTTTCTCGATGCAGTGGGAAGAAGTTGCTGTCAAGTTGCTGATTTGAGATGTCCGGTCAAGTTAGGGCGAGAATGCTCAGCGAGATTTTTCATTCGGGCAACTTTGATGCGTACTTGCTATGGCACAATGCGGAGCGATATGTTTCTCAATGCAGTGGGAAGAATTTGAAGTCAAGTTTGTGACATGGGATGGATGTGATTCGGACATTTCTGACAGGTCGGCTGACTCACCACGTCAGCTCCCGTTGTGCGCAGCGACAGGTCTCTTGAAGCAAGGGAAAGGTCTTGCAGAGATGCAGGGGGAAAAGCTTGTAGGAAGACGAACTGTAGCGCTACCGAAATCAGGTGGATGAACTCAGGCGGGAAAAGGAGAAATCGGGCGGGATGCGCAACAGGTGGAATACGCAGGAGGCGAAGGTTGCATAAGGCAGAATTCGCAGGAGGCCAATCAGGCAGAAGTTGAAGCAGGAGGGATTAAAAGCGTGAATTGGCTGAGCGGGAATTGGCTGGGCGGGAAGTCGGTTAAGTCGGTTACGCGATGACACCACCATGACCACCACCACGACCACGACCATGATTTCTTTATATATATAGATATATATTCATACGTGTGACTCGTCTTATGATTTCTTTACAACCTAAGACGGAGAGCAGCCGAAGCGCTGGCTAGCTGGAGCCATGTTATTAAGTTCGACTTCGTGATTGTTGGCCTGGGCATTACTATATATTGTCCAGATACTGTAAACATGATTACATTCTGTACTCAATAAATATTTGTTCTACTGCCGAAGACGGAGAGCAGCCAAATCGCTGGCTGGAGCCATGTAAGAAAGTTCGACTCCATGATTGTTGGCCTGGGCATAACTGAACATCTTTCAGATTCACATGATTACATTCTGTACATATTAAGACATATTTGTTTTACTACCGAAGACGGAGAGCAGCCGAATCGCTGGCTGGAGCCATGTAACCAAGTTTAAGTAGATGCAGGGCAGTCTTTTGTAGGAGTGGCAACACCATCCAACCTGAATTCTCGGTGCTGCTGGTTTGTGTCGGGAGACCCACTGTCCAGGATGAAAGTCTTTCACAACTAAAAACAAAAAAGGGAACCATTTAATAGAACAAGAATCTTGCCATAGCTTTTCTTTCCAGCTATCTACCAGCAGCAGCTTTTAGGCAGCTCCCCTGACTGGCTAAACAAAAAAAGATAACGCCTGGAGGGGCGTGGTGTTAAGAGGACCCTCCCGTACGCCGCAGCTGGGGAAAGTCACCATGACTGGCTATTCAGTCAGGTGCACCTTTTCTTTCCAGCTATCTAGCAGCAGCAGCTTTTAGGCAGCTCCCCTGACTGGCTATTCAGCCAAAACAATCAATGCCAGGTGCACCTTGAAGCCGACACAATCAGCTGTCAAGAACTGTTGAAATATTTTGGGGTAACACAGTCACTGGCTCAGGGAGCTGCCTAGAAGCTGCTAAGAAAGGCCGGAAACAGCCCTGAATCTCATCAGGGACATTTGTTTCAAATCTTTATGTGGGTTTTTTCTAACTCTATTGATTTAGGCCTCCTCCAGGGACAGCGTGTTATAGCTTTTATAGCTTTTATAGCTTTTAGGGCCATTTAGGGCACACACACAGAAACACACTTTTGTATAGCAATTTGGGCCCAAAGGGGTCAAAAGTAGCGATCGCTATATATAGTGGGGAAAATCAGCCCTGAATTACACCATTCTATATGCGAGTGCGTTGGTAGGCCGCTGATGACCATTCAGCAGAGCGGCCAATGGGTCGCCTGTGGGTTTGGTTGGTTTAGTTTTGCTTACTTTAGTTTAATTTTGTCAGTTTAAGTTATTTTGTAGTTTAGTTTAGTTTAATTTATTTTGGCCAGTTTAGTTCAGTTTGGTCAGTTTAGCTCAGTTTAGCTCAGTTTAGCTCAGTTTAGCTTATATTGTAGGTTTGTTCAGTTCAGTTAGTTTGGCCTGTCTTGTTGACTTAAGCTTAATAAGTTTATGTCATTTTGGCCACTTCTTTTAAATGTACAGCAGTTCACTTCAGTTTATATCAGGCTAGGTTTTGTTTTGTGTGGTGTAGCGTAGCGTGGCTCGGCAGCATGGTCTGTAAACGTTTAGGCTGCTCGCTGTCTATGGGCGGTATACATGGGTGATACAAACACTAATACAGCACACTCCTGTGTATGATGGTAACAATGGTATGATGACGGTATGACTAAGGTGACAATATCCTGGCGCCCGAATGGACTTCCTTAAGCAAACAGGATATCAAGTTACATTATCATAAACCACTTATACATAAATAAATGAATAAATAAATAAATAAATAAATAAATAAATAAATAAATAAATAAATAAATAAATAAATAAATAAATAAATAAATAAATAAATGATCCTGTTTAAAATAAATAATAAACAACTATGAGACAACGCATAAATACATAAATAAATAAATAATAAATGATCCAGAGTAAAAACATGTTAAAAACATAATAAATGAATAAATAATAAATGATCCAGTGCGGATCCAGTGTAAAACAAAAAGATTCACTAATCAAATAAATAATCAGAATAGACGATCCGGTGTAAAATAAATAAATACATAAATAAACAAATAAATGAATAAATAAATACATAAATCTCGCATAAATCTGTATTAAATCAATTATTAATGATCCAGTGTTAAATAAAGGAAATGTTTTAGGCCAGCAGAGCCTGGGCAAGTTTTAAACTATCTGATCCACTAAGAATGCTGTCTCGTTTCCGTAGGTATCGCACGGCATGGACATTGGAAGACGGTAAGCAGCCCAGAAATGTCTGAAAACCATGTAACGAACCATGCAACAGTTATGTAACCATTTACAAATTATGTATGACAATTGTGTAACAATTATGCAACAATTAAAATTATGCAACAACTAAGTAACAATAGAAAAACATGCCACAATCAAATCCAATTGGCCCAACTGCGCCACTCAGGCACACAATATTGGCCGGCAGCGCTTTTGTTAGGCCTATCCTATTTGGCTCATTCAATCCGTTTCTTATCTTGGCCTATTCCATTTCTTGTTGTGGCATATCCCACTTCTTGTTGTGGCCTATTCCATTTCTTGTTGTTATGTGGCCTATTCCATTTCTTGTTGTGGCCTATTCCATTTCTTGTTGTGGTCTAACCCATTTCTTGTTGTGGACTATTCCATTTCTTGTTGTGGACTTTTCCATTTCTTGTTGTGGCCTAACCTATTTCTTGTTGTGGACTAACCCATTTCTTGTTGTGGCCAATTCCATTTCTTGGTGTGGCCTAACCCATTTCTTGTTGTGGTCTAACCCATTTCTTGTTGTGGACTAACCCATTTCTTGTTGTGGCCTAACCCATTTCTTGTTGTGGACTATTCCATTTCTTGTTGCGGCCTAACCCATTTCTTGTTGTGGACTATTCCATTTCTTGTTGTGGTCTAACCCATTTCTTGTTGTGGACTATTCCATTTCTTGTTGTGGTCTAACCCATTTCTTGTTGTGGTCTAACCCATTTCTTGTTGTGGCCTAACCCATTTCTTGTTGTGGACTATTCCATTTCTTGTTGTGGCCTAACCCATTTCTTGTTGTAGACTATTCCATTTCTTGTTGTGGCCTAACCCATTTCTTGTTGTGGCCTAACCCATTTCTTGTTGTGGACTATTCCATTTCTTGTTGTCGCCTAACCCATTTCTTGTTGTGGCCTAACCCATTTCTTGTTGTTGCCTAACCCATTTCTTGTTGTTGCCTAACCCATTTCTTGTTGTGGCCTAACCCATTTCTTGTTGTGGACTATTCCATTTCTTGTTGTGGCCTAACCCATTTCTTGTTGTGGACTATTCCATTTCTTGTTGTGGCCTAACCCATTTCTTGTTGTGGACTATTCCATTTCTTGTTGTGGCCTAACCCATTTCTTGTTGTGGACTATTCCATTTCTTGTTGTGGTCTTACCCATTTCTTGTTGTGGTCTAACCCATTTTTTGTTGTGGCCTAACTCATTTCTTGTTGTGGACTATTCCATTTCTTGTTGTGGTCTAACCCATTTCTTGTTGTGGCCTATTCCATTTCTTGTTGTGGCCTAAACCATTTCTTGTTGTGGACTGTTCCATTTCTTGTTGTGGTCTGACCCATTTCTTGTTGTGGACTATTCCATTTCTTGTTGTGGTCTGACCCATTTCTTGTTGTGGCCTATTCCATTTCTTGTTGTGGACTATTCCATTTCTTCATACCCGCGCCTTCAATTTGTTCCAGGGATGTTTTTCCCAAATCTAAAAGTGGGTTTTTTCTAGCTTGATGGTTTTAAGCCTCCACCAGGAACAGCGTTTGTGTAGCTTTTTATGGCCATTTAGGGCATTACTTCTAATATATAATTTGTATAGCGGCAATTGGGCCAAAACGATGTCAAAAGTAGTGATCGCTATATAAAGTGGAAACAAATCTCTGATTTGTGCATCTATTGTTCTGACAGCTGTAGTTATAAAGCAAACGGGTTTTGAAACTACATGGTATTGATCCAGTACAGTATAAAAAAGGGAAATGGTACAGCCCACCTGCGCCAGTTAGGCCCACAACATTGGCTGGCAGTTCTTTCATGTGTAACACTTGGACAGCAGAACCTTGTGGGTTTGGAATGTCATCAGAGCAGCGCCATGGGACCTTAGGGTCAGAAAAATTTACTTCACTCCTGCACACGCATGTACAGTTTGTGTTTGGAGGTTAGGACGGTTGGACACACAGACGGACAACGGAGTGACCCTGGGGGCTCCCGCCCTCCAGAAGGGGGGGCTCCGCCGAAAACAAGCACGTTCTATGTGTAGTATGTATGATACAGTCCAGGGGGGGGGTAGTTAGGCTACAGCACATGACACACCTAGAATGATCAAGAACATGCTAGCTTGGGTTTGGTTGGGTATGGTACTAGCTGGCATTATGGTACTAGCTGGCATTATGGTACTAGCTTGCATTATGGTACTAGCTGGCATTATGGTACTAGCTGGCATTATGGTCCTAGCTTGGGTTTGCTTTGGATATGGTACTAGCTGGCATTATGGGACTAGCTTGAGTTTGGTTTGGATATGGTACTAGCTGGCATTATGGTACTAGCTGGCATTATGGTACTAGCTTGGGTTTGGTTTGGATATGGTACTAGCTGGCATTATGGTCCTAGCTTGGGTTTGGTTTGGATATGGTGCTAGCTGGAATTATGGTACTAGCTGGCAGTATGGTGTCTGGGGCATGGTGTAATCATCTAGTCGATTATCGAAAAAGAAAGGAAACGCAGGTCGCTAAATGTGCACAAAAGGAGGAGAGACGTGGATTGAATGAAGGAATGATAGACTGAACAAACCTGCTGTACAGTCACGTGCGCCGTCACGTGTGCCCCACATTCAAGCGCATCATATGATGTCTGAGGCCGACCGCGAGCTCATCATATGACAATATATGATGATATAATATCATTTGATATTATGTCGCCGATCCCTTGTTATATACAATATCATATGATGCAATATGTATGATATCATATGATGCAATATGTATGTATCATATGATATCATACTTGCATTTGGTCAAGATCATATGATATGCCAGTCCCTAGAAACAATGTGCTTGACACCTGCACGTGCACATATAGTGTATGTATGATTCAGTCCAGGGGTAGCCAAACATAATCATCTAGATTATGAGGTTGGGAAAGTCCCTTTAGCCTTATTGGATACCCCACGCCACCCCACCCCATGCATCCTACCCTGCTTCAGAAGCATGAAATTGAGCTTAGCCAGGTCTTCGAGAGGAGCAGCAGTAGGACCCCCTACAGATTACCACACATACCACACATACCAGGCTAATCCCGATTCCCCCCACACACCCCCACCCAATCCCAGCCCCCCCCGCTCCACGCCACCACACCCCACCCCATGCATCCTACCCTGCTTCAGAAGCATGAAACTAAGCGTAGCTAGATCAGCAGTAGAGAGCAGCAGTAGGAACACCTTCTTTTTACCACAACACCCAGGCTACTCCCCACTCCCCCCACCCCACCCCACCTTACCCCACCACATCCCATGCATCCTACCCTTCTTCGATCTTTGAGAGCGAGGAGCAGCAGGACTCCCACCAGTCCAGCTGGCGGGCCTTGGAAGTACAGGTCTCCCCAACTTGGTACAGATGGCGTCAGCCATAGCTGTCAACTCAGCAGTGTTGGGTTTGATGGAAGTGAGGTGGAGCAGAACGGGCAAGCACCTAGAGTTGGGGGTGAGGGGGTGAGGGGGTGAGGGGGTGAGGGGGGTGAGGGGGTGAGGGGGGTTGAGGGGGTGAGGGGGTAGAGAGGTTGAGGGGTGCAGGACAGGCAAACACGTGCAGTTAGAGGTCAGGGGGGCGGCAAGGGACAGGCAAACACATACAGTTGGGGGTGAGGGGGTGAGGTGAGGGGGGTGAGGGGGTGCAGGACAGGCAAACACGTACAGTTGGGGGAGGGGGTGAGGGGGGTGACGGGGGGGTGCAGGACAGGCAAACACGTACAGTTGGGGTTGAGGGGGTGAGGGGTTGAGGGGGTGAGGGGTTGAGGGGTGCAGGACCAGGCAAACACGTACAGTTGGGGGTGAGGGGGAGAGGGGGTGCAGGACAGGCAAACACGTTCCAGTTGTGGGTGAGGGGGAGAGGGGGTGCAGGACAGGCAACATGTACAGTTGGGGGTGAGGGGGGTGAGGAGTGAGGTGAGGGGGTGAGAGGGGGCAGGGACGAGCAAACACGTACTTGGTTGGGGGGATAGGGGTGAGTGGGGTGGGGTGAGGGGATGAGTGGGGTGGGGTGAGGGGATGAGTGGGGTGGGGTGAGGGGATGAGTGGGGTGGGGTGCATGGGGATGAGTGGGGTAGGGGTGAGGGGTTGAGGGTTGAGGGGGTGGGGTGAGGTGAGGGGTGAAGCTATGTAACCAAGTTCAAGTTTAAGCTCAATTTCAAGAATATTACGCACAACCCGGAAAACCCTTATATTCCTGGGTCACACACTACTGAACTAAACTATCACTGTAGTACGAACTTAGGGCCGCCGCCAGTTTAAGGATTGTTTGGGGTTCAGTTCATCAGTGCTTTTTCTTTTTTAACCAATCTTATACGGTTGGGCAAGTCCCTTTAGCCTATTTGGCCTACCCCTGGACTGTAACATACACATACACACAAACAGGATTGTTCGGGACGCTGCATCCTCCGTCGCAGATGCAACGTCGAAGGATCCGTTGCATAGGAGGACGTGACGTTGGGAGGGTCCGCTGACCAGAAGGAAGGGTCTGTTGCGTTGCAGGACGCAACGTTGGGAGGGTCCGCTGACCAGAAGGAAGGGTCTGTTGCGTTGCGGGACGCAGCGCAGGCTATACAATTGTTTGCTTTGTTTTTAGTTGTGAAAGGACTTTTCACCCCAGGAGGTGGGTCTCCCGACACAAACCAGCGACAAGTGGAAGGCCTCACCAAGCGCATGGAGGCCACTGTAATGAAAGCTCTCCCTATCCTCCATGGAGTTAATTTTCCACCTTACAGTGGACCTTCCAGCTCACCATCTTCCAGCCCAGGCATTGGACACTAGAGGCCCTGGAAGAGGGGGAAGAGGCGGAAGACATGCTGGACATGGTTCCAGATCTGAGAGAGAGAGGCCAGAAGTGTCTACACCAGCTGCTGAGAAGAGGGCTAAGGCTCGCTCTGTCACCGCCTCGGAATAGGAAGTTTGTCTTCGGGAGTACAATGTGCAACAATTTTACAAAAAAAAAGACGGATTACAGTATTGAATAGTGATGGGATCCCTTCTGAATTTAACAAGAGTGAGTTCTTGGTTGATCTAGTTGCCAAGAGCCACAATATCTGGCTACTGGAAACTAGAACTGAGAGTATGAAAGAGAGAATCACAGAGCATGTAGATACACATCATAACCTTATCTTGGACTGCTATACCTACCAAGATTCTACGTAAAAGAAGCAGCACTAGGAGGAAGTACTGTTCCGGGACTGTTGGTTCTTACGGCCTCGGCAACAGCCTGGCGCAGTCCTAACGGCCTCGGCGACAGCCTGGCGCAGCAACCGCCCGCTCGCGTTCGGTGGCTCGGCGCCAGGACCTGCGAGTCCGGATAACGGGACAGGATCCATGAGAGAGATCCATACCGTTACACAAAATAGCCGTATGCCTTTTTGCATGCAACGAGCTTTGTATTCTTGGGAGTGTTTCCTGACGCATAGCACTATAAGCCTGTGTTTCTATTATGCAGCTTCTATGGACCTTAGATCCCTGCTATTGGTTTGAATACTTCCAGCCTAAATGTGTCTGCTTTGGCATGCATCCCTTAGACTCTCTGATTGGCATAGATCTGGTTGGTATAATAGTGTTGTTGAGCTGTGGTTTCAACACACAGCCATCTGATCAGTGGCTTTGAGGTAAACCATAGCAAACAACAACATCAAACACTTTTTGTTCATCATCACATTTCCCTGGTAAATATGTTTTTACTACTGAAGACGGCGAGCAGCCAAATTGTTGACTGGGAGCCATGTTACCAAGTTCAATTTCAAGTTGGATGTCCTCTTCGGTGGGGTAAACCAGAGATACCTTCTTGTCTCATCTGAGACCTACCTCACAAGGTAGTGCATAATATGTATAGATTTAGAACTTCCAGCCAATACATGGAAGTGGAAACTGATAGATGAAGACGCCCTATTGTCCCTTGGAAATATCGAGTGTGCCATCTGTGTGATTCTGGAGCCTTTCAAGACGAACACCATGTGATCTTTGAATATACTGACGAAGCCTTACTGAATTCGAGAAGAAGGTACCTGCTTTCCCAATCTTATACTAAAATTATTTTTCTGCTTTATCTGCTGTGCAATCGAGAAGTGGAAGGTCGAGCAAATCTTCCTCTGTTTTATTCATGAATGCATGAAGAAAATTGATCAAATCTGTTTTGATAGGAATAATTAGATTTTGTATTGATTCTTTACGGTTCAGAAGAAGAAGCAAAATTGATAAAAGGAAAGAAAACAATTATTTGTTCGCGTTTACATTTTCTCGGTACATTTATTTGGAAGACGGATTGGCCAAATTTCTGGCTGAAGCTACGTAACCAAGTTCAAGCTGAAGATCGCATGTAAGATGTGTACCAGTATTTATAGAGCGTCACAGAAGGTATAAAACACAATTTGTTCACGTTGACATTTTCCTGGTAATTTTGTTTGACTGCCGAAGACCGCGAGCAGCCAAATTGCTGGCTGGACACATGCAACCAAGTTCAAGTTTGAAGGGTTCTTTGCACCATAAATACAAAAATTATAATTACACCATGTGCATGGTGTCATAAATGTAAGGACAAGAATGATATGGTTTGAATCTAATGACATTTGTGTATACATAGATATATAACGCCATATCTTGATGCTAGGAAATGAATGGTATCATGGCATGAATGTAAGGTCATTTGTATAACGTCACACATTGGGGCCATGAATGATTTTAGTCCGCGAATGTAAGGACGTTATATATAGAACGTCATACCTTGAAGGCCATGAATATCAGGACTTGACAAGCACAGCAATGACAATTGCAAAAAATGCAGCAAAGACTAGACCTGACAAGGGAACAGGAAATACAAGACCTTACAAGCACACAGGTAATACAAGACCTGGCAAGCACAGCAAGCAAAGACAAGACCAGACACGGGAACAGGTAATACAATACATGTACAAGGGAACAAGTAATACAACACCTGACACGCGCACAGGTTATACATGTTATGAAGCGGTCAGTGTACCAATCAGACATCTGATTCAGATGTCTGATTGGTACACTGACCGCTTGATAACAATACAAGACCTGACAAGGGAATAGGTAATACAAGACCTGGCAAGGAAACTGGTAATACAAGACCTGACAAGCACAGCAAGCAATGACAAGACCTGATAAGCGCACATGTAATACAAGACCTGACAAGAGAACAGGTAATACAAGACCTGACAAGCTCAGCAAGCAATGACAAGACCTGACAGGGGAACATGTAATGCAAGACCTGTCAGGAACTACTAGGCTACGGGAGCTCTGAGGATGTCCTCAGAGCTCCCCTAGCCTTGTGGCTCCTAACAAGACCTGACAAGGCAATAGGTAATACAAGCCCTCACAAGCACAGCAAGCAATGACAAGTCCTGACAGGGGAACAGGTAATACAGGACGTGACAAGAAACAGGTAATACAAGACCTGACAAACACAGCAAGCTATGAAAAGACCTGACAATATAACAGATTATACAGGACCTGACAAGGGAACAGGTAATACAAGACCTTTCAATCACAGCAAGCAGTGGAAAGACCTGACATGGGAACAGGCAATACATGACCTGACATGCGCAGCAAGCAATGACAAGTCCTAACAAGGGAACAGGTAATACAAGACCTGGCAAGGAAAGAGGCAATACAAGACCCGACGAGGGAACAGTTAAAACAAGCCCTGACAAGGGAACATGGAATACAAGACCTAGCAAGGGAACATGTAATACAAGACCTGACAAGGGAACAGGTAATGCAAGACCTGACAAGGGAACATGTCATACAAGACCTGACAAGGGAACAGGTAATGCAAGACCTGACAAGGGAACATGTCATACAAGACCTGACAAGGGAACATGGAATACAAGACCTGACAAGGGAACATGTAATACAAGACCTGACAAGGGAACATGTAATACAAGACCTGACAAGGGAACAAATAATACAAGACCTGACAAGGGAACATGGAATACAAGACCTGACAAGGTAACATGTAATACAAGACCTGACAAGGGAACATGTAATACAAGACCTGACAAGGTAACATGTAATACAAGACCTGACAAGGGAACATGTCATACAAGACCTGACAAGGGAACAGGTAATACAAGACCTGACAAGGTAACATGTTATACAAGACCTGACAAGGTAACATGTAATACAAGACATGACAAGCACAGCAAGGGCAGCGATGACAAGACCTTATAAGGGAAGCAATGACAAGACCTGACAAGGGAACATGTAATACAATACCTGACAAGGTAACATGTAATACAAGACCTGACAAGGGAACAGGTAATACAAGACCTGACAAGGTAACATGTAATACAAGACCTGACAAGGTAACATGTAATACAAGACCTGACAAGCACAGAAAGCACAGTAAGCGCAGAAATGAGAAGATCTGACGAGCACAGCCATAACAGGACCTGACAAGCACAGCAATGAAATGAGCAACAAGCACAGCAATGACAATACCTGACACGCACAGCAAGCAACAAAAAGAACTGACAAGTGCAGCAAGCACAGCAAGCGCATCTAGCACGTAGGGACGATACCTGAAAGGCGCAGCATTGACAAGATCTGAGCAGCGCAAGAGGGGCAGCAATGACCAGACCTGACAGGCGCAGCCATAACATGACCTGACAAGCACAGCAATGACAAGGGCAACGAGCGCAGAAATGACAAGACCTGAGAAGTGCAAGAATGGCCTTTCATTGTTGTGCTTCTCAGTTTTTATCATTGCTGTGCTTTTGGCACTTTACTAGGCTAGTCATAGCTGTGCTTGTCAGGTCTTGTCATAGCTTTGCTTGCCAGGTCATGGAGTCGCTTGCTACGTTTGCAATGTCTTGTCATTGCTGCCATAGCAACAACAAGCGCAGCAATGATAAGATCTGCATAGCCCAAATAGAGCAGCAATGACCAGACCTGGCGTGCGCAGTCATAAAACGATGTGACAAGCACAGCAATGAAAAGACCTGACACAGGAACAGGTAATGCGTGACGAGACAAGTGAACAGGTAATACAAGACCTGGCAAGGGTTTAGGTAATACAAGACCTAACAGGCACACAAGTAATACAAGACCTGACAAGCGCACAGATAACTCAAGACCTGACAAGCAAAGCAAGCAATGGCAAGACCTGACAATGGAACAGGTAATACAAGACCTGACAAGGGGACAGATAACACAAGACCTGACTAGCGCACAGATAACACAAGACCTGACAAGCACAGCAAGCTATGACAATACCCGATAAGGGAAAAAGTAATATAAGACCAGACAAGGGAACAAGTTTAAGAAGACCTGGCATTGTAACAGATAATACAAGACCTGACAAGGCACCAGGTAATACAAGACCTGGCAAACACAGCAAGCAATGAAAATACCTAACAAGGGAACAGGTAATTCGAGACCCGTCAGGAACTATTAGGCTATGGGAGCTCTGAGGATTGCCTCAGAGCTCCCATAGCCTAGTAGTTTCTAACACGACCTGACAAGCGACAGGTAATACAAGACATGACAAGCACAGCAAGCAATGGCAAGACTTGAGAAGGGAACAGGTTATACAGGACCTGACAAGGGAACAGGTAATACAAGACCTTTTAATCACAGCAAGCAGTTGAAAGACCTGATATGGGAACAGGCAATACATGACCTGGCATGCGCAGCAAGCAATGACAAATCCTGACAAGGGAACTGGTAATGCAAGCCCTGACAAGCACAGCAAGCAGTGACAAGACCTGACAAGCGCACAGATAACACAAGACCTGACAAGCACAGCAAGCAATGACAAGACCTGACAAGGTAACAGGTAATAAAATACCTGTCAGGAACTATATGGATACGGGAGATCTGAGGAGTGCCTCAGAGCTCCCCAACCCTAGTAGTTTCTAACAAGACCTGATAAGGGAACAAGTTATACATGACCTGAAAATAGCACAGGGTCTACAAGACCTGACAAGCACATCAAGCAATGACAAGACCTGTCAGGAACTACTAGGCTACGGGATCTCTGAGGATGTCCTCAGAGCTCCCCTAGCCTAGCAGTTTCTGACAATACCTGACAAGGGAACTGGTAATACAAAACCTGACAAGCGACAGGTAATACAAGACATGACAAGCACAGCAAGCAATTAACAGGCCTGACAATAGAACAGATTATACAGGACCTGACAAGGGAACAGGTAATACAAAACCTTTCAATCACAGCAAGCAGTGGAAAGACCTGACATGGAAACAGGCAATAAATGACCTGACATGCGCAGCAAGCAATGACAAGACCTGACAAGGGAACAGGTAATATAAGACCTGACAAGCGCACAGGTAATATTAGACCTGACAAGGGAACAGGTGATGCAATACCTGTCAGGAACTACTAGGCTACGGGAGCTCTTAGAATGTCCGCAGAGCTCCCGTAGCCTAGTAGTTTCTGACAAGACCTGACAAGGGAACAAGTAATACATGACCTGACAAGCACAGCAAGCAATGACAAGACCTGACAAGGGAACAGGTAATATAAGACCTGACAAGCGCACAGGTAATACAAGACCTGACAAGGGAACAGGTGATGCAATACCTGTCAGGAACTACTAGGCTACGGGAGCTCTTAGAATGTCCGCAGAGCTCCCGTAGCCTAGTAGTTTCTGACAAGACCTGACAAGGGAACAAGTAATACAAGACCTGACAAGCACAGCAAGCAATGACAAGACCTGACAAGGGAACAGGTAATACAAGACCTGACAAGCGCACAGGTAATATTAGACCTGACAAGCACTTGGTGGATTAGAATGGTCTAAACTGAGCTGCATTGGGCTGGGCTGCATTGGGCTGGTTTTGTCAGAAGCGGGCTGGATTAGGGTGGGCTGGACTTGAAATAGCTTGATTGGGCTGAGCCAGATTGGGCTGGGCTAGGCTGGGCTGGGCTGGGTTGGATTGGGCTGGGCTGCATTGGGCTGGTTTGGTCAGGACTGGGACAGATTAGGGTGGGCTGGGCTTGAAATGGATTGATTGGGCTGGATTGGGCTGGCCAGGGCTGGGCTGGGTTGGATTGGATCGGATTGGGCTGGTCTGGACTGAGTTGGATAGAACTGGGTGCATTGGGCTGGTTTGGTCAGGACTGGGACGGATTAGGGTGGGCTAGGCATGAAATGGCCTGATTTGGCCGGATTAGGCTGGGCTGGGCTGGGCTGGGCTGGGCTGGGCTGGGCTGGGCTGGGCTGGGCTGGGCTGGGTCGGATTGGCATGGTCTGGACTGAGCTGGATTGGGCCGGGCTGCATTGGGCTAGTTTGGTCAGAAGCGGGCTGGATTAGGGTGGGCTGGGCTTGAAATAGCTTGATATGGCAGGATTGTGCTGAGCTGGGCTGGGCAAGGACGGATTGGGCAGGGTTGGATTGGGCTGGACTGGACTGAGCTAGATTGGGCTGGGCTGCATTAAGCTGGTTTGGTCAGGAGTGGGACATATAGGGAGGGCTGGGCTTGAAATGGCTTGATTGGGCCGGATTGGGCTGGGCTGGGTTGGGCAGGGTTGGATTGGGGTGGTCTTGACTAAGCTGGATTGGGCTGGGTTGGGCTGGGCTGGGTTGGATTGGGCTGGTCTTGACTGAGCTGGATTGGGCTGGGCTGCATTGGGATGGTTTGGTCAGGATTGGGCTGGATTAGGGTGGGCCGGGCTTGAAATGGCTTGATCGGGCAGGATTGGGCTGGGCTGGGGTGGGCTAGGTTGGATCTGGTTGGGTTGAGTTGGGCTGGTCTGGACTGAGCTGGATTGGGCTGGGCTTGAAATGGCTTGATTGGGTTGGATTGGGCTGAGCTTGTCTGGGCTGGGTTAGATTGGCCTGGTTTGGACTGAGTTGGATTGGGCTGGGCTATGTTGGGCTGGTTTGGCTAGGAATCGGTTGGATTAGGTTAGACTGGGCTTGGCATGATTGGCCCGGATTGAGCTGGTCTGGTGTGGGCTTGGTTGGACTGGGCGGGGTTGGATTGGGCTGGGTTGGATTGGGCTGGTCTAGACTGAGCTGTATTGGGCTGGGCTGTATTGGGCTGGTTGGTCAGGACTGGGCTGGATTAGGGTGGGCTGGGCTTGAAATTACTTGATTGGGCTGGATTGGGCTGGGCTGGGGTGGGCTGGGTTGTATTGGGCTGGGTTTGATTGGGCTGGGCTGAGCAGGATTAAGGTGGATACATTGGGCTGGTTTGGTATGGACTGGGACGGAATAGGGTGGGCTGGGCTTGGAATGGCTTGATTGGGCCAGATTGGGCTGGGCTGGGCTGGGCTAGGTTGGATTGGGTTGGGTTGAGTTGGACTGGTCTGGACTGAGCTGGATTGGGCTGGGCTGCATTGGGCTGGTTTGGTTAGGACCTGGGCAGGATTAGCGTGGGCTGGGCTTGAAATGGCTTGATTGGGCCGGATTATGCTGGGCTGAGATGGGCTGGGTTGGATTGGGCTGGTCTGGACTGAGCTGGATTGGGCTGGGCTGCATTGGGCTGGTTTGGTCAGGACTGGGCTGGATTGAGGTGGGTTGGGCTTGAAATGACTTGATTGGGCCGGATTGGGCTGGTCCTTGATGGGCTGGGTTGGATTGGGCTGGGTTGAATTGGGTTGGTCAGGACTGAGCTGAATTGGGCTGGGCTGCATTGGGCTGGTTTGGTAAGGACTGGGCTTGATTAGGGTGGGCTGGACTTGAAATGGCTTGATTGTGCTGGATTGGGCTGGGCTGGGGTGGGCTGGATAAGGGTGGACTAGCCTTGAAATGGCTTGATTGGGCCGGTTTGGTCTGGGTTGGGGTGGCCTAGGTTGGATTGGGCTGGAATAGACTGAGCTGGATTGGGCTGGATACATTGGGCTGGTTTGGTATGGACTGGGCTGGATTAGGTTGGGCTGGATTAGGGTTGACTGGGCTTGAAATGGCTTGATTGGGCCGGATCGGGCTGGGCTGGGCTGGGCTGGGTTGGATTGGGCTGCTCTGGACCTAGCTTGATTGGGCTGGGCTGCATTGGGCTGGTTTGGTCAAGACCTGGGCAGGATTAGGGTGGGCTGGGCTTGAAATGGCTTGATTGGGCCGGATTGGGCTGAGCTGGATTGGGCTGGGATACATTGGGCTGGGCTGAGCTGGATTGGGCTGTATACATTGGGCTGGTTTGGTCAGGACTGGGCTGGATTAGGGTGGGCTGGGCTTGGAATGGCTTGATTGGGCTGGATTGGGCTGGGCTGGGCTGGGCTAGGTTGGGTTGAGTTGGACTGGTCTGGACTGAGCTGGATTGGGCTGGGCTGCATTGGGCTGGTTTGGTCAGGACCTGGGCAGGATTAGGGTGGGCTGGGCTTGAAATGGCTTGATTGGGCCGGATTATGCTGGGCTGAGGTGGGCTGGGTTGAATTGGGCTGGTCTGGACTGAGCTGGATTGGGCTGGGCTGCATTGGGCTGGTTTGGTCAGGGTTGGGCTGGATTGAGGTGGGTTGGGCTTGAAATGACTTGTTTGGGCCGGATTGGGCTGGTCTTGGCTGGGCTGGGTTGGATTGGGCTGGGTTGAATTGGGTTGGTCAGGACTGAGCTGAATTGGGCTGGGCTGCATTGGGCTGGTTTGGTAAGGACTGGGCTTGATTAGGGTGGGCTGGGCTTGAAATGGCTTGATTGGGCTGAATTGGGCTGGGCTGGGGTGGGCTGGATTGGGCTGGGCTTGGCTGCATTGGGCTGGTTTTGCCAGGACTGGTCTGGATTGGGGTGGGTTGGGCTTAAAATTGCTTGATTGGGCTTGGCTGAGGTGGGCTGGGGTGGGCTGGGTTGGATTGGGCTGCTCTGGACCTAGCTTGATTGGGCTGGGCTGCATTGGGCTGGTCTGGTCAGGACTGGGCTGGATTAGGGTGGGCTGGACTTCAAATGGCTTGATTGGGCCGGATTGGGCTGAGCTGGATTGGGCTGGGATACATTGGGCTGGGCTGAGCTGGATTGGGCTGGATACATTGGGCTGGTTTGCTCAGGACTGGGCTGGATTAGGGTGGGCTGGGCTGGGAATGGCTTGATTGGGCCGGATTGGGCTGGGCTGGGCTGGGCTAGGTTGGATTGGGTTGGGTTGAGTTGGACTGGTGTGGACTGAGCTGGATTGGGCTGGGCTTGAAATGGCTTGATTGGGTTGGATTGGGCTGGGCTTGTCTGGGCTGGGTTGGATTGGCCTGGTTTGGACTGAGTTGGATTGGGCTGGGCTGCGTTGGGCTGGTTTGGCTAGGAATTGGTTGGATTAGGTTAGGCTGGGCTTGGCATGATTGGCCCGGATTGAGCTGGTCTGGTGTGGGCTGGGTTGGATTGGGCGGGGTTGGATTGGGCTGGGTTGGATTGGGCTGGTCTAGACTGAGCTGTATTGGGCTGGGCTGTATTGGGCTGGTTGGTCAGGACTGGGCTGGATTAGGGTGGGCTGGGCTTGAAATTGCTTGATTGGGCTGGATTGGGCTGGGCTGGGGTGGGCTGGGTTGTATTGGGCTGGGTTTGATTGGGCTGGTCTGGACTGCGCTGGATTAGGCTGGGCTGTATTGGGCTGGTTTGGTCAGGACTGGACTGGATTAGGGTGGGCTGGGCTTGAAATGGCTTGATGGGGCCGGATTGGGCTGGGTTGGGCTGGGCTGTGTTGGACTGGTTTGGTCTGGACTGAGCTGGATTGGGCTGGGCTGCATTGGGCTGGTTTGGTCAGGACTGGGCTGGATTGAGGTGGGTTGGGCTTGAAATGACTTGATTGGGCCGGATTGGGCTGGTCTTTGCTGGGCTGGGTTGGATTGGGCTGGGTTGAATTGGGCTGGTCAGGACTGAGCTGAATTGGGCTGGGCTGCATTGGGCTGGTTTGGTAAGGACTGGGCTTGATTAGGGTGGGCTGGACTTGAAATGGCTTGATTGTGCTGGATTGGGCTGGGCTGGGGTGGGCTGGATTGGGCTGGGCTGGGCTGCATTGGGCTGGTTTTGTCAGGACTGGGCTGGATTGGGGTGGGTTGGGCTTAAAATTGCTTGATTGGGCTTGGTTGAGGTGGGCTGGGGTGGGCTGGGGTGGATTGGGCTGCTCTGGACCTAGCTTGATTGGGCTGGGCTGCATTGGGCTGGTCTGGTCAGGACTGGGCTGGATTAGCGTGGGCTGGGCTTGAAATGGCTTGATTGGGCCGGTTTGGTCTGGGTTGGGGTGGGCTAGGTTGGATTGGGCTGGGTTGAGTTGGACTGGTCTGGACTGAGCTGGATTGGGCTGGGCTGCATTGGGCTGGTTTGGTCAGGACCTGGGCAGGATTAGGGTGGGCTGGGCTTGAAATGGCTTGATTGGGCCGGATTATGCTGGGCTGAGATGGGCTGGGTTGAATTGGGATGGTCTGGACTGAGCTGGATTGGGCTGGGCTGCATTGGGCTGGTTTGGTCAAGTCTGGGCTGGATTGAGGTGGGTTGGGCTTGAAATGACTTGATTGGGCCGGATTGGGCTGGTCCTGGCTGGGCTGGGTTGGATTGGGCTGGGTTGAATTGGGTTGGTCAGGACTGAGCTGAATTGGGCTGGGCTGCATTGGGCTGGTTTGGTAAGGACTGGGCTTGATTAGGGTGGGCTGGGCTTGAATGGCTTGATTGGGCTGAATTGGGCTGGGCTGGGGTGGGCTGGATTGGGCTGGGCTGGGCTGCATTGGGCTGGTTTTGCCAGGACTGGTCTGGATTGGGGTGGGTTGGGCTTAAAATTGCTTGATTGGGCTTGGCTGAGGTGGGCTGGGGTGGGCTGGGTTGGATTGGGCTGCTCTGGACCTAGCTTGATTGGGCTGGGCTGCATTGGGCTGGTCTGGTCAGGACTGGGCTGGATTAGGGTGGGCTGGACTTCAAAAGGCTTGATTGGGCCGGATTGGCCTGAGCTGGATTGGGCTGGGATACATTGGGCTGGGCTGAGCTGGATTGGGCTGGATACATTGGGCTGGTTTGGTCAGGACTGGGCTGGATTAGGGTGGGCTGGGCTGGGAATGGCTTGATTGGGCCGGATTGGGCTGGGCTGGGCTGGGCTAGGTTGGATTGGGTTGGGTTGAGTAGGACTGGTCTGGACTGAGCTGGATTGGGCTGGGCTTGAAATGGCTGGTTTGGTTAGGACCTGGGCAGGATTAGGGTGGGCTGGGCTTGAAATGGCTTGATTGGGCTGGATTATGCTGGGCTGAGATGGGCTGGGTTGAATTGGGATGGTCTGGACTGAGCTGGATTGGGCTGGGCTGCATTGGGCTGGTTTGGTCAGGACTGGGCTGGATTGAGGTGGGTTGGGCTTGAAATGACTTGATTGGGCCGGATTGGGCTGGTCCTGGCTGGGCTGGGTTGGATTGGGCTGGGTTGAATTGGGTTGGTTAGGACTGAGCTGAATTGGGCTGGGCTGCATTGGGCTGGTTTGGTAAGGACTGGGCTTGATTAGGGTGGTCTGGGCTTGAAATGGCTTGATTGGGCTGGATTGGGCTGGGCTGGGGTGGGCTGGATTGGGCTGGGCTGGGCTGCATTGGGCTGGTTTTGTCAGGACTAGGCTGGTTTGGGATGGGTTGGTCTTAAAATTGCTTGATTGGGCTTGGCTGAGGTGGGCTGGGGTGGGCTGGGGTGGGCTGGGTTGTATTGGGCTGCTCTGGACCTAGCTTGATTAAGCTGGGCTGCATTGGGCTGGTTTGGTCAGGACGGGGCTGGATTAGGGTGGGCTGGACTTCAAATGGCTTGATTGGGCCGGATAGGGCTGAGCTGGATTGGGCTGGGATACATTGGGCTGGGCTGAGCTGGATTGGGCTGGATACATTGGGCTGGTTTGCTCAGGACTGGGCTGGATTAGGGTGGGCTGGGCTTGAAACGGCTTGATTGGGCCGGATTGGGCTAGGCTGTGCTGGTCTGTGCTGGGCTGTGCTGGATTGCTATGGTGAGTAGTGACCATAGCTGGTACGCAATGGTGACCATAGCTGGTACACAAGCTATGGTGAGTAGTGACCATAGATGGTATGCAATAGTGACCATAGATGGTACGCATGCTGTGGTGGAGTTGATCACCAAAGGGCGGCAAGCATAAAAGAAGGAGACTTCTCATCCTCCATTTCTCCACCTACATCCCTGCCGGTTGTGTCCTCCAGACAAGCATAGGAAAAAGGTGAGCCAAAAAGGTCTTCTAGAGTGCTGGTAGGGGAGATCCCACCCATCATGAAGTGATCCATGCAGTTCGTGTCTCCACCGTGTGGGGAGCCACTCCCATTCTCACAGTCGGGAACAAAGGTGAAGTTGACCCCCTCCGCCCCATCCTGTCCGGTCCCCTCGTCAGCTCCCATAAGGAAGTCCGGTGCGTGAGCAGCAGCAGCTTCATTCAGCAACTTGAAGTACTCCTCCTGGGCCTTCATGTTGGCCTCATGGAGTTGTTCAGCAGATTTGCTTGCGTTGGCTGACAGGCTGGGCGCATGGACAGGGGCAGCCTGGTAGGCATCACAGGCAGCAGAGAGGGCCTTCATGTGGGCAGCAGCAGTTTCGGCATAAGCAGCATACTTGTCTGCATCGGCCAGCTGGCTGGGCGCATGGACAGGGGGAGTGAACCTGGTCACATGGACAGGGGCAGTGGCGTGGGTGAGTATGCAGGTGGCTAAGGGACCTGCCTAAATGCAGCTACAAAACTAAGGCTATTACACACAGTCCAAGCTGCTAAACAGCCAAAGAGACGGCTGATAACATAGCTAAAAATAGTATACAGCCCAACCCAAGGCTGCTTCACATAGCCCAAACTGAAAACTATCGCAGTTGGCCGTAGGACAAGGTAAAGTGGATGCTCTATTCGTGTTATTTCTGTTGTAGTGTTCTTCAGTAATTATGTTTACATGAAATCAATTTAAAGTTGAAGATATGGAGTTCTTGTACACAGCCATGTCTTCAAACTGTTTGAAACTGTGTGACTACATTCTGTATTGTACTGCACTGTATCATAATGTGGCTACATTCTGTACTGTACTGCGTCTACTTCTGTACTGTTCTGTGTAGGCTGTGTAGGCTGTGTAGGCTGTGTTGACCGAGGCTCCACCACCACTGCTCCGGATTCTCTTCCGTACATCATCGTGGGAGTCCTCCTCTGCCACATGGCTGCCATACTCGGTGTTCTGTGGGCGGCGTGTTCCATGGGGCACTTTGCCAGGTACAATGGGCCCAGTGCCATCCTGGAAGACCAGCCCGAGAGGAGGTGCATGCATGTGCCTGCCCAGCATGGACAGTCCATTGCCCCTAGGGTTGCTTGGGCTGGGGAAGTGCCTGAGTGCCCCCTTAGATAGCAGGTCCCATCGTACTGACTCCTCTGTAGCTGCGTTCTCCCTAGGTGAGCTCGCGTAGTCTTTGTACTGATTACTGGTTTTTGTATTTGCTCCTTTCTGTGAGATGGCAGCAGCATCGTACGCCATGCCAGCATCACGGGCAGTGCTGAATGATCCTAGCCATCTGCATTAGGGATAACAGGATAGAGGTAAGGGATAAGAAACAAGAGATCAGGGAATAATGATTATGCTTTAGCCATCACCGCCAGTGCTGAATAACCCCAACCATTTGCACGCGGTATGAGTAGAAAACTAAGGATTAGAGTTTAGGGTTTAGCCATCATGGTCAGTGCTGAATGGTCCCAGCCATCTGCATGAAGGATTTGGGACTAAGGTTTAGGGAATAGCCATCATGAGCCATGCTAAATGAGCCCAGCCATCTGCATCAGGCAAGCAACGACAAGAACCAACAAGTGCACAGGTAATACAAGACCTGACAAGGGTACAGGTAATGCTAAACGAGCCTAGCTATATGCATCAGGCAAGCAAACTGCAGGGTGGTGGGTATGCATTTTGGGGTAGGTTGGGTGAGTGGGTGGGGAGGTCAGTGGGGTGGTCGGTGGGGTGGTGGGTGAGTGCTGGTGGTTCACCCCGTTGTCCGTTTGTGCGACCGACAAATAAATAGAAGCCTCACACGTCAGCCAACTATTAGACTAACTAGACAATAAGCAACGAGTGCACAGCGTAACTTTTTCAGTGCAATTTTTGTCAATTTGTTCGGCTCAGCTATCTGCATCAGACAAACAAACCGCTGGATGGCACTTAGCTAATGAACACATGTATATTGTGTGCTGTTCATTGTAATGTATGGTCAGCTAAGAGCCCAGCTATCTGCATCAGGCAAGCAAACCACAGGGTGCAGGTTTGTTTCATGAGTAAGGTAAACAGTGTTTGAAAGTATTTCCTTGACATTGCAATGAGGGCTGAAGAGAAGACGGGGAGATGCTCAACAAGACTCATGCACATTGAAATCTACATACAACTGTAGTCCATGCTACAAGAGCACCTACAGAGTACTAAGAACCCCTACAGCGTACTACACAGATCACCTACAGCGTGCTACACAGCACACGCACAGCATACTTTAAAGAGAACGTATACAGTAGAATATGAGTCACCAACATAGGGCAAGTGGGTTTTGATGATGATGACGATGGTGACATTATCTTGGTGCCATACTGGACTCCAAATGTGCTCATGGCTGGATGGACTCAAGGGAATTATGAGTTATGACTGATGACTTCGTACCTTCGCTTGCTTCCATCTCGGATTTCGGCGGCATAACTGCCCCACTTCCTCAGCCTCACTCCGATGAATCCAGTTTGATTCCGGCAATCTCCACCATCTGCGGCCGGTGGCTCAGCACCACCACAAGAGATTGGTGACCGACCCTGCGCATGACCACCAGTACTCTGCCCCCCTCCTCCACTCCTCTTGCGCTTGCCTCCAGACCCTGCCAATGCACTGTTGTCATCAGTACAGGGACCAAAGGCCTGTCCAAAATCAGCTCCATTCAGGAGTTGGTGTAGAGCAGGAAAGGTGTCTTCCAATCCCGATCCTGATCCGTGTTTTGCGGCAGTACAAGCGGCTGATTGCATCACGACAGCTAACTTATGCATTTCAATGCCTTGGTAGTACTCCATAATTGCGTGGGGTTGCTTTGGTGAATCTAGGAAATTAGAAAGCTGTTCATGAAAGGAGGGTAGGAGGATATGGGTCAGAGGTTGACATAAACAATTGTAATGATGATGGTGGTAGAGATGGTTAGAGGTTAACATAGACAATTGTAATGATGATGGCGAGGACAATGGCTGGTGCGAGTGCGAGTGCGAGTGCAGGTGCGATGTGAGTACGAGTGCGAGTGCGGGTGCGAGTGCGGGTGCGGGTGCAGGTGCGGGTGCGGGTGCTAGTGCCGGTGCCGGTACAAGCGCGGGTGCCGGTGCCGGTCCCATAGCTGGTCGAGTGCTGGTGCGGGTGCGGGTGCGGGTGCAGGTGCGGGTGCGGGTGCGGGTGCCGGTGCCGGTACAAGTCCGGGTGCCGGTGCCGGTGCCGGAGCTGGTCGAGTGCGGGTGCGGGTGCGGGTGCGGGTGCGGGTGCGGGTGCGGGTGCGGATGCGGGTGCGGGTTTCATGGGCGGGTTTCATGGGCGAGGGCGAGGGCGAGGGCGAGGGCGAGGGCGAGGGCGAGGGCGAGGGCGAGGTGCGAGGTGCGAGGTGCGAGGTGCGAGGTGCGAGGAATTCTCTTTTCGTTCTTTTCTCTTTCTTTTCTCTTTCTCATCCTTTGCGAGGTGCGAGGGTGCGGGGTGCGAAGGTGCGAGGGTGCGAGGGGTGCGAGGTGCGAGGGGTGCGAGGTGCTGGAGGATTGCGAGGGTGTGACTCATGGTGCGAGTTGCGAGGGTTCTAGGTGCGAGGTTCGAGAGTTGCGAGGTGCGAGGTGCGAGGTGCGAGGTGCGAGGTGCTATGTAACGCGAGGTGGCGATAGGTGCGAGTGTTGTCGGAGATGGTGCGGTGTGCGAGTGTGCGAGGATTGGCGAGGTGCGAGGGTGCGATGTTTGCGCGGTTCTCTTGTTTCGCTGTTCTTATTGTGCTGTTATGGTGAGGGTGAGAATGAGGTAGGTGAGGGTGTAAGTGAGGGCAGGACGAGGGTTTAGGGTGATGGTGCTGGTGAGGGTGGGTGCTCGGTGTGGTTTGTACGTGTGGGGTGTGGTGGGGGTGTGTGTGATTTTGGTGTGGTGTGGGTGACACACATAATATACACAGACTGACACACAATATATACAAGAAACAACAGACTGACATCACAATAATAGACACAAGTACTGACAACAACACACAATCATATATACACATGACTGACTAAGATAATAGCATAGACTGACACAGACCAATAATGGAACCAGACTACAACACTCAATTAGACGCATACTGACCACAATAATAGAAACAGACTAACACCAATAAGTGATAGACAGCAACGATGACCACACAAGAATAGACACAGACTGACACATGCAATAATAGAACATGAACACATTAAAAACAGATACTGACACACAGATTAGACATAACAGAGTGACACAGACAATAATGACACAACAGACTGTCACACAACAATAATAGACACGACCTGACACAACAATCAATGACACAGACTGACTAACATAAATAGACATAACTTGACACATCCACAAATAATTAGAAGACACACACTGACACACACTCAATAATAGACACAGACTGACACCCGTAATAGACACACCTGACACAAATAATGACAACCGAACTGACTTACAGATAGACCATAGACTACACACATCAATTGTACAACTGACGCCAATACTAACACAGCAGCCCATTGTGTTTCACACAATAAAAGAAGAACACAGACTGTAACACGACAACAGAGAACAACAGACTACTACAACAGAAATAGACACAGAGAAGACACCAGCGATAAGACTAAGCAACTAGAACTACACAGACTGACGCACTAAGGTACACACATCACGACCTAACAAACAATTAGATAGGCGACACAGACTGAACTACAACAGAGATTACACACAGTCTGCAAACTGAGACGTACTGAGCTATAAGACTGAGCACACAGAGGATACACAGCACATGACTGCACACACAATCTAGATAGACTTAACTGACGACATGCCACAACTGACTCACAGAACAACAATTGGGAATACGTGATGACGTACACCCATCACAGGTCTGATAGCACAATTCTGACGATACAGAGAGAAGACACATATGACACCAGAGAGAAAAAAAGACTGACACACAATATAGATACTGACTGTATACAACTACACAGATCAGAAACATGCTTACACACAATAATAGACACAGACTGCACCCAACAATAATAGACACTAACTCGTTTGACCTGACCACGCTATGACACATACTGACCACAGAATAGACCCAGACTGACACACAGAGATAGACACAGACTGACACGATGAGACCAGACTGAAAAAGAGGTACGACGCAGAACTGACACAGAAGAGACACTGAGCAGAACATATGAGAGCAGACTGAGGCACTAAGACTGAGATAGATAGAGAAGCAACTGAGACCGAAGACTAGAGACTGAACAGAGGCAGACTGAGACCATGAAACTGATGAAAGCTAGAGAAGCAGACAGACACTACGACCATGATTAAGAAGAGAAGCAGACTGAGACCTAGACTGGACTGATATCAGAGAAGCAGACCTGATACCTAAGACTAGACTGAGACAATAAACGGAACTGAGAAAGAGAGAGTGAACCTAAGAATGAGACTGAGACACTAAGACGGAGCAGAGAAGCACGAGACTCTACTGAGCTGAAACCACTTAACTGGAAAGATATAAACAGACCTGGAGATCAAACGGACCAAGACAAGGCACAGAGACAGCATATAAGTAGGTAGTGGTTATAGTTTAGAGTTTTATTTTTGAGGTCTTGTTTAGGAGTTATTGTTTGGGTTTCAGTTGTGGGGGGTTTTTATAGTACGTCTATTTTTTATTACTGAGTACTCCTATAATAATGATATGAATTATGATTATTATTTTTATTAGATTATTTATTATTATGATATTATGTTATAACTATCAGTAATGAAGAATTATTAGGTATTGTTTTGTTATATTATCAGTAAGGTAAGTTGTCATTAGTATTGTATTACACACACTACGCAAACCGAAATTTAGCGTGCGCGCGACCGCGGAAAAAAACAGAAGGCACGATAAATAGGTGCGACTGCTATTCGACCTCCATAAGTCGAGCATGGTGGCGTGGGTAGGGGACGGTGGGTAATGAATTTCCTGGGTGGATTGGTTTGGTTCTTAGGGGGGTATTGGGTTAGGTGAGATGAGGTGAGGTGGAGGGGAAGGTGGAGGAGGGTGAGGGTTGAGGGTGAGGGTGCGGAAGGGAAGGGTGAGGGTGAGGGTGAGGGTGAGGGTGAGGGTGGGGTGAGGTGAGGTGTGAGAGTGAGGGTGAGGCGAGGGCAGGGCGAGGGCAGGCGAGCGAGGGCGAGGCGAGGGCGAGGGTGAGGTGATGTGAGGGTGAGTGGTGAGGGTGGGTTGAGTGAGGGTGAGGTGAGGTGAGGGGTTAGGCGGAGGGTGAGTGGGAGGGGAGTTGAGGGTGAGGGTGAGGGGAGTTTGAGGTGAGGTGAGGTGAGGTGAGTCGAGGTGTGAGGTAGGGCGAGGGTGAGGCGAGGTGAGGTGAGGTGAGGTGATGTCGAGGTGAGGGCGAGGTGAGGGCGAGGTGAGGCGAGTGGGAGGGTTGAGGTGAGGGCGAGGGTGAGTGAGGTGAGGTGAAGGGTGAGGGTGAGTGCGAGGTTAGTGTGAGGGTGGGGGGGTGAGGGAGGGCGAGGGTGATGTCGAGGGTGTAGGGGAGAGTTAGTGTGAGGGCGAGGTCGGGCGAGGTCGAGTTGTAGTTCGGGGGCGGTGCGAGGGGTGGTGTGAGGGTTTAGGGTGAGGGGTGGGGTGGGGTGAGGGTGAGGCGAGGGTTGAGGTGATGTTAGGGGTGAGTGCGGCGAGGGTGAGGGGCGGGTGAGGGGGAGGTCAGGCGAGGCGAGGGTAGGTGGAGTGTTGGGAGTTTGAGGGTGTGTGAGGGTGAGGTTTATGTGGTGGTGAGGGTCTGGGGTTGTTGAGGTATACGGGTGGTGGTGGTTGTGAGGGTGGTGGTGCATGGAGTGGGTGGTGCGGGTGGTTGTGTAGAGGGTTGGTGATGACGGGTGGTAGGTGCGGGTGGTTGTTAGGGGTGGTGGTGCGGTTGGTTGGTTGGCGGGTGGTTGTGCGGTGTTTCTGACGGTTGTGTTTTTCTGTTGGTGGGCGGGTGGTTGTGGTGGTGGTGTGCTTGGTGCGGTGTGGATGCTGTTGGTTCTAGGTAGCTTGTGTGCTGGTGATGCTCTGGTTCGGGTGCTGGTATACGGGGCTGTGTGCTGTGCGGTGCTGGGTTCATGGTGCCTTGGAGCTTGTGCGGGTATGTCTGTATGGCTGATGGTGATGGTGATGGTGATGGTGATGGTGATGGTGATGGTGATGGTTGCATTGTCCTGGTGCCCCTCTGGACTCCAGGTGTGCCAATGTGTGGTGAGCACCAGGCAACCCTGCCCCTGTCCTCAGACCCACTCTGCCACTAGGAAGCCCTGCCCACCCTGCCCCACCACACTCACACCTGTCTATCCACTCACCCAGCCACCCACCCTGGGGACTGGCAGCCCGTCCCCTCCCAATGTCAAGCCCCACCACACTCAGCCCCCCACCCTCCCCTCTCCTATTCTGGTACCGATAGAGACGAAGCTTGACCCCTCCCCCACAGAAACCACCCGCACCAGCCCTGCCCCGTTCCCCTGGCAGGCGACAGACGCGATGGACAATTCACCTTCGTAACTACGATGCCCCGGCTCAATGACTTTGTTAACTCCCGCAAGTGTTGAAGTTATTGGGCGAGTGATGCGCGTAGCGATAAGGCTAGGTGAGAACGTTATTTTCAGTCGTATGGGGGGGGGGGGGGGGGGGGGGGGGGGGGGGGGGGTCTAAGCTGGGGCAATGCGATGTGGTTAGCTGAGCTTCCTTCTATTGGTTCGATTGAGTGGTGATGGTGGCCTGCGGTTGCTAATACTACCACAGGCAATGGGCATGAGCATGAGCATGCATAAGGGGGTTCGTGAGCTCGCGGGGGGGTAGGGGGAGCAACGAGTTTCGGAGTTTCGGAGTTTCTTCAGTTTCACCGACCTCTTCCGGTGCAATGATGGCAGCCTGATGGGACGATAGCCGAGGATTATAACTTGGTCGAATGCTTGCGGACTTGTTGTATGTCGGTTATCGTTTGTTGCCAAACAATGTCCAGAAATTGGAACCATTGAAGAAGCCAATCTCGGGAACTTCGAATTTGGGGGGCCCGGGAGGAGGAGAGTCACTCCCAGGGGGGCCGCAAACCTTGAGGTTACCGAGCATTCTGGACTTTCTTCAGCCCTGTTCTTCAGGCCTGACCAGGGGCCCCTGGGCCTGACCCCTCAGCACCTCTCGGAACCTCTGCTCTAAACTCTCGGTTATTTTCAGTCGTAATGGACGGAACTGGGAGAGGTGTTTCGAAGCTGGAGCAGTGTGATGTGGTCAGGTGAACTTCATTCTAGAGGTTCGATTGAATGGTGATGATGGCCTGCGGTTGCCAATGCAGTCTTACAGGTCGCATACCTGTATTCTGGCCGTGGCACAGCTCCGAAATAGTCCACCCCGCAGGCTCCTTGGCGGTCGACAGTGAGTTATTGTGGTCGCGTACGATGCTAACGATGTGCATACGAGCCTTGAGAATTTTATCATTATTGCTTGCGCTAGGCTCTTTGTTGCTGTCAAGCTGAGGTACTGACTGTTGCGGAGCGCGGAGCGGCGAGCGAGAAACTATATATTTTGCAGGCCTCCCACGTGACCTCTCGGCAACCTCTCGGGACCTCTCGCCTCTCGGTGCATCTCAGAACCTCTCGGCAAACTCGGCAGTCGTCTTTGACATGCCTGGAGCGGCCTAGAGCGGCCTGGAGCGGTCAGGTACACCTGATGCAAACTATGTCCGGAACTGTGCCGTTGAAGATGATCAAAAGGGACTCGCGGAAAAGAAAAGTTTGAGCTCGCGTGGGCTCTGTACCAGATAAACTTGTCCGAGCAGGACAGGGTGGCATCCAGGGTGGCATCGACCTGGACCTGGACCTAGAACGGGCGATAGAAGACGCGGCCTGGGGCAAACTATGCCCGGAAGAGCGCTGTTGAAGATGATCTGGATCAGGGGCAGTAAATTGCTATGTAGAAGATAACGGCCCCTTTGTCGCCACCCGAGTGATAACACGAGCTGGTGGTGTTTAACTATCTATACATATATATATATAGAGAGAGAATATAATCCAAACATAACATACTTATATCTGGGGTACCAGATGTCATGACTTACTAGTGCCTGAAGATTTAACATAACACTGCAGAGCTTTTGCTTCAGTAAATGTATTTCCCGCGCCCCATGATCCTAGAACACAGACTGGCAAAGCTGTCCCACATATTCATTCGCCAGCCAACCCCTGTTATATAAGGGTATTCCATGAGGACTTGGACCAGGTAGACAATATTATTCGGATTGATTACTGGTATGTTACTGCCAAAGACGGCGAGCAGCCTGGCTGGAGCCATGTTACCAAGTTCAGTTTCAAGTAGATGGTGAGCATCCCAGAGTTAGCTTAAAATCCAAATAACAATCGAATCCAGTACAGGTTTCTTCTTACAGTCCGGAAGTTGGGATGAGGTCGTCACTCGAACACCATGTACGAAACAGCGAGCAGAACCATCACACAACAGATAGAACAAGTGGCATGCCCACATGAGCATTCCAATATAATGAAAATATGTCTGTACAGATATACACAATCCATGCTGTCACGATAACCTATAAAATAACTAAATCATCTGCGCTAGGGAGAACCGGTGTCTAGTGTCTACTCTAGAGTATCATGAGGTGTGGGAGAAGAAGAGCACCATAATGCCTTTGCAGCACATGGTAAGCAGGACCGAAAGCTGCCTACAGTGATGCAGGGATGTTACCGCTCCAACTTAAGGTGGTAACCAACTTGAAGTGGTAAATTACCACTTGAAGAACTCGGGGCCGGCCTGGGCCTTGATCTCAGCACCAGCCTCTTGTCCAACCTTGATGGCATCAGCCTCGTTGAAGCCACCAGTCCTTTTGCAAGTTAGGACCTGCTTTCCGTCAACGGTGGCAATGAATCCGTCGAAGTGCAACTGGCCATCCTCACCCTTGCGGGCATAACCTGGAATGAAACAAATGAAGATAGGGTGAATCCTCTGTGTCTTAAGCTAGCGAAAAGGTTTTGTGAGATAATCAGACATGGAAAGATGATGTTCTTGTCACTACTAAACTTGATATTAACGAGCCAAATAATTAAACAAGGATGAATTAAATGAACAAAGGGGATTTAAAACTAAATATCTTTACGACCGCCAATTCGCCCCAAGCTTTCATCGTGATTCTGTGATTCCCCATGCAAGAACAAACCAGGACAACCCATTCAAAAAATCCGTGATACCTTGATACCTGGTCTCCATTCCTCCTCTCCCAAGATCCTCACTGGCACTGTTTCTTTTATGGACTACGCGTAGCAGCTTCTAGGCAGCTCCATTTCCCTGTCCTAGAGCCAAACCTAAAGCTACCAAGTGCGTCTTGTATGACAAGCATTCCAATGCAGCTGCAAGCTTTGGCTTAGACCCAGTGGTTGGTTATTGGAGCTGGTGGGAAGCTGCCACGAGTAGCCCCGAACAGAATCAGTGCTCACCGAGGCTCAGCAGTCGAACGAACACGACAAAGCAGGGCTCACAATAAATATATTCGAGCGGGCACCTACCAGCAATGGGAGTTCGGCAAGAGCCATCCAGGGCCATGAGGAAAGAGCGCTCGCACACAATAGCCAGACGAGTCTCCTCGTGGTTGAGCTTGGCCAGGTACTTCTCCATGGGCTCATCGCCAGTGCGGCAAGCAATGCCGATAGCTCCCTGAGAGACAGCGGGCAGCATCTCATCGAGAGGAATGATGCGGGAAATGTGCTCAGTCATGTCCAAGCGCTTCAAGCCAGCTAGGGCCAGCATGGTTCCTTGGCATGCACCCTCATCCAGCTTGCGCAGACGAGTCTGGACATTTCCGCGGAAGGTCTCGACCTGCTCAATCATGTGTTGGTGGTTGACGATTGGTGGTGGTGATGGTGGTGATGGTGGTGGTGTGGTGGAAGGTCTCAACCTGCTCGATCATGTGTTGGTGGTTGATCATTGGTGGTGTGATGGTGGGGATGGTGGTGATGGTGGTGGTGTTGTGGAAGGTCTCAACCTGCTCGATCATGTGTTGGTGGTTGATGATTGGTGGTGTGATGGTGGTGATGGTGGTGATGGTGGTGGTGTGGTGGAAGGTCTCAACCTGCTCGATCATGTGTTGGTGGTTGATGATTGGTGGTGTGATGGTGGTGATGGTGGTGATGGTGGTGGTGTGGTGGAAGGTCTCAACCTGCTCGATCATGTGTTGGTGGTTGGTGGTTGGATGGTGGTACTGTGGTGGTGTGGTGGGGCTGAAAGGTCTCTACCTGCTCAATCATGTGTTGGTGGTTGGTGATGTGATGGTGGTGGTGTCATAATAATGTGGTGGTGTGGTGGTGGTGGTGGTGCGGAAGGTCCCAACCTGCTCAGTCATGGACTGGGCTGCAGTCAGGTAACAGTGAGGGTGATTCAAGTCAATGCTTTGAAGGTGCTGCAGTGTATTATGCTGAAGTTATGCTTGGAAGGTGCTGCAGTTTAAAATGCTTTGAAGGTGCTGTACTTCATGTATATTGTCTTGATTAAACATTGGCCTGCTTATGAGTATGTACTGAAATGTAATATTGGGTTATGGGCTGGGCCAAGTTCCACACCTACCAAGTCCCTAGCACTGTTTCTTTTATGGGCCACACATAGCAGCTTCTAGGCACCTCCCTGTGGTTGAATTCCCGGCATGCGTGAATTACAGCAAATGAAACGGGATCTCATCTGCCATGAGGTCCTCTGCTGAAGGAGGTAAGCTTGAAATGAATCGCCAGGACTTGGCATATCATTTCAATGGCTACCGATTTTTTCCTTTTCTATTTTCCAACTCATCGGTATATTTTGTCCCCGACTGGATACCAGCAGGTAAAACCAACATAGACAAAAATATACCAGCATGTAAAACCCACGACTTAGCACCCAATAGGTTGTTACTGGCTATGGCGTAATCATCAGCGGTCAAGTTGATTTAAAAGCTTTGTCAAAGTAATAGTATCAATATGATGTAGCATACACAAAAGCACTACCCAAGACCCCCTCAAAGCATCATCACAAAAAATGTTAGTTGAACTGCAGTATTACCTTGAGGTGAGGGTAGCGGTTCAGGATCTGGGCCTGACGCCTGAGAGAAGCAGAGCCAACAACGGAACCAGCGGGAAGCTCGGACAGATCCTTGGCCACTTTGCTGATGAAGACATCCCTGACATCCTCCCTGGGAAGGTTGCAAGGGAGAATGGTGCCCTCAGGCAAGTAGGTGGGGACATCCTGCGAGGAATAGCATGTGAGTGAGGGTCAGTGAGTGGGGTATGGTGCGTTTAGTTAACAAGCTATGAGGTTGCATGGGAGGATGGTGCCCTCAGGCAAGTAGGTGGGGACATCCTGCGAGGAATAGCACGCAAGGGTCAGTGAGATGGGTATGATTGATGGATGAGCACTTATCACAGCTGAGGTTGCGTATACAGCTTTTTATCTGTGGAATGATCATAGCGCATGGTGGGTATGTACCAAACACCGCCCTCCAACAATCACCCCCCATCCTCCAACCAATAACCACCACCTCTGCAGGCCATCATGGCCTTGCACCCACCACCAAACCAAAAACCACCACCCCTGCAGGCCATCATGGCCCTGCACCCACCACCGGTACAGGTTTATGATAAAATCAAGGGGAACAAGGCTCCCATATTGTATCCAGTAGTGTGCATAGAGTCTTATAATGAAGTAGCAGGAGGGCGGGAGGAGGGACAGAGAGGGGGGGGGAGGGGGGGGGGGGGGGGGGGGGCAATCGGGGTGCATGGTGGCAAACCGCACAAAATCTATCATGTACGGATGCCTGGTCATGCATGGACAGGAACAGGTGTGCAAAAACTGCAAGCATGAAACACTTGAAACCAGAGATGAGTGTGCTGAAGCTTGAAGCAGGGGGGTCATGTAATGCAGTGCATGGTGTAAAAATGCATAGAATCTTTCTTGCATGGACGCATGGAGTTGGGCTCTAGCTGAGAGGCACCCACCTTCATGGAGTGGACAGCAATGTCAACGCGTCCATCCAGAAGGGCATCATCAATCTCCCTGGTGAACAGACCCTTGCCACCAATGTCAGACAGGGGCTGGCCCAGGATCTTGTCACCAGTGGTCTTGATGATGTTGATCTGGATGGCTCCCTCCTCCTGGAGCTCGGGGAAGTTCTCCTGCACGCATGCAAACGTATTTCGGTAACGAACTCAACCAACGCGGGTGCCGAATCGACAGTTCCAGGGCAGGATAAACAAGAAGCATCTGTAACAACGTTTCGTGATCTTCTGCTGGCATGCAAACTGAACTTAACCGACGCTGACGCATAATCGACAATTTCAGCAGCACAAGCACATGGCATCGTTAGCATCTGCAAAATCGTTAGCATAGCATTTTAGCGTACCTTGAGGAGATCGCGGGTCAGGTAGGCCTGGGCAAGGGCGAGGGGGCTGCCGCGGGTACCGATGACAACTGTCTTGACAGCAGTGGCAGCGGCAAGCACCACACATCCGCTGCTCCTGCTCTTGGGAGCGGCCAGGCGCTGCACCCGGGGGGCGGTGGCCCTGCGCAAGCAAGCACGAAAGACAGGGGCAGGCGCAGGTTAGAAACGGAAAAAAGGGTGGGAGCAGATAGGGAGACAAGCAAAACTCCTTTCGCTTGGCTGAATGAGGAGCATTTTGAGGGGGATTGCGTGTGTGTGCGTGTGGGTGTGGGGTGTGGGCGTGGGTGGTGGGTGGGTGGGTGGGGGGGAGGGGCATGTCACCCAGTATGGAGCGTGGGAGGCAAGTAGGCTACTGGATTAAGAGCCTGTGGGCGTGAATATCTGCGCAACGAGCGCTGAGGCAAGGCGTTCCACAAATTTACGACGTAAACGCTAAATAACGACCCCGACTGCCGTCTGCGGGGGTATTGTCCAGTACCTGAAGCAGGAGGTCCTGGCCACAGGCCTCTGAGTTCCCATGCACTGCATTTCTCTTAAATTTGCTTTAATGAAGGAGGGATTGTGAAAAGGGAGTAACTTTGGTACCTGATCTGGATTTGGACAAGAAGAACTTGATTTTGAGGGGGCATGCCCCGAATCAAGTTCGAGTAGTGGCATGCCCATCTCGCATAGCAAGGGCTCGGAGCGGCTATAGTCGGATGATGAGCTGTACTTGGCAAGGCGCGAAGCTGGGCACGAACAGCCAATGCGAACTCAGTCGATCTGTGCCTTGTCCCTTCTTCATCCCTCCCTTCCTTCATTCGCGCCCTGAATCTCCATTCGTTCCCCCATGTCTCCTTTATTCGCGCACTCTGCAATCGAGTAGAGCGGTTCCCAGGTACGTTCATCTTCATCACTCTTGACCCCCCCCCCCCCCCCCCCCCCCCCCCCCCTCTCTCTCTCACACACACACACACACACAAACGCCCACACACACCTCACCTCCTCACCCCCCCCACACACAATCCACCCCACCCCACACAAACGCCCAGACCATGAGGGGTGAAAGTGAGGTTTCACCCTTAGCTGTTCCTAGAGCCAAACCTCCATGTGTCCTCTTTCTTTCACCTTCCTCCTGCTATGAAACTGCAGACGAACCTAACTTCGTTCTGCATTGCTACACGGACATGTATGTGTATGTATGGGGTATTTTTGGTGGGCTGTTGTCTGTTGCGTGAGCCAGTACCCTACATGCAGTTGTAGACAGCATAGGCCAGGTCATACCAACATGAGCACATCAGGAATGACTTTGCTTTGTTCTGTTGCACTTTCTCTGCTCACCATGTTTGTCCTGCCTATTCAACTGTATATCAGTATATGCATGTATGTTACAGTCTAGGGGACATGCACATGTTGTTTTCACAGGATGAAAAATGTGAATGGACAGATCGGTCTAGGCTCTCAATGACCAGGTGGGTTGGGTCTGTGGATTTGTCTGCCCCATCATCTGTGTTCCGATGAAGAGGATCATGAGATGCTGTTGACTGTGAATGGTAATCGAGCTCTGGCTGTAGGGTATAGCATTACCCAGCATCAAACAGACGGGTCTGCGGTTCAAGCCCTAGCCAGGTTAACCAAAAATCAGACTTGTCGCCTTGGAAGAGGTAGAGACCTTCCCCCCATGCTGTCGCGCGGTGCACTATAATCTCAGGCTCAGTTGAGGTTTGCGAAACCTAATTTACCGAACATAGTAGCCATTCTCCAGTATGTACGGTACATGCAAACGGGAGGGTTCCTACAATATCACGTCCGGTGGCAGCTAGTACTATTTTCTTATTTTTTTACCGAAAACAGGCGGATGTCAGCCCCCACCCCCCCCCCCCCCCCCCCCCCCCCCTCCTCCTCATTGGTGTTTGGCCCCAGTGCAAGCAAACGGGCTGGCCCCCTCAACCTCACGGCGTACTATTTGTTTATTTGACTGAGAAGGGTCAGAGCATCAGGTTGGGTGTCCATATGTCCAACGCAAAATATTGCTGTTTTTAGATAAGTCAGACCAATGACAGACTGCACAACCAACTGTGCCTACTCAGGCTGCAATTACTCCCCCACCACCCACCCTCGCATGCACATACACACACAAATACATTGTCCAGCACCCATCGGGTGGAGATGCTCTTTGGGCAGGCTAGAGCCTGTTCCTAGCAGCCTCAAACACCTTTGGGTGTGGGGGAGGGGTCAGGGTACTTCAGGAGAACCCCCAGCTCTGCTGCCTGAGACGCAATCAATTGTATAGTCAGCGTCCTGCGACGCAATGGACCCTTCCTTCTGGTCAACGGGCCCTCCCCACGTTGTTTCTTGCGACGGTTCGATGTTGTGTCTGCATCGGAGGACGCAGCGTCCTGAACAACCCTGGTGGTAAGGGGGGGTGGGGGGGGGGGAGGATTTTCGCCTCAAAGGGTGGGTCTCCCTGCACTAGTCCTAGCACTCCAGTATCAGCCCCCATGTTGCTGATACCACTGCTTCAAATATAGTTACTCATCTCGTCCAAAGAATACAGGGTCACCTAATATGAACTATGTTAAATTCTTATTATCACTGGAACTCAGGTCCTCCTTCGTACATTTCAGGTTTACGATTTTCCGGGGACCAGTTCATCACTATTGGTTGTTTCAATTAGCCCCTCCTGTTAAACTATACATGTCCTTGATTATGCGGGGTTGGGCAAGTTCCTCTACCCTAGATGGCTACCCCTGGACAGTAACATACATCCATTCAAGGCCAGGGGCCTAACTTTTTAAACATGTCAGTTGTCAGTTTTAACACACAAACACACACACACACACACACACACACACAAAACGACAATTATAAGATCGATTGAGATGTAAGATAAAATACTGTGCAATTGCATACGGTGCAATTTTTCAATTTCCAATTTTCCATTGCGAATAATGAGTTGTCTTAGACAAACGGGTTGTGACTGATAATTGATAACCTGATTTTTGCATCAAATTACATTTTCACGAATACCTTCTTGCAATGCCGCAATGTCATCCGAGGCGGTATCAAGTTATTGTTAATACCTACCGGTATACCACTATGTGATGCTAAACATAGACTAGAATTCTGTTGATGATCCCCATCCAATCCATGGGCCGGCAGTCCAAGGCATGTGACACTCGGATTTTTTATGATGAAAGAGCTTTCACCCAGAGGGATGGTTCTCCTAATCTCCTTGTGACAGCCTAACTGCCCAAGGCAGCAGCTAAGACAGTAAGGATTTTGTGACACTTTTTTTGTCTATGATCATGGTGGAGCCAGTCCTACGAAAAACATGTCCTGCAAGTCCACTTCGGTGTCCGCGTCCACTCAGAGTAGGGGCCTAGCCGATGTAACATCTGCTTCTACCTGTCTGCAGCCCCCCCCCCCCCCCCCCCCCCCCCCCCCCCCCCCTGGACGGCAAAAATAGTCTCCAGTCAAATTCCAAAAGCTGACTATTGATCAATACAGAACATCATCTCAAGTAGTCACTCGGAAATAGGAAAGGATCTGCAGATAGTTCTGCAATCTGCACCTGCCCAGCTCAGTAATTGAACATGTTGGACTTGCAGTATCACCAACTAGATCCCACACGGTCTGTATGGCGCGCGTATTGAAAGACTGTGAGCAGCTCGGAGTTGGCTGAAAATCATGCAACAATCCGATCTTGTAAGGCGCGCGTTCCCCACGGTACCACAATGCTATCCCCATGCAAACAGGAACAGGCAGACGAGGAGGCGAGCGCACAGACTCTTGGACACCTCGCGGCTTAGGGTTGGACAGCTGTAGCATTGATTGTACCGGCACTTGGACTTTGAAAGAGTTTAACATCGGCTTCTCCGCAGGCTTCTTTGGGAAACAATCGTTCGCCATGGCCGAATACGAGGGCTCGAGCTCTCTCTTTGCCATTTTTGTTCTTAGTATATACTCTCTAATTTTAATCCCCTACACCTTCATCTACTTGTGCTCGGATTCAGAAGCGGAGCCATGGGTCGAAAAGGTATCTAGCTGAGCGCACGTCGTCTCCTTCGAGAAATGATCTACCTGAATTCTCTGTCTCAATCTCGCACCCATGGACGAATAATCGCAGAGCGGCAAGAAGAAGGATTCTAAAATTGGATATTTGCTCAAGCGATTGTTCACTCGAGGTAATGGGATTGTTTTGCTCTGTCCACTCTGTCTCTTGGATCTGACGGCGAGCATGTCTGACGAGGGACTATTTTTCAACAGGATTCTGCTTGCTCTGTGGATCGGCTGGTTCGTCGTCCTATGGTACGCACAGTCTGTCACCAGGGAGGAGACTGCCTTCGACCCCTTCGAGGTAAGATCACTCATGTATCTTCAGATCTGATGCCCTGCTGTTAGATTTTTAAGGAATTTGAGATTTCCCATCCCTGCCACTCTTCCCATGCTGGAAATTTCTATGTGTCTTACTCTCTGCATTTCCCATGTGCAGATTCTGGGAGTTGGCACTGGTGCTACCGACAGGGAGATCAAGAAGGCCTACAGGGGTCTGTCTCTTATTTACCATCCTGATAAGGTGCGTTTCGCGTACACAGTGATTTGAACAAACCTGGCATGGTCTCTGGCCTGGCAACAACAATGTACAGATTTAAGAAATCAACTTTGTGGAAAGGGCCGTCAGAAATCAGCACCACATTTAGCCTTCTCGAAGTATATGTGGACGAGCAAGCGGAGAGGAGATGGGATTGTCCAAGTGCTGGGCAGGCTTGCTGGCAATGGAGGTCCTGACAGAGCCGAAGAAACTCAGCTGTTCTGCAAAAGTTCCAGCACGTGGAGGATCTTCTGTTTTTTCCTTGACACTCATGATGACATCAAGCAGCAAAGCCACACCCTTTTATAGGTTTAGCCATCAGTACTAGGGTGGGCTCCTCTTCCACAGCTATACAGCACAGCTCCATCATATACATTGATGCTGGTGGCAGTAGTGTCATTCACGGAGGGAAGGAGCACTTAGATTTTTGGGCCTGCTTAGATTTTGCCACACCATTGAAGCAGGCAATGCATCCACATATACAATGTACAGAATTCATCCTACCCTCCCAGGTCAGCTAGGCAAACAAATCCTTGATTCTCCCAGCTGCTGGTTCCTCTCTTCTCCCCGCACATGGCTGTTGGTTAGGAATAATACTCAAATTCTATCCTTAGATTATGCTGCACTATTGCCACACTATTGCCAAACCATTGCGACTCCATAGCCACATCATTGCAGATTTTGCTACAACATGCAATACATCTGCTTGTTCAATATACAGAATGTATCTCATGCTCCCATGTCAGCCTGGCTAAAACAATCCTTGATCCTCTCACCGGCTGATTCCTCTCTTCTCCCCACGTGTGGCTGTTCAATACGGATAAAACTTGACTTTTATTCTTGACTCTCCATCCTTAGTCCCAAACTGCCGAACCTTGTCCCTTAGCCTGCTTCCTCTCTCCCCCCATTGCGTGGCTGTCGGTTTGGGATGAGACTAGACTTCCATTCTTGACCCTCCATCCTCGATCCCAAACTGCAGAACCCCGACTCTTAGCCTGCCTCCTCTCTTCTCCCCTTGCGTGGCTGTTGGTTAAGGATAAACTTGGATTTCATTCCTGACCCTCCATCCTCGGTCCCCAACTGCCAAATTCGACCTTTAGCCTGCTTCATCCTCCCTTGCGTGGCTGTTGATTCGGGATAAAACTTGAATTTCATTCCTGACTCTCCATCCTCAGTCCCAAACAGCCAAACCCCGACCCTTAGCCATCTTCCTCTCTTCTCCCCTTGCGTGGCTGTTGATTTTGGATAAGACTAGACTTCCATCCTTGACCCTCCATCCTCGGTCCTAAACCGCAGAACCCTGACCCTTAGCCTGCTTGCTCTCTTCCCCCCTTGTGTGGCTGTCGGTTTAGGATAAGACTAGACTTCCATTCTTGACCCTCCATCCTCGGTCCCAAACTGCAGAACCCCGACTCTTAGCCTGCTTCCTCTCTTCTCCCCTTGCATAGCTGTTGGTTAAGGGTAAACCTTGGATTTCATTCCTGACCCTCCATCCTCGGTTCCCAACTGCCTAATCCCGACTCTTAGCCTGCCTCCTCTCTTCTCCCCTTGGATGGCTGATGTTTAAGGATAAAACTTGACTTCCATTCCTGACCCTCCATCCTCGGTTCCCAACTGCCTAATCCCGACTCTTAGCCTGCCTCCTCTCTTCTCCCCTTGGGTGGCTGATGTTTAAGGATAAAACTAGACTTCCATTCCTGACCCTCCATCCTCGGTCCCCAACTGCCAAATCCCGACCCTTAGCCTGCTTCATCCTCCCTTGCGAGGCTGTTGATTCGGGATCAACTTGAATTTCATTCCTGACTCTCCATCCTCGGTCCCGAACTGCCGAACCCCGACCCTTAGCCTGCTTCCTCTCTTCTCCCCTTGCGTGGCTGTTGATTACTGATAAGACGCGACGTCCATCCTTGACCCCCCATCCTCGGTCCCAAACCGCAGAACCCCGACCCTTAGCCTGCTTCATCTTGTCTCCCCTTGTGTGGCTGTTTGTTAGGGATACAACTTGAATTCCATTCCTGACTCTTCTTCATCGGTCACAAACTGCAGAACCCCGACCCCAAGGCACATGCCTACTTCGCGGAAAGTATCACTAAGGCGTACCAGGCCCTCACAGATGATGTTTCCCGTGCGAACTATGAGAAGTATGGACACCCTGATGGACCACAGGTAACGTGTGGAAGTGTGGTGCTAGTGTTGTCGCTGGACCGCATGTGAAGTGTGGAAGTGTGGGGGTAGTGTTGTCCCTGGACCACAGGTGAAGTCTGGAAGTGTGGTTATAGTGTTGTCGCTGGACCACAGATAATGTGTGGAAGTGTAGTGCTAGTATTGTCGCTGTCATGCATGTGCGGCAGCATGTTGCATGGGCACTCCTGTTAGGCTGAAGGTGCCTGCACACAAATCCCAGGTGGAATACATATATGTGCTAGTATTGTCGCTGTCTTGCATGTGTGGCAGCAACTTGCAAGGACACCGGTGTTTTTCTTTTCAGCCACGAGCAGCAGCTTCTAGGCAACTTCCCTGGGTGGCTATTCAACTGAACTTGGTGCAACTCAGTGCGCCTTCAAGCTGCAACACTCAGCTGTCCAGAGCTACTGAAATAAGTTATTATAGACCAGTGGCTGGCTCACGGAGCTACCTAGAAGCTGGCAAGAAAAACTGAAAATAAAATACCTGATGGGCACTGCTGTTAGGCTGCAGGTACCTGGACACAAATAAGTTGCAAATATAAGCATTCATCATTACATTGGCATAGTCAGGTCATAGCTGATCCGGAGGGGTCTTCCAACCATATATCTGGCGTTGGTACCATTGTCTGACGGTTAACTGAAAAGCGTAAAACAATTGTACCAACACCAAAAGGGATTATTCTAGCATGGAAGTAGATGGCTCCTGAGCATGAATATGAAGGATGGTACGTCATGGGCGAATCTGATTATGGCAGTTCAGTGGTTGCATTCGCACGGGGCAGGGACTGTCTGGCTTTAGCTGATCCAGCCATGCACTGGTTTTGCAGGCTGTGGACATGAATGGGGCTAGGTCATGGGTGAATATGGGTATGCAGTTCATTGGTTGCATTCTCACGTGGCAGAGACTGTAAGGCTTTTGCTGATCCTGCCATGCACTAGTTTCGCAGCTTAGTGGTTGCTTTCGCACCTAGCAGGGACTGCCTGTCTTTCGCTGATCAAGATGTGCACTGGTTTAGCGGGCTGTGAACATGAATGAGGGTAGGTTACATGCAAACCTGATTATGCAGTTCAGTGGTTGCATTCGCAATTGGCAAAAACTGTATGGCTTGTGCTGATCCAGATGAACCCTTAACCCTAAACCCTAAACCCTAAACCCATGCACTGGTTTCGCAGGCTATGAACATTGGTATCGCCCTCCCTGAGTGGATTTTCCCAAGAAGGTCGCACCCCTACTCCTGCTGGCGCTCGCATGTGTTGGTGTCCTGTTGCCTCTCGTCTTTGTGTCCTGGCACATGCTCAGCGCCAACAAGTTCACCGGCCCCAACGGCATCATGCAAGAGACCTTGCAGTACTACTTGCACTCCAAGTTCAATGTCAAGGAGTCGCAGGTGAGATGGGCGTGCCAGAGTGACTGTGTGCATGCTTTTTGGCGGAGTCCCCAGATTCACCCCTTTGTCCGTCCGACCGACCGTCAACCGAGACGATGCCTGACACATCAGCCAACTGTCCTATAACTAACTGGCTTCGGTCAGCTCCATCGTTGCCACCTGTCGTTCCATTGCCAACAAACTCCGCCAATTGTCCGCGTCCCTTAAGACGCTGCATAGGACTTGTCTGGGAGATATTGTGTGGGTGGGTTATGGGAGGTTATCAGTGCTGAAAGTATAAATAGCGGGGCTTTAAGGTTTATCAGGATATTTGGTGAAGGTAGAAGAGTGGTGTCCTGGCGCCTGAGTGCATGCCTAGGGCACAGCTTTTATTTTCCGCAACGAGTAGCAGCTTCTAGGCAGCTCCTTTAGCCAGCCACTGGGCTAAGCCCCAATATATCAATAGTATTTGGAAGGATGATTCTGTCGGATTCCAGTTGCACTATGTTGCTTCAGGTTTGGCTGGGTAGCAAGTCAGGGGAGTGATGTCCTGGTGCTTAAGAGCATGCCTAGACTGCCTAGTATGTAGTTAGGGTCTGACCGGCTTCACTCCACAAGCCCTGCAGTTGCGCCAACCTGAACCCGACCTCAAGGGCTTCGACCTTAGGCCTCCCACCACCCCAAGTTCAAACCACCCCCACCCCCACCCCCACCCCCACCACCGGACACCCCCACCACCCACTTTCACCACAACCCTGGTACCCCACCACAGCCCCACCACAACCACACCATCACACCACTAGTTCTTCTCTGTAAGCTTATGCATGCTATCAACAACGACTCTGTGCCTTCTAGCGCACTTGTGCTGAGCACCTAGGCTTACAAATCACCTCTTGCAAGGCATATCCCAGTCGCAATTGGCAATCAAATTTGCCAATACAGATCCTGCTGCCTAGCCTTGACATGGATCCTCCACACTGCTACCATTGTGAATCATCTTGGCTCTAGCTGACATACTTCTAGCAACTTCTAGCGCACTTGTTGTTTCGACCACCAGGCTTACAAATCACCTCTTGCATGACATATCCCAGTCACAATTGGCAATCAAATTTGCCAATACAGATCCTGCTTCCTAGCCTTGACACGGATTCTTCACAGTACTTATATAGTGAATAATCTTGGCTCTAGCTGACATACGTAGAACCTCGCATAGAATTAGTTTGAACATAGTGTTGTGACCACTAGGCTTACAAATCACCTCTTGCAAGACACATCCCAGTCGCAATTGGCAATCAAATTCGCCAATACAGATCCTGCTTCCTAGCCTTACTTGACATGGACCCTCCACACTTTAACCATTGTGAATGATCTTGGCTCTAGCTGACATACTTCTAGCAACTACTAGAGCACTTGTTGTTATCACCACCAGGCTCAACCACCAGGCTTACAAATCACCTCTTGCAAGACACATCCCAGTCGCAATTGGCAATCAAATTTGCCAATACAGATCCTGCTTCTTAGCCTTCACATGGATCCTCCACACTCCTACCGTTGTGAATAATCTTGGCTCTAGCTGACATACTTCTACCAACTTCCAGCGCACTTGTTGTTATAACCACCAGGCTTACAAATCACCTCTTGCATGACATGTCCCAGTTGGAACTGGCAATCAAATTTGCCAATACAGATTCTGCTTCCTAGCCTTGACACGGATTCTTCGCAGTACTTATATAGTGAATAATCTTGGCTCTAGCTGACATACGTAGAACCTCGCATATAATTAGTTTGAACATAGTGTTGTGACCACTAGGCTTACAAATCACCTCTTGCAAGACACATCCCAGTCGCAATTGGCAATCAAATTCGCCAATACAGATCCTGCTTCCTAGCCTTGACATGGACCCTCCACACTTTAACCATTGTGAATGATCTTGGCTCTAGCTGACATACTTCTAGCAACTACTAGAGCACTTGTTGTTATCACCACCAAACTCAACCACCAGGCTTACAAATCACCTCTTGCAAGACACATCCCAGTCGCAATTGGCAATCAAATTTGCCAATACAGATCCTGCTTCTTAGCCTTCACATGGATCCTCCACACTCCTACCGTTGTGAATAATCTTGGCTCTAGCTGACATACTTCTAGAAACTTCCAGCGCACTTGTCGTTATAACCACCAGGCTTACAAATCACCTCTTGCATGACATGTCCCAGTTGGAACTGGCAATCAAATTTGCCATTACAGATCCTGCTTGTTAGCCTTCACATGGATCCTCCACACTCCTACCATTGTGAATGATCTTGGCTCTAGCCGACATACTTCTAGCAACTACTAGCGCACTTGTTGTTATCACCACCAGGCTCAACCTCCAGGCTGACACATCACCTCTTGCAAGACACATCCCAGTCGCAATTGGCAATCAAATTTGCAAATACAGATCCTGTTTCCTAGCCTTCACATGGATCCTCCACACTACTACCATCGTGAATCATCTTGGCTCTAGCTGACATACCTAGAACCTCGCCTTGAACATAGTTTGATAAGTGTTGTGACCACTAGGCTGACAAATCACCTCTTGCAAGACATATCCCAGTCGCAATTGGCAATCAAATTTGCCAATACAGATCCTGCTTTTTAGCCTTGATATGGATCTTTCACACTCCTACCATTGTGAATTATCTTGGCCATAGCTGACATATCTAGAACCTCGCCTTGAACATAGTTTGAACGTAGTGTTGTGACCACTAGGCTGACAAATCACCTCTTGTAAGACATATCCCAGTCGCAATTGGCAATCAAATTAGCCAATAAAGATCCTGCTTCTTAGCCTTCACATGGATCCTCCACACTCCTACCATTGTGAATGATCTTGGCTCTAGCTGACATACACAGAACACATATTGATTCTGACCAGCTTCTCTCACGAAGCCTTGCAGATCAATCCAGCCCCCTTCATGGCCTTTGTTAGGCCTTGACCTAGTCCTCCTGTATTACTAGCTTCAGCATGCTGCCAACAACAAGCAATGCAACTTCTAGCTCTCTTGGTGTGATAACCACTAGGCTGACAAATCACCTCTTGCAAGACATATCCCAGTCGCAATTGGCAATCAAATTTGCCAATACTGATCCTGCTGCCTAGCCTTGACATGGATCTCACACTACTACCATTGTGAATCATCTTGGCTCTAGCTGACATACCTAAAGCCTCGCCTAGAACATAGTTTGATTAATGTTTTGACCACTAGGCTGACAAATCACCTCTTGCAAGACACATCCCAGTCGCGATGGGCAATCAAATTTGCCAAAACAGATCCTGCTGTCTAGCCTTGACATGGATCTTTCACAGTTCTTCTGTAGTGAAATTATCTTGGCTGTAGCTGACATACTCGGTCCATCGTTTGATTCTGGTCAGCTTCTCTCGCTAAGCCCTGCAGATCTCTATAGCCCCCTTTCCATCAGTGTCTCATCACTGTACTGTCGTATCGTCTCTTGAATGATGGTTATGATGTGCTCTGCATCTTAGCACACTTGCCCTTCAATCCCCAAGGCCTCACAACAACCTTTTGCTAGAAACATTCCAGATTCTGTAAGCTATCAAGTTAGCAAATTGGAGCCCACTGCTTAGCCACAATGCGGATCTCGATCATGCCTCAAAGCATGACATGACCTGCATGAGGGAATGTGACATGCATGGTATGACATATTACATGGTGTGACATGTATGACATGACACACTGCATGACATGACATTATGTGACACAATGTATGACATGACATTGCGTTACATGACGTGCATGACGGGGCATGCATGCTAGGCATTACACATGACCCTATGCGCCATGGAGTTCACCACCATGCCAGAAACACACATCACAATTATGCCGCATGGCATTCTAACCCCCAGCAACCCTGATGCAGTCTCTTGTGCGCATCCCTGAGACCCTTGTATGCGCTATGGAGTTCATCAGTATGCCTACACCCTCGGAGCAAGGAGCTGCCTTGGAGGAACTGCGCAAGATGGTGTTGCGCTACGCACCCGAACTGAAGGAGAAGCCTGCTTTCTGGAAGAGGAAGAGCTCAGTACTCAAGGTACTGCATCATTAGTTAATATTGATACGTTAAATTCTTACCCAACCCCAGCCAATCTTTACTGGATATACCTTGCGGAAATGTGAAAGACAGACATGTGGATATACTGTACCGTATGCTTATACATGAAACAAATAAATGTGTATATACTGTATGCAAATATATGAAGGAAATATATGTGTAAATACCGAATGCAAATATAAGAAATAAATATATGTGTACAGACCGCGTGCGGACATATGAAATATATATTTAAATATATGTGTGTATACCGTATGCAAAGATATAAAATAAATATGTGTGTGCATACCATTTGCGGATGTATGAAATAAACATATGTGTATATAATGTACTGTAAGCGTATATATGAAAGAAATATGTGTAAACACCGTTTGCGAAATGAAGATATGAAAGGAATATATGTGTATATACTGGTTTATACCACCTGCAAATATATGCAAGAAAGATATGTGTATATACCGTGTGCGAATATATGGAATGAATATATGTATGTATACCGAGTGCAAAACCGGTATATGAAATAAATATATTTGTATGTATAAGAAAGAAAGATATGCCAATATATGAACCTGTAGATATGTTTTGGACTTTAGGGCCATCAAAGAGTAGTCTTATTTCTCCTTGTGTCGCTGTACTCTGCAGTCATACATGCTCTTGCTCTCACATTTTGAGAGGGACCATGTTGCTATCGGGGCCATCTTCCAATATGCGAATGTATGAAATAAATAATGAGTCAATGTGTGAACATTTGAATTTGTGTTAGCCATTCAAGCAGTAGTCTGATCCCACCGTGTGTCTTTGCCGTTCTCTGCAGGCTCACATGCTCTTGCTCTCACATTTGGAGAGGGACCAAGCTTCCATCCCAGCCATCCTCCAGGCTGACCTGAAGTTCGTACTGCAGAAGTCCATGCCCCTGCTGGAGGAGATGCTCAAGATTGCTCTACTGACCCGCCCTCCCCATGGTTACGGATGGTTGGTAAGTAGGGGCCGGCATCATAAATTCATATGATGTGGACCAAAGGCGAATATGACATCATATGATATCATACACACAAACTGCATCGTTTGACTTGGTATATAAATGGTAACTTTAGCCTAGTCAGACGGACTATATATGATATCACATTGCCGTTCCATTTTGGTAAGTGTCTGCAGTCCTGCTTACACTTCTGCTTTGCCAGCACTGCACCCAGGCCATATCTTCATCATCTTCCTCAACCTAAACACATCATGCTGCCCTGCGCTCCCCATGGTTCTGGATGGATGGAAAGTGGCTGCACTCCTGCTCAAACGTCTACTTTGCCAGCACTGCACTTAGGCCATGTTTCATCGTCTTCCTCAACATAAACACATCATGCCCTGCCCTCCTCATGGTTGCGGATTGTTGGTAACTGGCTGCACTCCTGCTCAAGCATCTGCTTTGTCAGCACTGCACCCAGGTCATATTTCCATCGTCTTCTTCAACCTAAACACATCATGCTGCCCCGCCCTCCCCATGGTTATGGATAGTTGGTAAGTGGTCGCACTCCTGCTCAAGCATCTGCTTTGCCAGCACTGCATCTTAGTTTCATCGTCTACCTCCTCCAAAACGCATCTCGCCTTCTTGGCCATTACTGCATCTGTTTCCTTCGTACACCTCATCCAAAAGACATCTCATCTGCTTGTCCATCACTGCATCTGCTTTCTTCATGCACCTCACCCTAAACACATCATGTTCCAGGCATGAACCTAAAAACAGCAACCTCAGCACAGCAACCTCGATACAGCATCCTGTACATATTGTGAGGGTCTGAACATACTCTCAAATGCACCTAATTGGACATCTGATCAGTTATCCAATCAGGTGCAATGTCCACCTTCTTTGGTTGCTGTGTTGAGGTTACTGTGTACAGGGTCATGTGGTGAGGAGGATATGTTCAGGTTCTGAACTTGCTCTACCACAGCACTTACTTGGACATTTGATCAGTTACCCAATCAGGTGCTCTGGTGAGTACGGTCAGACCCTTTACACATCATCCTCGCCACATGACCTTGTACATATTAACCTCAACACAGCAACCACAGCAGGTGGACCTCAATGCTTAAGTTGACGTATCATCATCAACGCATCAATCTCAGCACAGCACCCACAATATGCGGGCCGGACCTCGACACATATACCGCAACAATCATCAAAGTCACACATCTCGGCACTCATATTACACGCACAGGCCTTAAGATCATCCGCATAACCTCCACTGCGGGTATCGAGTCATTCCTGTGCTAAAGTAAAGATCCACCGGGGATGGGGCGTTTTGCCTCATCATCCATGGAACCCTTGTCTTCCTCACCTTCACACCGCATGCGGCGCAAGCTTCAGTAACAAGTGGTGTGGCTTGGGGGACAAGGCAACATCTCGTGTACAAATGTGCTCAATTGTTTATGTACTCACATATTTGTGTACTTTTAGATATACACATATACTCATGACAGGGCCAGCCGTCCATACCAGCCGTACCGTTCAACTCGACAAACTCGTGCTATTGCACTGTCAATTTAGGCACTCATCCTACACGCACAGGCCTTAAGATCATCTGCAAAACCTCCACTGCGGGTATCGAGTCATTCCTGTGCTAAAGTAAAGATCCACCGGGGATGGGGCGTTTTGCCTCATCATCCATGAACCCTTGTCTTCCTCACCTTCACACCGCATGCGGCGCAAGCTTCAGTAACAAGTGGTGTGGCTTGGGGGACAAGGCAACATCTCATGTACAAATGTGCTCAATTGTTTATGTACTCACATACCCGTCTTCTTTTAGATTTACACATATACTCATGACAGGGCCAGCCGTCCATACCAGCCGTACCGTTCAACTCGACAAACTCGTGCTATTGCACTGTCAATTTAGGCACTCATCTTACACGCACAGGCCTTAAGATCATCTGCAAGACCTCCACTGCGGGTATCGAGTCATTCCTGTGCTACAGTAAAGATCCACCGGGGATGGAGCGTTTTGCCTCGTCATCCATGGAACCCTTATCTTCCTCACCTTCACACCACATGCGGCGCAAGCTTAAGTGACAAGTGGTGTGGCTCAGGGAAAAGGCGACATCTCATATACACATGTGCTGTAATGTGCACAAGTACTCGTCTACTCACATAGAGGTGTACTTCTATACGCATATAACTGGCCTCTATGTACCACACAACTCAACGAATTTGTGCTATTGCACTGTTGATTTCGGCACTCATTCAACACGCACAGGCCTTAAGATCATCCGCATAACCTCCACTGCGGGTATCGTGTCATTCCTGTGCTACAGTAAAGATCCACCGGGGATGGAGCGTTTTGCCTCGTCATCCATGGAACCCTTGTCTTTCTCACTTTCACCCCACATGCGGCGCAAGCTTAAGTAACAAGTGGTGTGGCTTGGGGGACAAGGCAACATCTCATTTACTAATGTGACCAATTACTCGTGTACTCACACATAGCCGTCTTAGGTGTACCTTTATTCACATATACTCATAACTGGCCTCTCCATACCAGCCGCCCCATACAACTCGACGAAATTGTGCTATTTAATGTCAAGTTAGGCACTCATCCTACAAGCACAGGCCTTAAGATCATCCGCATAACCTCCACTGCGCGTATCGAGTCATTCCTGTGCTGAAGTAAAGATCCACCGGGGATGGGGCGTTTTGCCTCATCATCCATGGAACCCTTGTCTTCCTTACCTCCACACCACATGCAGCGCAAGCTAAAGTAACAAGTGGTGAGGCTTGGGGGACAAGGCAACATCCTGGGTACTCAATGTGCACATAACACTAATGTACTCGTGTAATCAGATTCACATGTACTTGTTTGCTCATGTACTAGATTGCTTATATACTCATGCACTCTGCTGAACAGATGTACTCAAATACACGCACTTCTGTGCTCACATACGGTGCCCATGCTGATGTACTGATGTACTCGTATGCCATCACCCTACACCCATGGGCCTCAACACATCGACCTCACCTCAAAAATCCACCAACACGCAGACCCCCAGCTTTGCCATTATGGAGATGATGCAGTGCCTCACTCAGGCCCTGGACCCGGACTCCCGCAAGGCACAAGGTGGCAAGCCCGGTGATACCTCTGCCCAGCTGCTGCAGTTGCCTCACTTTGACCTGGACACTCTGAAGAAGCTGAAGAAGAAGAGGGTCAACAACCTCAAGGGTGTGTAACATGATATTGCATTGCCTAATCAGGCAATGATAAGCGATTGACCCAACTCCTGCCTCGTGCCATGCCTGTGCCTCCTGCCATGCCCCTGCTTCCTCCCACCTGCCCTTCCTCCTGCACCCTGCCTCCTTTCCTGCCTCCCCCCCCCTGCCCAGCCCCTAACTCCTTTTCCCTGCCCCTGCTCCTGACTCCCTCCACCTGCCTCCTCCTGCACCCTGCCACTTGCCTCCTCCCCTGCCCCTAACTCCTGACTCCTTTAGCACCCTTCCCCCTGCCCTGCCCCTGCTCCTTAAGCACCCTTCCCCCTGCCCTGCCTCCTGTAGAACTGATGGAGATCCCTGATGCTGAGCGTGAGGAGGCCCTCACCTCTTCCGGTGTCACCTCTGCCCAGTTGGAAGATGTGGACACTTTCTTGAAGAACCTTCCCAACGTTGTCATCTCCTCTGCCCAGTGCGTGGTGGACGGCGAGGCTGACATCGTAGAGCAAGACATCACCAAGTTCCAGGCGCGGGTGTTGCTCACCAGGCCTTCACACAATGCAGAGGGCTTTCAGGTTAGGGGCAAGAGTGCGAGGGCTTATGCACCCTTGTATCCTGCGCCCAAGGAAGAGAACTGGTGAGCTATGAAACTAGTTTTTTTTTATTTGTTTTACATTTGCTTCCTTCTTTTTTCAGGCGCAGGTATTTTGCTCGCCAGGCCTTTGCGCAATGCTTCCTGGGCTTCCAGCTGAGGGGCAAGAGTGCAAGGGCTTATGCACCCTTGTATCCTGAGTCTAAGTTTGTTTTTAGTTGTGAAAGGATTTTCACCCCAGGAGGTGGGTCTGACAACTCGTGAGCTGTGGTTGGAGTGTGAGGGGCAAGAGTGTGAGGGCGTACACACCCTTGTATCCCGAGCCCAAGGGTGACAACTCATGAGTTGTGGTTGAGTGTGAGTGAGCTGTGGTTGTGTGTGAGTGGTGGGGAGCTGTGGTTGTGTGGTTGAGTGTGAGTGGCAAGAGTGTGAGGGCGTACACACCCTTGTATCCCTAGCCCAGGGGTGACAACTTGTGAGCTGTGGTTGAGTGTGAGTGAGCTGTGGTTGTGTGTGAGTGGTGGTGAGCTGTGGTGTGTGTGGTTGAGTGTGAGTGGCAAGAGTGTAAGGGCGTACACACCCTTGTATCCCGAGCCCAAGGGTGACAACTCATGAGTTGTGGTTGAGTGTGAGTGAGCTGTGGTTGTGTGTGAGTGGTGGGGAGCTGTGGTTGTGTGGTTGAGTGTGAGTGGCAAGAGTGTGAGGGCGTACACACCCTTGTATCCCTAGCCCAGGGGTGACAACTTGTGAGCTGTGGTTGAGTGTGAGTGAGCTGTGGTTGTGTGTGAGTGGTGGTGAGCTGTGGTGTGTGTGGTTGAGTGTGAGTGGCAAGAGTGTGAGGGCGTACACACCCTTGTATCCCTAGCCCAGGGATGACAACTTGTGAGCTGTGGTTGGAGTGTGAGTGGCACGAGTGCAAGGGCGTACACACCCTTGTATCCTGTGTCAAAGGAAGAGAACTCTAGAGCTGTGGTTGGTCCTGACCAAATGCATCATATGTTGTTGAACCAAACACACTGTACAATAATTACGTCATTAAGTGAGATTTGACAATACGTACCCAACCAACCCAACCCAAAGAACCCAACCCGACCACAACCAACCCAACCAAACCCAACCCAGCAAACCCAATCAAACCAACCCTACCAACCCTACCCAACTGTAGGTACTTCTTCCTTGTAGACGCCAACACCAACAGCGTCCTGTGCAACCAGAAGGTTAATCTGATGAAGGCTGAGACCGTTGGACTTGACCGCCCTGATGTTTTGGACCAGCTGGTCAACGGAGCGTCCACCACTGATGCAAAGAAAGCTGTAGGCGACAGTACATATGCAATCAACTACACGCGAAAGGGTTCCGCCCCCGCCGCAGACGAGAAGGTGTCCGAGGTTGGGCAGCTGATTGAGATGAAGTTTATGGCCCCTGTCAAGTGAGTGCTAGTGGAATGTGCATGTGGTGGGGTGGGATGGGGTCAATAAGGTGTCTGGGGTTGGGCATCTGATTGAGATGAGGTTTATGGCCCCTCACAAGTGAGTGCTGGTGGAATGTGCATGGGGTGGGATGGGGGCAATAAGGTGTCTGGGGTTGGGCAGCTGATTGAGATGAAGCTCATGGCCCCTCTCCAGTGAGTGCTGGTGGAATGTGCATGGGGTGGGGTGGGATGGGGGCATTAAGGTGTCTGGGGTTGGGCAGCTGATTGAGATGAGGTTTATGGCCCCTGTCAAGTGAGTGTTGGTGGAATGTGCATGGGGTGGGGTGGGATGGAGGCAATAAGGTGTCTGGGGTTGGGCATCTGATTGAGATGAGGTTTATGGCCCCTCACAAGTGAGTGCTGGTGGAATGTGCATGGGGTGGGGTAGGATGGGGGCGATAAGGTGTCCGGGGTTGGGCAAGTGCAGACGCGAATTTGTATAATGCAACCACATCTTACCTACTATACCTCACCTGGTCTTCACCTTCCCGTTGCCACCTTATTAGTGCCGGCAAGTACGAGCTGACTTTGTTGATCATGTCAGACTCCCCTGCCTCCTCCCACCTGCCCTGCCCCTGCACCCTGCCCTTCCTCCTGCACCCTGCCCCTAACTCCTGCACCCTGCACCTGCTCTTAACTCCTTTCACACCCTGCCTCCTTCCACCTACCTTCTCCCTGCCTCCTGCCCTTCCTCCTGCCTCCTCATGCACCCTGGCCCTCACCTTCCCCTTGCCACCTTTGTAGGGCCGGCAAGTATGAGCTGACATTGGTTCATCATGTCAGACTCCTATGTTGGCTGCGACCGCTCCATGCCCGTTAAGATCAAGGTTACCCCATTGACACGGCAGATCTCAGAGGGCAGGGACGCCAAGTCTGTAGCTGCCACCCAGAAGTGGGCTTCTGATGATGACAGGAGCGACGGTGAGTTGTTACTGGTAGTATTGTTAATCATAGTAGTTGTAGGCTCAGGATGATGACAGGAGCGACGGTGAGTTCAAGCATATTGCTACTGGTATAACTATGTGTTGTTGTTGTTGTTGTTGTTGTTGTTTGATACAAGTCGGCTTCTGATGACGGAAGTGGGCTCCTGATGATGACAGAAGCGAAGATGAGTTAAGAAATTGTTTTTTATAGAAGGTGGATTCTGATGATAGAAGCGACAGTGAGTCCATTGCTATTGGTCAGATACTTGCATCTTGCACTGCTCCGTAAGCCACACATCCTGATTTTTCTTCTTCTTCTTCTTCCATTAAATAAGTTGGAAAACACCGCTTTCAAGTTTGAATGTTTGGGTTGGCTTTCTTCTTCCAGATGTTTCTGAAAACTGCCCCAAGTCTACTAGGTGCACCATTGTATGTGATAATACATTCCAGGGGTACACAATTAGGCCATAGGGACTTGCCCAACCTCGAACAATCAAGACAAACTATACATGAACCATAGTTAAAAATTCTGGGCTGCAATTATAGACTACAGTTCTAGACCGTGGTTCAAGATTGTACTTCTATGTTGTGCTTCTATAACAGCTTTCTAGACTTAACTTCCATACTGCACTTTTACTTTTTTATACCTTCATTCGAAACTAAATTCTAGACTATAAGGAGGGGAATATTAACGAAGGACGTTGTCAACTGCTTGTCCTGGTGCTATGCCTGTGTACGTGTATGGGATTACAGTCCAGGGGTACTCAAAGAGGCTACTTGCACAGATGATATCAGGAGGGGCTAGATAGAAAAGGCACTGTTCAACTGAACCCCAAACAATTGTTTGACCGAGGCCCTGAGTTCGTGCTTCTGTGATGAAATTAATTTTGCGATTCTCAGGCATGAAACGCTATCCTCAAGCTGGCAGGGAGCCACCCATTGGGTTGTGAAACCATTACGTATGGTAAGGCTCACCCTCCCACGACCCTGCTCCCACGAACTCTGTGGCTGCACCTGACCACCTGACCCCAAGTGACTGAGCATTCTTGCTTGTCGTCCAATGAGCAGGTGAGAAGGAGTAGGACGCTGAAGATGTATCAGCATGAATAGCGGTGCTCTCACTTGTTTTATGTCTTGGTGACTCCTTGTGTACTCCCTTAGAACTATCGGCTCTGCCAGTACTGTGCCAGCTACCCGTAGTGACAGCTTCCCGTAGGCTGTGTCATCCTTCTTGACTCAGTGACAGCTTCCTGTTGGCTGCGTCACCTGTATAGCATGTACCCTTATCAGGGTACAGGCTGCCGCTCCTTCCTCCACTGGTGCCCCTTAATGGGTATCCTGTGCTTGTCATGTTATTCTCGTCTCCGTGTATAGATTGGCGCGTCTGTTCCGCTGCTTTCATCTCTGTCCACTCCACGGAGTGTATTAAAGCTGATAGGTCATTGGGTCCATTATGGTACCACTGCTTAATGCATCTTCTACGTCGTCCTCTCCTTGGCTTCAACGAGCTTCATTCTGGAAGTTCCGAAGTCCTGCAATGCCGACAAATTGGCTGATTGATTGCGCGCCAGCGGCCTTTGCTGCCGGAGAGGAGGATCCTTCCGCCATCGTGGAAGTACCCCCCCCCAATCATTCCTCCATCTTCCCTTCTTTTTCCTCCCCTGCCGTCTGTCGCCTCCTCCCGTCTGTCGTAGATGACTGTGACGTGCAGACTCAAGTCGGCGACTAGCCTGGACATCGGTGGAGAAACCCTGTCTTCGTCTGCTCGCGTCCTTGACGTCGCTATCATATCTCCGGTGTTTGCGGCTCTGCCTGCATACCGGAGGTTGCCAAGCCGACCAAGCTCCCTGCTGATGTCTACGTCGTCTGTGCCCCCTTTGCTCTGCCCTGCAGACGGTCGGCTACTGGCATGAGCTTGCGCTCTAGTGGCTCTGTGCTACCTTTTGGAGAATTTTTTCGATCAAGCTGGCGGATCGCCGGCACTGCCGTAGGGTTCGCCAGAGGAGAACGACCTACGCGTCTGGACCTGGAGATTCTGGAGGTGGTAAGAAGCAGGGGGGTATGGTCAGCACCACTACGGGTGCTGCTCCCTCTACCCCCCAACCGGGTGAGTCGAGCGATAGAGGGGGGGACTTGGGATTGACTGATCATCGACGGCGGGATATTAGGACCTTTACATGCCTCGGCTCTGCTCTTCGCATCCTAGCGATAAATTTTCGAATTCTGCCCTTGCGATTTGCAATTTTCTGCCATTGGTGCGATTTTCTGCACCAGGTGCGACTTGCTGCACTTTCTCCTTTTTCCCATACCTCAAATCTCGACTTCGCCCTAACGCTTCCCCACCTTCTGTTATCCCAGGTCTCGCAGCGCAAGACTTCGCCCATGCTACAGGCCGAAGTGGACGCCGTCCTGGCCCTAGTCCGGCGGCCGTGGAGGTTCTTTGGCATGATATCTTGGTGGATTTTTTTTTTCTCTCTTAGGATCCTTGGGACCCCTGGGTGCGTTCCGTGGTTCGACAGAGGTCGCGTTCTTTGTCTTCCCGTGCCCCTGGTCCTTCCCCTACCTGGGTGCCCTCCTTAGGTGTATGCCTTAGCTACATGGGTTTTGTGCTCAAGTGTTTGAGTTATGATAGGGCTTAGGAATTTTTTGTTAAGTGGTATCGAGTAATGGTTGAAATCGGTTGGTGCTGTGCATGAATTATTGATGGTATACACTGCTCAGCAGAACGCGACTGTGGAGAGGTACAATGGGGTCTTGCAGAACATAGCTAGGAGTATCCACTTGGAGTCTAGGCTAGCTAAGTCTTTCTGGCCCTATGCCTTCCTCATTGCTTGTTACCTACGTAACCGGCTGCCCAATCACGGTGACAAGACTCTATACGAGTTGTTATTTGGGGTTCTACCTGATGTGTCGTTGTTACGAGTGTATAGTTGCCATTGCTCGTTTGAAGTAAATGGGATATTGCGTAACAAGCTAGTCGAAAGGGCGTTATTTGGTAGACTGGTTGGGTATTCCCTGGTGAGTAAGGTTTATTATGTTTGGGTTCCGGCGTAGCGCCAGTTAGAAGTGAGTAGTGATGTACTTTCTATCTCCAGTTAGTCTAAACTGTCTTACTGGGCTTTCCCATTAGTATGGGTCCCCGTGCCCGCTTGCATCCCTCCTGTCATCAAACGGTGATATGTTAGTGTAACCGGTAATTCCCTACGCCCTTTAACGACCCCAATTGTTGTTGGCTGGCCTGGCTGGGATGTATCCAGATTGCATTCCAGACCAGGGCCTGATCTTGCTGTATTGTGTGTGAAGTTTTGAGGCGGGTGGGAGTTGTATATCCAAACAAATCCGAATCTCAGGGGGTCGCCAGGCCCTCCTCTGCGCCACATTCCGTCGGCGAAGCTCTAGGATTAGGACAGCCTCAGGTCATAGTGGTGCCTGATATAGGTCCATTGTCTAATAGTCGCCACCCCCCGTCCACCTGTTCGGATGGCTTCAGGCGTTGTTGATCCCTTCGCCTCCTGTCGTCCCTGGTGGTTTATACCGGACAAGGCATTGCGATGATTTAGCCGTCACGTGGAGTGAGTGATGATCTTGAACACTAGTCTGGCTCTGATACTGCGTATGGCTGGGGTGTTACAGTCAACCCAGGATTCATTGATTTAGAGGCAAAGAATGCCGACCCTGCAGGCAGTGCTTAGCCTGTCCTGGGGGTTGTACTACCTGCTAGCCCCCTTGGGGCTGTCAAATTGATGGTGCTGATGGTTCTCAGACGTAGGTTAACATGGCCCTACGTGTGGGTGCCTATTCCTCAGCACCTCCTAGACTAACTTATAGGGTAGTCTAGATTGGTGGAGCGTTACGACGCTTTGTTTAGGCAGCTTCCTTTCGGCTGTCTTTCTTGGTTTTGGTGGAAGGTGGTAATTAATTCGGACCACCGTTATAGCGTCTTGATGGTTTCTGACTCTTAGTTCAGATGGTTCATTCGGTGGAGCTCATCATAGATTAGCTATTTCTTTTTACTCCACACTGTTTTTAAATCACCAGCCCCTCAAGTGATTAGAACTTTTTGTGGAGTGTAGTAGTTATTTCCCTTTGGATTTTACTGTAATTTGGTGGGCTGGGTCATCTTGCAGTTGTACTTGCAGATGTACTTGCAGTTGTACTTGCAGATGTACTTGCAGATGTACTTGCGGTTGTACTTGCAGATGTACCGCCGCTCACCTCTTTCTTGTTCTTCCGAGTGTATTTCAAGCGCCCTTTCATTCCTTCCGTTGCAGTAAATTCTTTGAAGTCCTTTTTTCTGCGTTTCCTATTTTTCAAGTGGACAATAAGTTTTATGTACTATGGTTGTACATCTTACCTTTTATTGATCATTGAACTGTGTTTCCTTTGTTGGTTACAAGTTTCTTGAAATTTAACTTCGCATCCTTTGGATTTTTTCAGTTGCTGCAGGTTTGTTTTGCTTGTGGTTAGGCGCTTGGTTTGTCTTGAGTGCACGAGTTCTTTGCGGTGCGATACCCACCTCCTAGACTGTTTTTGGTTAGTGCCGTAGCTGGGGATTTATGATAATGAACTTTCATAAATTTTCTTACTTCCATCTTTGAGTAAGAAACCAGTTCCTCATGTTTTTTTCATCCCAACCTAGTCATGAATTCTATGCTAAGAATAGTTTTTAAGGTAGTGGATTTTTCCATCGACTTTCCATAGTAGACTTTTGTGTCCCCTTGTCTGCGTCCTCTTGTCTGCGTCCTTTAGGCTTTGCTGCTCTCACACGATTTTTTCAGTCTTCTCTTTAGGTTAAGTTCTTGGTTCTTTCAGTCACCGTTGTTCCCCTTCCTTTGGTATTAGGATTGATTTCTGTTTGGCCTCCCTGTGATTTTCTGGTTTGGTGCCTACTCTTCTGGATGAGTAGTATTTTTGCGCTTACCATGGATAGTTACATTTCCATTTTTGATCTCAGCTCAGCTCGGTATGACCCAAGTTTTTTGCTGCTACATTTTCGGAGTACTACAGTGGTTTTTGGTTCATCCTTTCTCATCCTTATATTTTAGACAAGGCTTTCTTCTGGTTTCCTGTTTTTCCGCCGTTCATTAATAATTTTTGTTTGCTACCAGTTTATGGTTCTATGTCCCCAATGCCATAGGTAGAGTACTAGTATTGTATGTCACCTGCGTCATAGGTGGAGTATCAGCATGAATAGCGGTGCTCTCACTTGTTTTATGTCTTGGTGACTCCTTGTGTACTCCCTTAGAACTATCGGCTCTGCCAGTACTGTGCCAGCTACCCGTAGTGACAGCTTCTTGTAGGCTGTGTCATCCTTCTTAACTCAGTGACAGCTTCTTGTTGGCTGCGTCACCTGTATAGCATGTACCCTTATCAGGGTACAGGCTGCCGCTCCTTCCTCCACTGGTGCCCCTTAATGGGTCTCCTGTGCTTGTCATGTTATTCTCGTCTCCGTGTATAGATTGGCGCGTCTGTTCCGCTGCTTTCATCTCTGTCCACTCCACGGAGTGTATTAAAGCTGATAAGATGGAGTGGAGGAGGAAGACGAGGAGGATGACGGCGATGACTACGACAGCGACGAGAGTGGGGAGCTCGAGACTGGGGACGAGGCCTTAGATGCCGGAGATGAAAAGGTGGATGGAGAGGAGAAGAAGGACAAGTAGATTAAAGTGTCCGTAGTATTGCCCTCGCGAGGACTCGTGGGATTGGCCTCCAAGGCTGGCGATGCTACGGCGGACGGGGAGTAGAAGAGGGGGACAAGTAAATCTATACTTGAACTTGGTTACATGGCTCAACCATTGAAGGCTAGCAGTCTTCGGCAGTAACATGATCAGCGTTTTTCCTAAGCACGATTAATCGTGCAGGCACGATTATTAATGTTTCTCGCGAAATGGTCCATCGTTTTCTTAGGTCTGGGTAATGTTTTCGAGCTCGCGAAACTTTGGCCTTAGCATAGTTCATGCACGATTATTAATGTTTCCGGTCGACCCAAACGCTGGCTGCAGCATCGTGCAAAACGATTATTAATATTTAGCATCAGCCATACTGTTCGCTCAGGCATCGCGCATCCCAAATTCCCCATTACATGGGAGCATGTTCTGGACAGAACACTGGGTGACACGCTGGACAGATTCCAGCCAGCTCATCCGGGGGGAGGCAAAAGGGGCAGGGGGGGAGTTGAGGCCACGTACCCCATGAAATAACCTCGTCACAGGGCTTTGTGAAACCTCGAGCTCGCTTGCTGTTACGCCCCAACTCGCCACTTACTTCACTGCCAGCTCTTGCTGAAACACCTAACCTTGAATAGTCTTCCCCGTCACAGCACTCGCTTCTCTTCCTCCTTCGCTGTTTCTATTCCTCGCTCGCTGACCGCATTTCCATCGCGTGCTCCCCAGCATCATGCTTCTCGCTAAATCTTTCAATCTACACAAGCATGGACCAGCACTGGGAGCTTCGAATCAGCGACAGGCACATGTTAAAGACCAGTATTGGCCAAACCTCAGTCGCTTATGAGCGCTCACTCTAAAGCTATTCCTCCACAACTATTACAACTGCTGCTGTAGAATTGAATGCTTGACGCCCTTTTTTCACTCGCAACAAGAACAAAGCTTTGACTGGGCGCGCTTATGGCAGCTATTGCTTAGCACTGGGCGGGAATGCGGGCCCTTCTACTCGCTTCCGGCATCAATGCCTGACAATTTCGCGCTGTATGCAGATTTCCCCCAGAGCTCTGACTGACAGCTGACCCCTGCTATTTCCCCCTACTCTTTGAATCCAGCGCGGGCACAGCTGATAGCTAATGGGCATCGCATTTATTCCTGCACACATCGATCTGTCTGCTTAGTAGGAACCGAGCGAGTATTGGGTTATAGAGCCGGTGAGGTGGGAAGGGTTCACTCGCGACATGCTGCGCGCCTGCGCCCAATATGCTAACTGGATGCTATTTCCCCTTGCCCTCTCACTTCGGGCAAACCTATAAGGCATCGCAAATATAGACAACTGAACTACAAACCCAGAAGCCATCGTGTTAAATACCCCACCCCCGGGGCCGACCTCAAGGGGACCCTCCAGGACCCCCTACCATTTACATCGTTTTTTCTTCCAGCAAAACTGTAATCGTGCAGAATCGTTCAAAACGATTATTAATGTTTTCGTGTTCAGAGCAGACCCAGGAATCGGACCCAAACGATTATTAATGTTTCGTCCAAAAACCGTAGGAAAAGAACTGAACATGATCAATTCAATTCAACGCATTGTCATCAGAGTACATTTGATTCAATCTTTGCACACAATCACTGATAAATAAACCAAGGTGGCTTTTCACCAAGCCAAGGTGTACAAGATGCATCATTATTCTTTGTGCTTGTCTGCCTGTCTTGGTCCTTCTGGAACCTCGCTCTCCTCGCGCCTCTGGTATGAGCTAGCTAGCTTGGGTTGGGTTGATTACACAGGCTTCGCTCTGTCTGCGGACAGAGTGAGCATGGGTAGTGAACACTACTGTTTATGAGTATAGCAGATTTTCACCTCTAGGGCTAGCTTGTCTAGATGATGGGGATTGTGGAGTACTGCTGAGTAGCACGAGGGGTCCTAGCGTCTTAGTGGGGCCTTGTAGTAACTTGGACTTGGTTATATGGCTCCAGCCAGCAATTGGCAGCCTGCCGTCTTCGTCTTTGATCCTTGCAGTAGCAATGCATGGATACCGTACAGAGAACCCTATACCGGTATAGAGTACATTATTTTATGCATAGCAACTTGTATCATTGTATGTATATGTGGTGGATAACGATCCTCCCACTGAGTTGCCCCGCGGTGGTGACGACTTTCCGACAGATGACGAACGACTTCTGTAGGCAGTTGAAACCGAGCGAATTGACCCACTGATCAGTGTCAGATGTGGAGTGGGTCATTTGCGGACAGCCTCTGAATGAACTAAGCCGTAGCCTCTGAGAAGGCTGGATTCCTACTCAGAGGGTCAGCTACGTTAGTACGGCCCGCGATATGAGCCCACTTCATGTTCGTGAAGCGCGAGAAAAACTCAAGATATCGTGCCTGCTTTCTGCTCAGCATGGGCTGATTTGCAAGGTAGATGAGGGGTTCATGGTCGGTGTCAAGTTCGAACTTGCCAGTGCAACCTTCGAGGTAGCATCGCCATTCTTTCAAGACCAAGTACACTGCGAGTAATTCTTGCTCGCCCGTGGAGTAGTTTCGTTCACCGCTTGAGAATTTGTGAGAGTGGTACGCGATGGGTCGCCCATCTTGCATGAGAACGCCCCCTGTACCGACGACAGAAGCATCGGTAACCGCCCGATAGTCCTTCGCTGGGTCGGGGTGTGCAAGCAAAGGAGCCTTCGTAAGACTTTCTTTGATGCCGAGGAATGCCTCCTGGCAGGCTTGGGTCCAAACATTTTGAAATGCAGGTCCCTTGAGCCCTGCTTGTCGTTTTCCGAGTGGTTTCGGACTTGGTGTCACTGTCGGTGATTTTGTCAGTCCTAGCGGTTTCAATTTCGGCGGAATCGGTGCTGGCCTGTCTGTTAGATTCGAAATCTGGATTAGAGGGGCTGCGAGCGTCGAGTAACCTTGGATAAACTTTCTGAAAAAGTTAGAGAGTCCCAGGAACTGCTGACTTCCTTCGAGGAGGTAGGTGTGGGCCAATCTGCAACTGCTTTCACCTTCGTTTCGTTGACTCGGACGCCTTCACCGGAGAGCACATGCCCTAGGTATTTGACTTCCGGTCTATAGAAGAAACACTTTTCTCGTTTAAGAAAGAGGTGGTTATCTTCAAGACGTTGTAACACAATTCGAATGTGTTTTTCGTGTTCTTCATCATTACTGCTGTAGATGAGAATATCATCCAAGTAAATGACGACGAATTTGCCAATTAAATCTCTGAACACGGTGTTTATGACTTTTGTAAAGGCCGAGGGTGCATTTGCTAGCCCAAAAGGGAGAACCTTGAATTCATAGAGTCACATCGGGGTTATGAACGCAGTTTTCGGGACGTCTGAATCATGTAACCGTATGTTGTGGTACGCATGACGTAAATCCAGATTTGAGAACATACTAGCTCCTCGAACTGAGTCAAACAGATCGTCAATTCGTGGGAGGGGATAGCGATTTGGTACCGTGACCTTGTTCAATTTACGATAGTCGATAGCCATCCTCCAAGAGCCATCGGGTTTGGCGATGAAAAGGACTGGTGCGCCCCACGGGCTTGAGCTAGGGCTGATGTAGCCTTTGGCCAACAAGTCTTTAACTTGGTTTTGGACCTCTAGCAGTTCTGCGGGGGACAACCGGTGTCCTCGAGAGAATTGTGGGGATGCCGCCTCCGTGAGGGGGCATACGAATGGGGTGTCAGCCCTAAGGTCAGAAATCTTGTCCGCCGGGGCGAAGACCTTTTGAAAGTCCGTTTCGCAACCCGAGATTATCCGTTCGTGTTTCGTTTGTTGCACCGTGTTTGCCTGTGCTGCCGTTACTCGAATTGTAAAGGCATCGTCGTCTTGGTCCACTGATGTGACTAGGACTTCGAAACAATGGAGTGTTTGTTTTGATTTGCGGATAAACTTTTTAAGTGCTCTGTTCGAAAGGACTCCTAGCGTTTTTCGCTGTGCTGTGTCAAAAAATTCGATACGTGCCAAAGTATAAGCAACCAATTCCTTGATGGAGAGAGGTTCCGACTCGAGTCGGGTGGAGTACAGTTCGACTGCTACTCTACGTTTATGCTTTTTAGCTATTTTGAAACTGGCTCTGAGACTTGTCTCTTCAAAACCAATGCAGCACCCCGTCTGCATCATCCAACTTCTTCCGAGAAGTGCGGTGGTGCCGGGCCCTAGCGTAGGGAGGACATAAGCAGATTTAATTTCTGACCTATGTTTGCCTAAGTTCAGGACAAAACTCGTTCTCGTAGTAGTAAGGACTTGGGATCCATCAGCTACCCGCACCATGACTAGTGAGCCCGTAAAGGTGGCTAAACCTGCCCTAGCACAGAATTCTGCGTCTACGAAGACAGAGTCCGCTCCACTGTCAATGAGAACTTTGTCAGATACCCCCGATAGGGTGGCATCAAAGTGTGCCGTAGCTTAATCCGCGTGGACACAAGCTGTTGAGCAAGCAGATATGCATGGAATGGCAGGAGGCGGGGGCAGGGTTGGAAGGCAAGGAGGGGATGTGGTCTGTGCTGTAGATGGTGTTACACAGATAGTAGGGGACGGAAACTGAAACATAACATCCCTATCTATGTCTACAAGCAGACCTACATCCTACTTCCTAACGGTAGGGCAGCTAGGGCACTTGGAGGGGGCAGTGGCTGTAGCGGCCGTGCGCTTCGTACCACACTTGTAACATAAGTTACCCTCCTTAGCTAGTTTAATAGCATCCGGTGTCCAGGGCTGACCGTCAGCCTGCTTCCACTTATGCTTTTCAGCAAATTGTAGCTGTCCCGCAGGGCTGGAAAAGGGCGGCGGGCCCGTTGCAGCTGGAGTCTGGGCCGTGCCCTTCTTGTGCTTGTGCTGGGTGGACCCCTCGTGAGGTCCACCAGGCCGTTTGCCTTTTGCTTGAACGGACATGGCCGAGGTAGGGGTTGGTGTTTTGGTGGCAGCAAGTTCAGTTTCAATGGCAGCAGCATGTTCTACAAGCTCGTCTAAAGAGGAAAATCGGCCTCCTTGTGCAGCAGTACGTCTGTGGCATCGTGCCTCGATGGTTGGAATCAGACCAAACCGAAACAGAACTAGCTGATCATCCAATTGCATACCCCCGGCAATGCGCACTTCGTTTTGGAAAGCCATAGCGTAATGCCTAACCGTCAAGGTCTGCCGAATCGAGTTGGCATGCAGCCGTTAGCGTGCATTGATGTCGTCGTCAGCATGGTAGGGGTCATAGAAGTTTAGGAACTGAGTTTTTATCTCAGCCCACGTAATGGCTGGTGACGCGGTCATGAGGTGGTCTAGCCACTCGGCAGCTACCCCACCAAAGAAGTTTGGTATGTTGGATGGTACTAACATATGGTGCAACGTGCAATATGACTCTCAAGCAACTTCCACCAAATCCTACCCCTCGGGAGCTTCTTATCTTCTACCCCAGTCCAAAGGGATGGACGTTCATACTTGCCAACTAAGGGCTTCGGGACCAAGGAATGGGCGTTCCTGCTTCCCGGCCGATTTCCATTCTTATGTTCACTTTTAAGGGGTATTCTGATTTTTTACAAGTTCAATCTTATGATTAAAAACATAAGATTTCGGTCAATATGTTCCAATTTGACGAAATATGCTCAATTCGAGCTCATAAGAATGGCTATAGCGAATCTTATGAGCATGAAACTGCCCTATTGTGTAACAACTTAGAAACACCAATTCTACATCTTATGTTTTTTAATGTAAGGAAAATGTGTAAAACTGGCAGTTATTGACCGGAATATAGAATTTAGCATTCACGGCTTATGAAAATACACGTAAGAGTGGTTTATGAATAATATCATTAATGTGCCAAACGTCATTCTCTTCCTCCTCCCCCTACCCCCCCCCCCCCCCCCCCCCCCCCCCCCCCTTTTGTAGACGGTGCATTGCCTAGGCAAGACGAAGAGCCTCAACTGCTGGTTTTAAATAAGTGGTGAGGAGTTTGGCTATGTAATTGACACAGTCGTCGCACTTAATGAATGGCTACCAATGCTTTATCATGACGTGCCACCAATGTAGTCACCACAGTTTGCGCACACTGCTGGATAGGGTTGTAGGAGGAATCATTGACTTCTTCCTAAGATCGCTGATGTCAGCTTGCTTGCTTTGCAACATGCCTAAATGTAAGAATATCAAATGGAACTTTAATTTAAAACTTCCGGTCGCCTCTTTGCAAAACACTGATTTCCCGAAATCGGCCACAAGGGATGTCATTGCAGCATTGAACGCATCCGTCAACTTTGCCGTGGGTGTTGTCATACACCTTTCTGCCATGGTGTGTGTGGGGGGGGGGGGGGTGGGGTGGGGGGGGGTAGTTTTTTTTTTTAAGACTCACCATGCCTCATCACTGTGCCCCAAGAGTTGGGCCAAGACTACGTATATCGTTATATATAATGTTAACCAAGCGGGAGCCAAGATGACAAGAGTAGAAAACGAGATTGGAGTTGTCGCGACGGTTTTCGATCACATATTCCCCAAATGTTACACCCATAGTAGGTACTTGAGGAGGTATTTCGATCACTAGACTCACCATAACCTTTTCGTTGGTCCCTACAGTTCGTATGTAGTTAGATATTTTTTTAACAAAGCTATAACCAGGAGGACAAGATTAGAAAACACGATTGGAGATGTCGCGCCGGTTTTAGCTGAGCTGCTCCCCCAGGGGTTACATCTAAAGCAGGTACTTGGGCAAGGACTTCAGTTCAGACATTTGCCACACATTTTTGGATGGCCCCAAGAGTTAGAATATGTTTAGATATGGCTCAAACCAACCTGTAGCCATGAGGAAAGGGTCAGAAATCAAGTTTCAATTAATGTATAGTTGGTTGGCTGAGCTGCTCCCCTAGGGGTTACACATAGAGCACGTACTTGGGCAAGGACTTCAGTTCAGACATTTGCCACACATTTAGATATTTACCGCCATTTTCTTGGGCGCATACGATAATAGACTTGCCCAAAGGATTTCCCTATGCGAAGGGTAAGCCGCACCATGTATTGTCGTAGTGCCATTTGATGGGACTGTCTAGGTCCCCCCAAGCAAAGGGGAGCGGCCACCTTCAGCTTTCCTCCATTGATTAATGCGTACTTGTTCGCCTAGCTTCGACAAGCTTGGACACCATCACTTCAGATCCATCAACAACCAGTTGTTGAAGGGTTACATGGACGCTGCCGTTTCCAAAAGTGGTACAAAGCCCTCTGGCGTCGTTTTCAACACCGAGGAAGTGGAAGGTTTGACAGCACAGGCCTGGTTCTCGAGGTATGGTTGGTTGACTTCCTACCAATAAACGTAATGATTTCTTATTTCCTCCAATCACGCAGGTGCCTCACAAATTGGTCGACTTGGCCATCATCAACCCGAGCTTGGATGATGATACGGGACAGCTTTGGGACGTCAGTGAGAAGCCTTGGACAAACGTCAATGCCTTTGACACTTTGCGAACCTTGATGGTCCAAAACAGGAAGCTTGGTGGGTTGTTCAAGGTGGTGATGTACACAAACATGGAGCAAGTGAGTACCTTCAGGAGGGCTTTCATTGATGCCGCCGCTAAGGACGTGCATCATGTCCCCATTACACGGATTGGGCCAGACTTCAAACCAGCTTTCAACACGTTGGCCAAAGTCATCAGATGAAGAGCATGGCCGAGGGGAATGAGGTTGTAAAGCGGTCATGTGAATAATGGGTTTATGACGTTGTGAGGTTGGGGATTGGGGTGGTGTGTTCAGGTGCTATCTAGGATAATGTTTTGTGGTGGTGGTGTAGTGCGGGGAGGTCTCGTAGAGTGATGCAGCACCAATGTGGACCTACCCAAATGTGTGTCCTCCATCACCACCGTGAATGGGGCTGTGAGGCAGTGAGGTTGGAAGTATATGATTTATAAGGTAATGAGTTTTGAGGTTATGATTTACGGTTTTGAGATTGCGAGGTTATGAGTTATGAGTTTCAAGGTAATGAGTCATGAGGTAATGAGTTAAGAGTTCTGAGATTGCGAGGTTACGAGTTACGAATGATGAGTTACAAGGTAATGACTTATGAGGTTATGATGTATGAGTTCAGAGATTGCGAGGTTATTAGTTACGATTTATGAGTTAGGAGGTTATGAGTTATGAGTTATGAGTTATGTAACAAGATTCAAATATTGTTAAGGAATTGTCTCTTTCTCCAAAAACTAGAAAACAATCTTATGTTTAAAAACATAAGATGATTCTAAGATAGTGAAGGAATTGTCTCTTTGTCGAAAAACTAGAAAACAATCTTATGTTCAAAAACATAAGAAGATTCGAAGAAATCCAGCAAAAACTCACAAATCAAGAAATTTGCCTAAACGGCCTTTTGATTTGAATCATAAGATTCCACAAATTCAGAAGCATCCACAAAATCGGCCGGGAAGCAGGAACGCCCATTAAGGGCAAAACATGTGACTCTACCTTAGCTGCCGCAGCTTGTAGCTCAGCCACTTTGGCCTTGGCCTCCAGCAGCTCAATCTGGGCACGTAGAGCCATTAAAGCGTCCGAATGAGGTCCAGCGGGAGGGCCAACAGCGGGCGGTCCTGCAGCGGGCGCTTCAGCAGCGGGCTGGCCAGCAGCAGGCAATCCATCAGCAGGGGGGCCCGCAGGCAGTCCAGCTGTGGGGGCCGCGGGTTGTCCAGCGGGGGCGGGGGGCGTTGCAGGCGATCCAGCAGCGGGGCCCTCAGGTGGTCCAGCGGGGAGCGTTTGCTGGGCCTTCAGGAGAGCGGAAACTCGAAGTGTCTCCTGTTCGGCACCCCCCAAGTCGCATTTGGAGCCGAGCCATCTCCTCAAGGTGCTTGGATGCGGTGGCCTCGGCCTCGTGATGGTGAAGAAGTTCGAGGCTAGCGATAACCTTGTCCTTCTCCACGAGGGCAACGTGCGCGGCAGCCTTGCCAAGCGGCGAGGAGTTAGGCCTTGTGGCGACCTTTTTTTTGATTTTTTTTTTGATATGTACAGAAATAGCTACATCTACCAAGTATTCAGGTAGACCAGGAGACATGTCTAAAATTGCAGCTCTGAAGTTTTTGTATTCATTGGTTTGCTTGTATTCTTGTGTCAAAGAGGCCATTCTTTAACAATCAGTTAGAAAAAATAAAATGTTTTATTGCAGGTTCAGAACAATATCAAAGTTTTTCTTGAACCTATTTAGTTTGTCTCCTGTGAAATCTATAACAAGAGAGTCATGCTCATCCTGTGTTGCATGTATATACAGCCTCTCAAACTTCTTCAAGGTGAGAGTAGAGCTGACTTCATCATGAAGATCTACCAATATTTTGGTTGATGCAAACTTGAATAAAACGAACAATGAAGTATTAGTTCTGATGCTCTTGGGTATAGCTTTCAAATTCTGTGAGCAAATCATGATGTTTATACCCAAATGCCTGTTCTTCAAAACCAAGTTTGTCAATGCTGATTTACCCACACTTTTGAATGCACTACTACCCACCAGATCATCCAGTACAAAATAATTTATTGCACCGTTTGGGTATCTACAAGTAGGCTTTTGGTATGCAGTTCTCTCAAGAAAATCTATCTCATCAAATGTCAATGCATCTATTTTTCCATTGAAAAACTTTGACCAAACTTGCAAATCTTTCTTGTATTCTGCAGTGTTTTGTTTTTCTTGTTTGATGTCTTCTATAACTTTTAAAAGCTTGGAGTCACTGTAATCATTTACAATATCAGAAGGATCAATCTTCAGACAATTGAATACTGGATTTGCATCATGCGTGGGGCTAAAAACAATAACTCTCATAGCTTGGTTTTTATCAAAACCCGCAAGCTCATATTGTTTCAATAATTGGCAAACAGAATATGTTTTACCAGTCCCTCGGCTCCCAATGAAAAGGGCTACAAAATAGTTGCGTGGCAGGGACGTGTTTTAACATTGTGGGTAAGTGTTTGGCTTATAAACGAGTTTTTTATGAATAAAATTACTGACTGCGTTTTCTGTGATATTCATATATTTTTACAGGACATAATATTTTACTAAAAAGGGCATTGTGACCCAGGGAAGAGTGATTGATAAGCCAGTCGTTTCCCATCATTCATTATTTTCTGTCTAAACAGTTCAACAGTTTCCTCCTGGCTTATTTTAGGAACTTTTGTAACGTTCAAGCGTTTTTTAATTTGTCTTGACATCTGTTTCACTTCAACTTCTTCTGATTCTGGCTGGGAATCATCTGTTATCACCTGTTCGTCTTCGTCAGAGTCATCATCACTAACAACAATAGTTGTCTTCAGTTTCTTATTGACTGCCTTCTTACGAAGTTTCATCTCAGTAGCCTTTTCTTGTTGCTTTACTTGTTTCTCCTGTTTCTGGAGCTGTTTCTCTTGTCTACTGATTTCTCCTAATTCTTTTCTCTTGGCCCAAGCTTTTTCCCTTGCTCTTGCTAGTACCTCTTTCTGCTTCTGAGACATGACCCTCTTTGCTTTGGGTTGAATCACTTCCATCCACATCCTCCAAATTGTTACTGAGTTGTTCAATATCCTCCATATATAATTTCAAGTTAGAAAATAATAGAAACAATTACTGGAATTTACAAATGATCACTGGAATTTGGGAACCACAGGAGATGTCCTCAGGATATGTATGGCTTTGGGCTTGTTGGGTAAAGGACGACCCCACAGCAACTCAGTCTCATGTAACGGTTGTCGGATCATTCTCCTACCTACATAGTTTGTAGCTGGTTGAGCATATTGAATGGCTCTATTAGGCCATGTTTCTAGAGAGAGAGGTAGCAAATATTTATCCATTTTATACATTACCTTGTGAAAAAGTATTTCGAGCCGTTTTCACCAGTATCTATCTCCAAAAGAGAGTTGTACTTGACGAATAAAAGTGAATAGTTCTTCGTGTTGATATTACCAGTGCTGTGAAATGTGATGTTATAGGGTATGTCTTCATCCATTACATCTATTGGTAGACCCAGGGCCCACTGACGAGTTGCTAGAGTACTTGCACTTCGTATTAATAGGGTACCATCCTTTGTCAATGTAGTCATGTGTTCCATTGATCTGTTGTCATTGTCAAAAATCATGTCCAAGTATTCATTTGCCCTGAAATAGTTTATTGGGTGGTCTGCAACAGGTATATTGTTGACACTAATACCAACATAAACTGGAGCATCATTTGTTAGAATACTTGGAATGCCATGAGAAAAATAGTAGCTTGTCCCATTATAGTCTTGGGTTGAAGTCTTGGAGTGAAAATCTTCTGTCATGAACGTTGCAATAGCATACTCAATATTCCTGGAAGCAATGTATATATTAGTTTGTTGGTTTTCGTTTTCATTGAGTTGAAACATGGATGAGAAGTTGTCAAATTCAACACGTTCTGTGACATTGTCTTGAATTTCACTTCGAACAATAAGGTGTAGATCGGAAATCTCATAGCTTGTTGAATCATTCTCTCTCAACAATACTGCAGCATCTGCCCAAACAATACAGATTCGAACCCTGCCTTTGATTACACAGTCCTTGGTACCTAAGATACCATGGAAACGGCCTATAACATATGGCTCATCATCTGACATGGAAATTAAATCCACAGCCTGAGCATTACCCAACATATTGGAGGAATTCGCAGGGGAGTTATGAACAGCCATTAGTCTTGTGAGATGATGATAATTGTTGATGGACTGGACCTCAACGTCATCAAACGAAACTGATAATGAACTGATTAAGCAATCTATTCCCCTGGGTGCAACACCATCCGAATTAAAAGTGAACAAAAGCTTGACACTGGATAAATCCCAAATGCCATCAGTCATTTCAAACACGGTCTGTGTTTGGGGGAAACCTGTTTTTGTTCCTATTGGCTCAATTCTATGGATTTTAGTAATGTTTTGAGGAAGTGCACTCATTTATATTATTGTTACATTTATAATTATTTGTATTTATAGAACTAATTCGAGCATCCTCCCCGCTCCCACACGGATCATGCTACTACACTCAATAAACACCATTGCAGTCAAGTTGGCTGAGCCTGCTGCTCCACTAACGGCTTGAGACTCGAATGCTCCAATCGAACTGTTCCCTCTTGTGTCAATGCCCGACATGAACTCATCATCATTGTGGCAGAACTTGCATGAGAGAACAAAGAATTTATCACACCAGCTTGCAAATGAATCACAAAGGGGACTTGACCCTCCTAGGGTGTCCTGCAATTGGTTGTAAGAACTTTGTGTTAACGAAAAACACTGTCCAACATTGGCCCTAAAATCTGGATAATAAGTCCCATTGATAGTGAAATGAGCACTTTCCATCCCAGTCGCTTTCCTGACGAACGTGTTACAGTTTTTGGTCACTGCATCCAATGCTCCAGGAGGTGATTGGTCTAAAAATATTCCCCAAGCTCGATTAACCGACTGGGACGACACACAAAATTTGGTGGACTGGCTATAACTTGATGCAGCTGATGAAAATGAAAAATAGTTATTGAACATGATTTCATACACACCTCCATTTTGCAGAAAGGCATTGTGTGCGGCATCAAAGAGCCCATCATCTATTGAGATAGTATCAACACTGAATGAAATGTCTGATAGAATAAATTGTCCTCCCCCAATTAGACAATTGGATCCATCTAGCTGTATCCTAAGGCGAACCTGCCCTATGAGTTTGGTATCCAATATGCTGGGCTGAAAGCTATTGAGAGTCAGCCAATTACAAATGCAATAATCTTTTGGAATACCAATGGGAATAGCTGAACCATCACCTCCCGATTGGACAATCTTACGTCTGTTGTGGCAATCTGCACCAAAGGATGTATCAGCAATAATATTAAAAAGCTGATTATAATTGGAGAACCCTCCTATCACTTGCCCTTTCACTTCCAAGTCGCACCTTTGTATGATTGATTCAATGTTCCTTGGCATGCCCCCAGTATCTGTGATTGCTTTGAAACTCATTATCAGGCTATCAGTATCTATCAAAGTGTTGGAAGGCATGTCGACTGTAATCACACCATTGTTGGTTGCAGAAGTACTATTAAGGGTGGACAGCCGTTTAGTTGCTCGACTATAGTTAGAGATCCGTTTCGTAATGTACTGGAGGTTTTTTGGGTATGCAGACATGTAGCTTATATACTCGATATTTTGATAATAATCAAAGTTTATTTTTCAGATAATTATAGATATCTATTTAATGATTTTTGGTTCTCCGTTTGTCAAGTAGTCTTTGTAATCCAGGCTCATTAGAACGTTCGTGGTATTCGGTTGCAATTGCAAGCACCTCCCTCTTAGATTGGCCACTTGAATCTGGTGATGCGTGCCTGAAGTCAAATCTATCTAGTGACCGCCTCATATCATACCGTTTTTAAGGTGCTGCATAATTGGCATTAGACGGAGATGGTCGAGAGGAAGGTGGTCTAGGTAAGTGGTCTATATACGTCCTAGTTCCTTGAAACACATTTTGTGGTGCAGTGTTTTGTTGAGTCATGGCAGCCCTCGCAGATCTAGCAAGCTGTTCTACAGCAGATACCCCATTTACAGCCTGAGCTATCATATTTTGATCGGGTTGTTTGGGGATCTCTATTACATATGCATAAGGGTTGAATCCCATCATTCGAGGGAGTGTCCTATCAGCAGGTAATTTAACATTAATTGTTGTTGCTCTTTGGTTTGTAGTTTTCCCTCTTTGTTTGATTGTATTTGTTTTTGTTTTTGTTTTTGTTTTCCCCACATTTTTTCTGGACCTCATGGTTTAAATTATGTTATAAATTAATGTACAACACCTCTCAGTATATATTTGCTCAGCCTAGAGACACCAAAAAGATCACCAACAGTTTTTCAGGAGACTATAACGCACTTATAAACAAGCCCCCCTTTTTTTCAGGGTCTTATAATGATCTTACAGACCAATTGAATGTACAGAACGCTTTTGTTGCTATTGGTCCCGGAGTGAAGGTGAGTCGTCTTGAACTACCAACGCAGACTGGAGCCAATGGGCCTGGTTTGATTCACTTTGCAGACACAGGGTCGGAGATTAATGGGAGCATATCTTTCTTGAGCGATGGGGGTAGTGAATCATTCAATTTCCTCTTCGAATTCATGACCAAAGCTAGGATTGACCAGACGGGATCATACATTAACCTTTCTGACAAGTCAATAAAAATCATATTGAATACCTCAACCCTGAGGAGTCATTGAAGGCGATCAAATCTTTGCAGCCGGCAAAATACACGTTCAAGGGAGATGCTAAAAATGCAGTGGAAATTGGGCTGTATGCCCAAGAAGTGATAGGCGTTTGTCCAGAAGCTGTGAGATTCCTAGACTCAGAAAAAGAGAGATTGGGTCTCAATTACAACTCCCTTGTACCACATCTAATTGGTGCAATAAGGGCTTTATCAGTCGAGGTTGATGACCTAAAGAAATGGAATACTTAAGGATTATAATATATTATACAGTATAAGATGACTGACGTTCAACAACAGCCGATTAAGGTTTTTCAATACAACTCATTGATGCACAAAACGAAAATGGCGGAGGATCCAGAGTATAGAAGTCATGTAAACAATATGCCTCGCATTGCAATGGTTAGAAGATATCAGACAGATGATGTGTACAGGGAGCGCCAAAAACAATTGAAGAATGAACGGTATAAGAATGACCCAGAATACCGTGCACAACGAAATGAACGTTCGCGGATTTATAATGCAAAATTGAAGGAACGGAAGGCTATGTTGAAGGCAGAGTCTGTGTAAGTGAATTAAAAAAATGAAATACAAATTATTATTTTTTAAGTTCTTTAAGATTGTTGCTTAAAGATAAATTCCATAGATAATATTATAACAAAACATATAATGGCATCACGACAAACTTTGGTAACATTTTACAAGAAGCACATGGTAACAGGGGAAGCTCCGCGTAGGATTACAGAGAAATATGTGATAGCAAAGGGATACGAATCACTAGCGGATTTCTATGATGATGTTGGAGTCGAGAAGGACCATCACGAAGCAAAGGAAAATAAGGTTAAGAGGCAAAAGAAGGTACAATATGATAGGGAACGCTATTTGCAGAAAAAGAAAAAAAGGGAGAGGGAGTTAGAGGAGAGTAATTACGAGAAACGTGGTGTACGAGTGATGTGTTATAGCTTTGACACAGCTTCCAAAAAACAACAAGAAGCCGGCATAACACACCATATGTATGCCCATGAAATAACGTCATTTTCAAAAGCTTGGAATCCCGTCAGAGACTTTCCATCAGGCAAATTCTTGCATATTGGCAGCCTTGAAGGCTTCATAATTCCTAAAACATCAAGATACTATGAACTGCTCACAAATCTACAAGGAACAGACTACATAATGTTTCCTGATTATGTTGACTTCATTCACCACATCTTCCAGGATGACCCAGATGCAGCAGGATACATGCTAGAAATCTTTTACAATACAAATTGTATTCAAATTATTTCAAACGAATCAAGCGCCCAAGACATCATAATTCCCTTCAAACACAGAATTGTACAGAACACTGCTACAATGTGTTGTGACAACAAATACTTGAAACGGGATATTGACGTTGAAGGGAAAGACACACTACGAGGTTCTATCAAGCAATCCATACTATTAGATCTCCCTCCCAATACATGTGCCTTTCAGGTTATTCTACAATCTTTGAAGAAATCGTATGACAAGCATTACGCAAATCTGGTTTGTGATCCCAGGCCACCAATGAGCTACGAGTCATTGTACAGAGATTTTTTCAACAAAGACTCTACCGAACACACTGATGAAGACGTTGTCAAGATATAACTATTTCTCAAATGGTTTGAAAAAAACAATTTTGGATGCATGATATACGACAATGAGAACCAATATCTGGCAGGATGTACACCAGAAAAATTACATCCTGCTATTGAAACTATAACTAAAGCGATCTACTGGAACGGACATCTCTCTCTCATTGACAAAAAAAAGGAATTCAATGCGTCATCGCATGACACTGTATTGGAACATCCATCGTCTGAATTCAAGTTACCAAATGAGAAGGGAAAAAAGACACACCCTATTGCAGTAGCAAGCTCTGTGGAGGAGATATTTCCATTAATCAAGGAACAAATCCTTGCTAAAAATAAAAACATTGAAATCATTTATAATGGCAACTTGGCACTTATTCTTGAACAATTTGTGTGTATCGAAGGAGTAACCCCAGCATTTACCACGCAAGGAGGCTCAACAATTACTGGCATATATTTGAATCACTTGGAATCTGTTAAGATTTCGATTCAATCCGCCGTTAAGATAGATGGATGCATCGATTGTGTGATTGATGACATAGATATTTATAAAAAGTTTATCATACTAGAATCAACCGTCGTGAAATCTATCCTCAACAAAAAGAACCTTTCCACGTACCACCCTCTAGTTGCAAATGTATTTAACTGGTTTCCGGAGTCTATCCCTAATGGTAAACTTGTTGACGAAGATCTCTCTCTTCGCATACGTGATGAATACGTAGGAATAGATTTTAACAAACACTATGCTTCATGCTTGATATATATTTTGAAAACATTGGGTTTTCCAATTGTCCATCCATGGGATACATTCCAAGCCAATGAAAACAGACCTATCAACAGTAAGTTCTTGTATGTTGTGAAAATAACTAAAAGACACAAAATTTACAGCAAAGAACGTATGCTCATATACGGATACGAATTGTTACAACTGGAATCAATGAACGTCGAATATAGCGTATTGTCATATTTAGAAGTTCTATGGGTAAAATGCGAAGAATTGGGAGACGTAGTGGCATCGTGTTTTGATGAAAAATACGAAGATATCCCACTAAACTTCGAAAGGGTATACCCAACAAGTTGTCTGGATTGTTGGGAAAGAAACACAATACCAAAAGACACTCGGCTGTATTCACAAAAAAAGATGACGCTTGCAATTACTTGCTAAAAAAAAGAAAAAGCGGCAAGTCATCTTGTGTGATCTCACTATCCGAAGATTTACACATTGTGAATTTAACGAAAAAAACAGAACTAACAAGCGGATTTTTACCAATGAGAATAGCTATTGTCAATAGGGCAAGATTTCAAGTAAACGAGCTGATAGAAACATTGGCTAAATCAAACATCGAGGTTAAAGCCGTCAAAACCGATGCTGTATATGTTTTGAAAGAAGGAAACGATTTCAGTTGCATTGAGCACCTTATTGGAGACGGACTGGGTCAATTGAAATGGGAGAACAAATTAATGCCACCAAATCATCCTATTGGTTATGATTTTCGCCCACATAATAACTCAATAAAGGAGGAGGAGAAGGAGGAGGACATTCCTAAACCCACACGAAAAAAAGCTGAAAAAGAGATTATCCACTATATGGACGGATGCTCTGAATCCATTAGCCTACAGGCGAATCCCTTAGGGACGAATCAAAGGCTAGACACAGAGAATCAAAATACACCACAAATAGACGTTAGTAAACTCAGTACAAAGGAGATCAAACAATACCTTCAAACCAATCTAGACGAATATATATTACAATCCCGTGTAAATCCAGCAAGCACAAAAGAGGTAAAAAATAGAACATTTGTTAACGGTCTAGCTGGTTGTGGAAAATCTTACACTACAATTGTAGATGCATTAAAGAATTTTAAACCAAACCAGATATTGGTAGTGGCTCCATGGAATTCACAAGTTAGAGAAGCTCTTATCAGCATGTATAGCGGTGCTCTCACGCGTTTTATGACTTGGTGACTACTTATGTACTCCCTTAGAACTATCGGCTCTCCTGAGCCAGCTTCCCGTGGGACTGAGTCATCTTGAGATGACTCAGTGGCAGCTTCCTGTCACCTACGTCTCCGGTCTGATCTGTACCCTGTTAGGTTCCTGTCTACCGCCTCCTTTCACCACAGGTGCCCCTTTATGGGTCTCCTGTGTCTGTAACGTTATCCTTGTCTCCGTGTATAGATTGGTGCGTCTGTTCCGCTGCTTTAATCTACTGTCCACTCTACCGGAGTGATTTCAAGCTGATAGGTTACTGGGCTCCTCATCACTACCACTGCTTTGATAATGCAACTTCCGCGAGGGCCTCCTGCCGGCTTTGTGAAACTTACCAAACTTAATGGTGTTTCATGGGCTTGTGGGATCCGCAGTGTCATTGTGAGCAATGGATGCGACCGAATCCTCCCAACGGGGGTGAAGGTTCCTCTAGATTGGCTAGACGACTGCGCGCCAGCGGCCTCTGCTGCCGGAGAGGAGGGTCCTTCCGCCATCAAGGAAGTAACCCCCCCCGATCAATCCTCCAACTTTACGGTTCCTTCTCTCAATGTTCGACGCCTGTCCTCTGATGTTGAGGATGTCCTGATGAAGCTGTGTTGTGTACAGACACAGATCATCCGTTGTGCATCAGACCCGCAGCCTCATTGCGTCCCCTTCAATTATGATGAAGACTACTCTACTACTACTGATGATGAGGAGGACTTGAAGAGTGCTACGAGTGCTGACTTCGGTGGCGTGACCCCATCTGCTGCTGCCACTCGTGTCTTTGAGACTTCCGCGTTTCGCCGGTGTATGAGCCTGCTGATCAGCCAATGCCTAATCGAGAGCTTTCGCCTGTGTATCGCCTCCCTTCGTCGGCGCCTCCCTTTGAGCCTGTTCCCCCGGCTTCCCGGAGGTGGCTAAGCCACTTTCTGAAGGGCTTTGCTTCTTTTTCCTCTGCATCGCCCCCATGGAGCGTGGCCTCCCTGGCTACCACACTCGCTCTCGCGAGGCTGCGTTTTCCTCCTCGCACGCACCTCCTGCTTTTTTTTTTTGTTTTTTTTGTTTTTTTTTTTGTTGGGTTTGTGTTTTCCCCCCCCGCCACCCCCCCCCCCCCACCCCCCCCCCCCCCCCCCCCCCCCCCCCCCCCCCCCCCCCCCCCCCCCCCCCCCCCCCCCCCCCCCACCCCCCCCCCCCCCCCCCCCCACCCCCACCCCCCCCACCCCCCCCCCCCCCCCCCCCACCCCCCCTCCCACACCCCCCCCCCCCCCCCCTCTTTTTTTTTTTTTGGGGGACGATTTTTTCTTTTTTTTTTTGATTTTGTGATTTTTTTTTTTTTTTTTTTTTTTTTTTTTTTTTTTTTTTATTTTTATTAGTTTTGGGGGGGAGTTTGTTGTTTTTTTTGTTTTTTTTTTTTTTTTTTTTTTGTTTTTTCTTGTCTGTTGGTATTTGGGGGTAGGGGTATCATGAAGTGATGATAGACGGGTGTTGGAAGGTAAATTCCCCCAGGTGATCGCGAGCAAGTGAGAAACCAGAAAAGATAAATAGTTTTTTTTTTTTTTGTCGCGTAGACGAACGAGAATCAATGAAAGATCAAGAATATTTTTCTTTTTTTGCCCTGGAATTAGCAACAAGGGAACAATTAAAGGTAAAGGCGGACAAATGCTAGAAACATTGAGACGGAGGGATATTTCGTTATTGTTTTTTGTGTTTTTTTTTTTTTTTTTTTTTTGTGTTCTTTTTTTTTTTTGTCTTTCCTTTTGTTTGCTCTTTGGTATTTTTTTTTTTTATTTTTTTCTTGTTTTTTTTTTTTGTTTTTGTTCTTTTTTTTTTTTTTTTTTTTTTTTTTTTTTTTTTTTTTTTTTTTTTTTTTTTTGTTTTTTCTTTTTTCTTTTTTTTTTTTTTTTTTCTTTTTTTTGTTTTTTTGTTTTTTTTTTTTTTCTTGTTTTTTTTTTTGTATTTTTGTTTTTTTTTTTTGCCTTTTCTTCTTTTTTTGTCCCCTTTTTTTTTTTTTTTTGGTTTTTTTTGCTTTTCTTTCTTTTCTTTTTTTTTTGTTATTTTTCTTGATTGTCTTTTTTTTTTTTTTTTTTTTGTTTTTTTTTTTATTTCTTTCATCTCTATTGATTTTTTGTTTTTTTTTTTTTTTTCGTTTTTTTCTTTTTTTTTTTTTTTTTTGTTCTTTTTCTTAATTGTTTTTTTACTTCTTTTTATCTTTTTATTTTTCTTTTGCTTTTTGTTATGTTTTTTTGTTTTCTTTTTTTCTTGTTTTTTCTTTACTTTTTTTTCTTCTTTTTTTTTTGTTTTTTTCTTCTTTTCTTTTTTTCTTTTGTTTATTTTTTTCGTTTTTTTATCCTTTTTTTACTCTGTTTATGATTTCTTGTCTTGGTTTTCTTTTTTTTCTTTTTGTTTCTCCTTTTTTTTTTTTCTTTTTTCTGTCTTTACTCCCTCTTCCCCCTCTCTTCTCTTCGCCAATCTCCAACAAAAACAAAAAAAAAAAAACCCTGAGAAGCTTTTCTTTATTCTTTTATTAGTGTGTTTTGCTTTTTTTTCTGTTTGTTAGTTTTTCTTTTTCTTTTCGTTTTTTTTTTTCTTTTTCTTTTTTTTTTTTTGTTTTTCTTTTTTTTTTTTTTGTATCTTTTTCTTTTTGTATTACTTTTTTTATTTTTTTTCCCCCACCCCCCCCCCCCCCCCCCCCCCCCCCCCACCCCCCCCCCCCCCCCCCCCCCCCCCCCCCCCCCCACCCCCCCACCACGGAATTAAGAGCAACACATAACGCAGTTTTTCGAACTTTCAGTTTTTTTATTTAAAAAAAAGTAACACCACATAATGGGATTCTTCCCCCCCCCCCCCCCCCCCCCCGCCCCCCCCCAGGCGCCCCCCCCCCCCCCCCCCCCCCCCCCCCCCTTACGCCCCCAAAACCCCCCCCCCCCCTAAAGCCCCCCCGACCCGACCCCACCCCACCCCCGCACCCCCACCCCCTCCGAGGTTTGCACTCCGCCCCCCCCCCCCCCCCCCCCGCCCCCCCCCCCCGGCCCCCCTCCCCCCCCCCCCCACCCCCCACCCCCCCCCCCCCCCACCCGCCCCCCTGAACCCCCTCCGCCTCCGCCGGTGGAGCTGCCTCCTGCCCCTGGCCCTCCTCCTATGCTATATACGCGGTCATGCGAATCTTGGGACATCTGCTCACTGGTGGATCTCCTCCGACTTTGAACTTGCCAACCGCCTGATCAACCAGGAATCGACGGGATGGTGAGTCCTTGAACCGCTCTTTGTACGGTCGGATGGATATGCAGGCACAATGGCAAATGTTAGTGTGAAGCTGAGGCATCGCCGAGTGATGGCTTTCTCTGAGCTTGGTACCAGGTGTCGTTCTTTCTTGGTCCAGTCACTTCTGGGATTCTGTATCCCCAGATCATGGTGTTTCCTTTGGTGGTACGAGGCGTAGTGATCACGAGAAGCTTGGTTATCAGTTTGTGCGAGTGCCTGTCCCTCTGTGTCCTGTTAGCCCAGATTTCGAGCTGCTTATGAGTGTTGCGAGGTCCATTCCTGTGATTAGGAACATAGACGACCAGCGCGCTCTTGACGCTGGTCTTGCTGCGGAGTATTTCATGGACATTCGTAGGTCCTTGGCTCCTGTCCCTTCTACGAATGGAGCTGGGTCTAATACCCTCATTCATGGTGAGTCTTCGGTTTGATCCTGCACTGTTGGGGTTCATGCCACTGCCTCTCGAACGTCAGGAGTTCATGTGTTTAACTATGATGCTCGCGAACATGGAGGACGATTGGTCAGGTATACCAGGACTTTGCCACCCCTCGGGATATCCTTTTGGATATCCGGAAGACGCAGTCTGATGCCCTTGCCTGTAGAGTCCCTCTCATGCGTTATCGAACTTCATAATGCGCACATGGGCCCTTCTGACCGTGTCGATGATTTCTTTCGCATAGTTCGCATCTGTGCACTGACCTCCGCATGCTGGACATCCTGTCACTCAGCGCCACGCCATGGAAACCATTGTGAATGGGATCCGTTTGATCCATGAATCGCTGCGGATCCATACGGTATGATGTTCTAACGACAGACTGTAGATTACTGGTCTTGTCTGGAGGCATATCGGTCTCTCGACATTTTGAACATTGCTCTCCCAGGTCCGACTCCAGGCATCCTGGTTGGTCCCGGGACGCTCCCCAGGTTCCTGCCAATGCTGCGTTTCAGCGTGGGCAGGGATCTGGTTCTCAGGGTTCTGGTTCCAACAAGCGACGTCTGGATTGCACTTGGGGCCCATGCCTCAGCAAGACGACCCACTCGGAGGATCGCTGTTTCACGAAGCATCCGCACCTGCGTAGACCAAGCCTGGTGCACCGGTTACCAATCCGGTGCCCATGGCCTTGGCCCTTCCAGGTGTGCTTACTCCGCGGCAGCTGGCCTCCTTGCAGGCCAGATTGATGGGTATGCTTTGGACAAGAAATAGGAGGTACGCTCTGTCCTTTTCTCTTGCACTGCGAAATTTTCAAATGTCTGCAGCCCGAGCCTGTCTGAGGTGTCTGGCATGTTGATTCTGGACTGGGATGTCAATCACGGGGATATGTCTTTGTTCACTGTGTTTCTGCTTCTGAGACTGGCCAGCAGTTAATTTGTGATGGTGTGGTTCAACGGTCTGTGGGTCAGGGTTCTATTGTGTTATGTAGTGATTGGTTCCAACACCAATCACTTTAACCAATGTTCTCTACTCCCACACCTGTCCGGTGAACCTCTGTCAGTAAATGCTGTGCCCATGCTCACAACTGCAAGATTTCTTTGATAGTCTTAGTTGTACTGCCACACAGGGCTCTTCTGTTCTGTGGTCTTTCCTGCCTCCAGTGATGGTGTGTACAAGTTTGCATGTAGGCCTTGTCACACCCTCGTGGCCGTTTGTATGGTGTGCTGAAAATTATCCAGCTTTTGCTCTTGATGTTGATGAGGATGGTGGAGTTGTGATCCCTACCACTCCTGAATGGTTGTGGCATAGGCGGCTGGGTCACCCTGGCTATGATGCCTGCACAACCTTGTAAGGAAGGGTTTGGTTCAGAACTTACCCCTCACTCTCCAACAGGTGCAAAGACTGTCTAAGATCCCATGTGATGCTTGTCAGAAGGCAAAGGGAAACGTATCCCTTTTCCTAAAGAAAGCAAAACTAGGATCCGTGCCCCATTACAACGCCTTCACTTGGACCAATCATGGGGCCATTTAATATTAGGGGCCCTGCGTGGGGAGTTTTATGTTCTGTGTCTCATGACCAATACTTGGTATGCTGAGGGTCCTGTGCTTTGAGAAAGGGATTGAAGCTCCCTTAGCAGTTCAAACTACCATCCTCAGATGGATGACTCAGCTGCATGGATTTTGTTTTCAAGGTCTAGTCTGAAAGGGCTAAGCATTTATAGTGAATGGTTTCGAGGATGGGTTAGAATCGTATCTCTTTCCTTCTTCTTCTGTTGGGGTGTTTGTGACTGTGCATGAATTGTCCCATGGCTTCCCACTGCTCAGCAGAATGCGACTGTGGAACGGTACATGGGGTCATTCAGAACTAGCTAGGAGCATTCACTTGGAGTCTAGGCTCACTAAGTCTTCTTGGGCCCTAATGCCCTTCTCGCGCGGTGGTACCTACGCAAAAACCGGCGCCTCATCAGAGTGACAAGACTCTTATGAGTTGTTCGTTGGGGTTTCTACATGTTGTATCGTGATTGCGCGTGTCGGGATCCCATGCTATGTTATTAGCTGAATGGGAAGAAGCGCACAGCTTGACCGAAAGGGCGTTATCTGTAGCTGGTTGGGTATCTCTGGTGAGTAAAGGGTTATTTGTTGGGTTCCGAAGTGCGCAGGTGGTAAGAGAGTCGTGATGTGCTCTTCTATGAACAGTTTAGCTATAAACTGTTATCCATGGCTCTTTCCCTATGATGGACTCGTATTTTTCTCGCACCCCTGCCGCATCAGCGGTAAAGGGGCTTGTTTACTACTGAAAATGTCTGGGCCTGTACCAACCCCGATTGTTGAGCGCTTTACTGCGTCATGGGGATGACGATGCGTCCCAGGGCCGGTAATGATGGTGCTGTATCGCGTGCGGGCATGGGCCAGGGGAGTTCTGATGTTCCTTCACGCTATAATTTATTCGAATCTCAGGGGGTCGCAGGGCCTCCTCTGCCAAGTTTCGTGGTGAAGTGTAGGATTAGGACAGCCTCGGTCATTAGTGGAATCTAGTACAGGTCCATGCCACACGAGTCGCCACCCCCGTCCACCTATTCGGATAGCTCGCGGGAGTGGTTGATCAAATGCACTCCCTGTATACCTGGTGGTTCTACCGGACCAGGCATTGCGACGAGTGGGGTGGCCGTCACAGATTGATGTGAGTGATGACCTCGAAACATGGTCCGGGTCAGATTACTGCGTTATGCCTGGGGGTGTTCCAGTGTAACCCAGGTTCGACGATTTAGAGGCAAAAGGAGGCAGGCCTGTTCAACACGAATGAGTGCTTTGCGCTGGGGGCTTTATTAACGGTTATGTGATACTGCTTATATCCCCGCTGTCCCTGTACAAGTACACTGCTTGTACGTGGGGATTTTCTTTCTAACTTCTACTGAACTCTCTTATAAAGCTGCAATGTTACCTACCCAACCCTGACAGAGATCTCTGGCTGCGATATGAGGATGGATGGCCTCCCTACCAGGCTCATGCACTTGGTCCTTCATCCACAGCCTCCTAGGCAGAGGATCTATCTGGCAGAAGATGGTTATTTGTCAAGAGAAAAACATGGGGCTGGAGGGTTCTTGCTGTTTTTTTTTGTAAGTGTTTGTTAGTTCGTGGTTTTCTGACGTTCCTGGGCCTGGGACTTACCATGATGTGGTATATGCACACCGTAGTCCTTCTAAAGCAAGGTCTTCGGGTGCTCCTTGGCTGCCATCACTCATAGGGGAAAAAAATGTTTGTCAGGGCAAGCTGGGACATCAAGGACTTTGCATTCTTTGAACCAAGCTGGTGGAACCTGCGGTTCTTGGGAACCTGTTTCTGCTACCAAGCGGAGGGCTTCAATGAAAAAACTTTGGTTCCTGACAAATGTTTCCCCTGTGTGCAAGGGCGAATTAAATTCTTTATGGTTGCGCAGGCCCAAACCCAGGGCTTGGACAAGGGCAAGATGTAAGCAGGGTTGGTTTGCCCACGGTTTTTACAGTGCAAAGCTGGGAACTTTGCTCGGGGATTTAGGAGGGGGGGGGGGGGATTTCTATTGGGTGGGTGGGAGCTATGTCCTGACCTATGTGGGGGATTGGACTTTATCCTGTGCTTTTAGGGAGGGCTGCATAGGTATGGGCCTTGCTGATTCAAGGGATATGGAAACGTAGGGGTGGGAAGTTCAGAAAATTGGGGAAGTAACCTGTCCAGTCCTGTTTTTTAATTGGACATTTTGACTTTGTACCACATTGATTTCTGGGACGGCAGGGTGTGTTTAAAGATTCGAAACCTATCCCAGCACCTCCTACCCAAATTGTTGGGAAAGCTGGTGGAGCAGTGGGTCTCCCCACATGATGCTTACACCAAAGCCCAAGTTTTCGTTTTCCCCATGTTCCAAGTTGGCATTGTCAACTGATCCTCCGGAGAAACTCTGGCCCTCTTTTAATAGCCAATTACCTTCTTTTATTGTGGGGGGCCCTTTGCTGTGACCTGGCTTAAAACCTGCCCACAAGGGGGGCTTTGCCTGATATTTATTTTGCTGTTAGGGCTAAAACCGTGTCAGGTTTTCTGGCTCAAAACCCACTGGCCCCCCCCTGGGTGGGCTGGCAAGGCCAGCGCTTGGCTTTTTGATTTGAGAGAACATTTCCCAATCTGGGGGCCCTCACTTTACCACTCACCAGCCCTGGTTCTCCACTTTTTACGGTCTTTAAGTTGGGGACTCATCCCCTTTGGCTGATGATGGGTTTTTCTGGACAGGGGAGATTGAGGCTGACACTCAGTGGGCCGAGTTTCCTGTACTACGTCCTCCGGTTCTGCATTTTTTTTTGTACCCTGTTTAAAGGTTTCATGTCGACCCGCTTCTTTCACCCAAACAGGTGGCCATTGTGGGTGTTCTCTCCTGTGTCGGTTGTAAACGTAAATCCTTGGGGTTTCTCCGTGTTATAGGAAGTTGGTGCCGTTTCTGTTGTCCGCTGCTTGAATTTCTTATGTCCCACGATGACCGGAGTGTTCAGTGATTTTCAAGATGATAGCTCTCAAAAGGAAAAACACTGGTATCAACGTGCTATTGGCACATTTCACAAGCTTATGGGGATTTATTCATAATGGGGAATAAAAAAAAAAAACCCACAGGTTTGTCATAGATGGAAAAGGGAATTAAAATGCGTCAATATTTGGGAAATGGGAAAAACTAATGTTGCTCACAAGGGGGGGACCAAAAACCTGGTTTGGACGTGTTTTAAAAAGTTTATGCAGAGAATAAAAGAATAAAAAAAAAATATACAATACTGGCTAACGGAGGGACTTCTTCAATTCAACTGGGAAAATTCCATTGGAATGAAGTAAGCCAACTGATGAATGAAAAGGGCACCAGGGTATCTCACCCAAAAAATGTTTTCCAAATGGGGGACAATGACGGATAAACAAAAGAAATCATCGATTGGAAAAAAAACAGATGAAGATTAAATTGAAAATGATTGGGAAATTGAATTTTGTTCAATGACCTATTTTATTTCTGATTTGGGTGGTTTATAAAAAAAAACGATCTTGAAAAAAAGCATTTTCCCACAAAAAAGTATTGAAAAGTATTGGAAGAAAGGACCTTAAAGGATGGTATTAAATAAAAGCGATTTTCACACATCGAGATTACTAGTTCGAAAAATGTGGGTCAACCAAATATTTTCTAGGGGGACGTTGATTGGGGACAAAAAGAAAAGGTTTTAGAAGGGGGAAAGCTGAATTCAAAAAAACTCAAAAGACCTGGGGGGGGACAATGGACTGCAAATATCAACTACAAATCAGGAAAACTGATCTGCCAAAGACAAACAATAAAAACAGGCGTTGGCTAAAGGGATTCTCCGAAGACCAAGGGGATTCGGGCCACGATTACTCCCCGCGGGGGACTCTGTGCAAGAAAAGCGGCTTTCCAAGGGTGCGCTTAAAGAATCCAAGAGGCGAAGGAAGAAAAAAAAGTGCGACCCAACTACAGTACACTATTTGTTGGGGGACAAACCAATAAAGACGTTTTCACGACATGCCCCACAAGATGCTCAAGGGAACCAAAGGGAAAATTAGAGTCGGATATCCCACCTGACATGATTGTCGAACCATTTTCACAAACTATCCCACAACGCTAACACTTGCCCATTCAGGGAAAACACCCAAAGTGCTGTATTGATGAGAAAAGAAATTTGGTTTTTTCAATTTTGGCGGGACGGAGGGCATTAACTAAAACAGGTGGACATTCCGGCTGGCCTACTGGTGCTGTTCTCCAAAGGGTGGGTTTCGGGCTAAGATGGGACGTGTATTTTCTTGGTACTTGACTTGAAGGAATGGAACTTGGGGATGAGTCTTTCAACGGGGAGGGAAGATTGCTGGGCTATAAGAAAAACAACAGGGGGGGGGGACCAGGGAGGAAATAACCGGAGGGACAAGGAACTGTCGGCCCTTTGCAAAAAAAAAATTAAACATTCCACTGTTTGTGGTTGGCATAGAGCTTACCAAAAAAAGGGAAAAATATAGGGAATTTTGGGCAGGGAAATTGCAAACAGACATGGGAGTAGGAGGGGAAAAAAACAAACATTTCAAAAAAAAACCAATGACTGTTTAGACAGGGGAGAGGACAAAACGCCCGCAAAAAAACAATATCAAATCGGGGGAATTGCCATCTGTGTGGCCTGCCAATTTGCAAAAAGCAGAGGCGAACCCAAAAAAAAAATACTGGATTGAATCCTCCCCCTTCCATACAAACAAACATGTCATAAATATATAAATGAAATCTTGAATCCATTTTCGGGAAAAGGCTAATTCCAAATCTAATTTGTGCTGTCCAAGGGCAAAGCTATTACTAGAATTTAAAAGGGACGAACGGATTACCAAAACGGAGATTATCGAAGAATTTTACTTCAATCCACGAGAGCTAACACAAAAATTTTAACCCAAAAGACCACCCCAAAACACTTAAAATTTCAAAATTCAAAGAATCACTGCAAAAAAACCCCAGATCATTCAGAATTGATGTGGGGGCACTTATTTTGCCAATTGTCGATCAAAAGGAGGGATAAATAACAACATTCAATCAAAAAAATTCTTATTGTATTGATATCAATGCCTCGGGCAAGGGCTTATTGTACCCACTGGGAAAAACGGCGGTTAGAGGATTGACGTTTTTAGATTGGGCCTATAGGGAATTTATTAGGGCGATGTAGGGCGGACGGGGGAAAATATCAACACAGTGTAAAGAGGAAAGGGATAATTTGTTTTGCATATTCAATATTTTGAGTCTTTCAAATAAAGAAACTAAAAATAAAGGTAAATTCGGACGTTTGCCCAAAAAAAGAAGGACAAATTACTTCCGCTGGGGGGAACAAAGGGCTGGGTATCGTTGACCCAGATTAACAAGGGAGGGACCACTGCAGGGGTTTCTGGTCTGATAAAAAAAAGGGAAAAAAGGAAAAATACCTCACTTAGAGGAACCAAGGGGGGACTTAAAAAAAAAAATGGGTTAGGAAGGCACTTGGGAAATTGGAAAAATTTGTTGGAGCTGTATTTACCGGGGGGGGACTGCCCTCATCCGGGTTGAAAGATGGCTTCGGACCAAACGAGGGGGTATGGGACGGATGCTCGATATTCTTCACAAAGGCTATATTTGGAAGCTTTTTTTCCCAATTCAAAAAAAATCAAAAGATGAACGGACCCAAACAAGTGACACTGGAAAGTAGGAGGGGACAGAGTGTGTGTAATGTTTACATGAAGAAGAAGGACCTTGAAAAAAAAAGGAGAAGGCCAGATTTTTTCTTAAAGAAAGATGTACCCACCTTTGACGCAAACACATTGCATACAGCAATCAAGCTGAGAGGGAGTTAAAAAAAACTTCTGTAAGGGAACAAGCCGGAAATTGGAAGTGTTACAAACGTGAAGATTAGATGGAGCCAGAAACAAGAAGACAATTCAAAATTCTGGAGGATGCAATGGGGTTACCTGCGCTAACCCAGACGGAAAAAATTCCAAAAAAAAACCAATCAAACAAACAGCCGGAAAACCCACACACAACAGACGACAAGTTGCGTTTTCCGCGAACCAACCAACAGGGCTGGACTCCCTCGCCCCCACACTTTCGTGCCACGAACGCCGGGGGGGAGCCCTACCCACCACAAAATCACTCTACCCCGCACAGGGACAAAAAAACAGCCACGACAAAGGAGTTAAGCGTTGCCGCTAAACCAAAACACAGTAAGCTCCCATCGCACACTTCGTGCCACCGAAAGCGCGGAGCTAAACAACCCCACAACCCAACCACCGCCGCAAGAAGCCGGGGAACTCCGAGGAGGGAAGATCCCCCGCCAACGGTATCCTAACGGTATTTGTGCACGGGGAATGCCCACCACCGTAATACCAACCAGTATTGCCCACCAAGGAATTGTCCGGCGGGTAATGGGGCAACGGGAATTTGGCCAACGGTACCAAGCCGACCCACGGGTACCTTTTAACCACGGTATTTGCAACGGGAAAAAAATCTAAAAAACAGGTACACCCCCGAGATATAATTCGTTGCGGACGGGGACTATCGGAAAAAAAAAAAAACCCTACGGGTTTTTGGGTAAAATGAAAAAGTATGAAAAAAAGGACCCCCACAAGGGGGGCCCGGCATGCGGCCATTAGTTAGGGTCAAAGTCGGTTTTCAGATTAATGGGATTCTGTTTTTAAAAAAAAACCTCTCAAAATTTCTGGCGTTGGTATTTTACAGGGCTGTAAGGCATTTGCGGGAATGTGGTTAGGAAGGGGTAGCTGGGACTTCGGGTGGGGACGGGTGGTTAGTTTGTAGGGCTCGGAAGGTGGGACAATTTTGCGGGAACCAGGTGTCCCATGCGGCCGCCTCCATTGCTGAAATTTGTTTGGGGACAGGGGAGGGGGTGGTACATAGGGGGACGGAAGAAGGGCGTAGGGAAACAAAGCGCGTTACAAGGCAGGTCAGTTGCCAGAAAAGAAGTTTGAAAAAAAATAATAATTTCCAAAAAAGCAGTGGGGTGGGGTTCGTTCGTTATTGGAAGATCAAGGGGCTGGCAAAAAAACAGTTCATCAAAGTAGTGAGTAAGCAGAAGCTCCCGGCCCACCGCAGTGATGAGAAGTCGTCGCGGGGTGGTTGAAACGGGAACCTGGAGGGGGAACCAGTCGGGGGTCCTGGCCGGGCTCGCGGCTTTCCTGACTTCCTTTTTGACTTCCTAGGCTTCGTCTCCCACGGCTTGGGGAAATCCGGGAGGTGGGGAGGGGGGGGAGGGCGGTTGCAGTTGGTCATGTTGGGGGGAAGAGTAGAAATAGAAATGGGTAAAAAACAAAGTGTAAACCGGGGAAAGGTTCTGGCTAATCATTTTGTCGTCAATTTTGTGTATTGTTTTCTTTATTCTAATTCGCGGGGGGGGGGAACCCAGCGTCAGCTCTAGAAATCAATAAGGCGAAATCGCGTTCAGCTTTTCCCGAATCTTATGCGAATTTCCTCCCATGGGCAAAAAATTTACGGTATTGCACGGTACACCACGGTTTATTTTGCAACCGGCGGAAAAAAAAAATCTATCGGAACAAAATTTTGCCACCCGGAAGATATAAATTTTCGTGCGGAGGGGAACTATCGGAAAGGAAACCCTTTACTGGTTTGGGGGTAAATTGAAGTTATCGGAAAAAAAAAAAAAAACCCGAAGAAACCGGCATTGGCTCCATAGAGGTGGCCGGCCCCCTCCCCAGCGGCATTTTTCTTTTTTCTTCCTTGGGAAGAGCTCCGTGCAGCTGGACCAAGGCCTTGGGGACTTGCTGACGAGCTTCCTCGTTGGTCCATTGTTCGTCAACAATCCGGGGGGGACCCTCAGGAAGGTGGAAAAAGCCGCAACAGCTAAGGCTGGCTGAAAGAAAGAAGGGCCCATTTACTCGGTTGATGGTGGGCTCGAGGGGGGACCGTTTCGGGGGCGGGGGGGGGGGGGGGGGGGGGGGGGGGGGAGTAAAGCGAGGTGGCGCGGTTTTGAAAGCGCGACCAGGCTCAAGAAACCAATTGTGGTGTATGAGGAAAACGTCTGATCAGTTACTCGGGAATACCTAAAACGAGGGTTCCATTAGGGTCTAGACGCGCTGGAAGCGGGAAGGGAGTCTTAAGCCGTGCTTCTGACTCTTAGGGCCGTCTAAACTCCTGAGATCATTTCTTAGGCTTCCAGTTACAAGACACTCCGTGTTACAAGGTATTCATATACCACAGTATATCTGTGTGTTTCTATATATCATATTTGTCCAGCTTGCTGGCGATCTTGCTTCCATGTTTTTATAGATTGTAAAAAAGTCGGAACATCATTCACTTGTGTCACGGCTTGTTTTCAGAAAACACTTTAAAGCGTACCGTATGGGAGTGATTGGGAAACCATTTGGGAAAAGTGGCTTTCCCAACAGGGTCGTTTATGACGCTGCGTTCGTGGATTGGTTATTTCGCAACACACATGCTATGGGTCGTATCAGCATGTATAGCGGTGCTCTCACGCGTTTTATGACTTCCGATTCCACATTCAGAACCTTTATGAATGGAAATGGCACTAAGTCTTTTTGGAGCAACCTAGCCGACTATCTTTCTACTTGTAGAAGAGCAAGACAGGAAGCCCTGGACTGCTTAGTGGCACCGTAATTTATTATCCCTTTTTTTTCTTCTTGAGACTTCTCATTTGTTAGCTTCTTACCTCCGCCACTGTAAGTGGTTGAGATCTGGGTCCTGCTCTAAGGGGTTTAATACCTACGCCACCAAAACGGTGGTTGGGAGTTTGGTTTGTTTGTCCTCGACACACCCCTGATGTAATGGGGTTTTTTGCTTTGTGGGTGCTTTTTCTTTTTGTTTAAAGCACAGAGTCTCATACACCCTCGCGGTGTCAAGTAGACTTTAACATGTAATGTAATGTAATGTAATGTAATGAATTGGTGACTACTTATGTACTCCCTTAGAACTATCGGCTCTCCTGAGCCAGCTTCCCGTGGGACTGAGTCATCTTGAGATGACTCAGTGGCAGCTTCCTGTCACCTACGTCTCCGGTCTGATCTGTACCCTGTTAGGTTCCTGTCTACCGCCTCCTTTCACCACAGGTGCCCCTTTATGGGTCTCCTGTGTCTGTAACGTTATCCTTGTCTCCGTGTATAGATTGGTGCGTCTGTTCCGCTGCTTTAATCTACTGTCCACTCTACCGGAGTGATTTCAAGCTGATAGGTTACTGGGCTCCTCATCACTACCACTGCTTTGATAATGCAACTTCCGCGAGGGCCTCCTGCCGGCTTTGTGAAACTTACCAAACTTAATGGTGTTTCATGGGCTCGTGGGATCCGCAGTGTCATTGTGAGCAATGGATGCGACCGAATCCTCCCAACGGGGGTGAAGGTTCCTCTAGATTGGCTAGACGACTGCGCGCCAGCGGCCTCTGCTGCCGGAGAGGAGGGTCCTTCCGCCATCAAGGAAGTAACCCCCCCCGATCAATCCTCCAACTTTACGGTTCCTTCTCTCAATGTTCGACGCCTGTCCTCTGATGTTGAGGATGTCCTGATGAAGCTGTGTTGTGTACAGACACAGATCATCCGTTGTGCATCAGACCCGCAGCCTCATTGCGTCCCCTTCAATTATGATGAAGACTACTCTACTACTACTGATGATGAGGAGGACTTGAAGAGTGCTACGAGTGCTGACTTCGGTGGCGTGACCCCATCTGCTGCTGCCACTCGTGTCTTTGAGACTTCCGCTGTTTCGCCGGTGTATGAGCCTCCTGATCAGCAGATGCCTAATCGAGAGCTTTCGCCTGTGTATCAGCCTCAGCCTTCGTCGGCGCCTCCCTTTGAGCCTGTTCCCCCGGCTTACCCGGAGGTGGCAAAGCCCACTTTCTTGAAGGGCTTTGCTTCTTTTTCCTCTGCATCTGCCCCCATGGAGCGTGGCCTCCCTGGCTACCACACTCGCTCTCGCGAGGCTGCTGTTTCCTCTGCACGCACCTCTGCTGCTGGTGCCTCCCTGGAACCCCCTCCGCCTCCGCCGGTGGAGCTGCCTCCTGCCCCTGGCCCTCCTCCTATGCTATATACGCGGTCATGCGAATCTTGGGAGCATCTGCTCACTGGTGGATCTCCTCCGACTTTGAACTTGCGGGACTACCGCCTGATCAACCAGGATCGACGGGATGGTGAGTCCTTGAACCGCTCTTTGTACGGTCGGATGGATATGCAGGCTACAATGGCAAATGTTAGTGTGAAGCTGAGGCATCGCCGAGTGATGGCTTTCTCTGAGCTTGGTACCAGGTGTCGTTCTTTTCTTGGTCCAGTCACTTCTGGGATTCTGTATCCCCCAGATCATGGTGTTTCCTTTGGTGGTACGAGGCGTAGTGATCACGAGAAGCTTGGTTATCAGTTTGTGCGAGTGCCTGTCCCTCGGTGTCCTGTTAGCCCAGATTTCGAGCTGCTTATGAGTGTTGCGAGGTCCATTCCTGTGATTAGGAACATAGACGACCAGCGCGCTCTTGACGCTGGTCTTGCTGCGGAGTATTTCATGGACATTCGTAGGTCCTTGGCTCCTGTCCCTTCTGCGATTGGAGCTGGGTCTAATACCCTCATTCATGGTGAGTCTCGGTTTGATCCTGCACTGTTGGGTTTCAGTGCACTGCCTCTCGAACGTCAGGAGTTCATGTGTTTAACTATGATGCTCGCGAACATGGAGGACGATATGGTCAAGGTATACCAGGACTTTGCCACCCCTCGGGATATCCTTTTGGATATCCGGAAGACGCAGTCTGATGCCCTTGCCTGTAGAGTCCCTCTCATGCGTATCGAACTTCATAATGCGCACATGGGCCCTTCTGACCGTGTCGATGATTTCTTTCGCATGGTTCGCAGTCTGTGCACTGACCTCCGCAGTGCTGGACATCCTGTCACTCAGCGCCACGCCATGGAAACCATTGTGAATGGGATCCGTTTGATCCGATTTGAATCGCTGCGGATCCAGTACGGTATGATGTTGGCTAACAGACAGACTGTAGATTACTGGTCTTGTCTAGAGGCATATCGGTCTCTCGACATTTTGAACATTGCTCTCCCCAGGTCCGACTCCAGGCATCCTGGTTGGTCCCGGGACGCTCCCCAGTTTCCTGCCAATGCTGCGTTTCAGCGTGGGCAGGGATCTGGTTCTCAGGGTTCTGGTTCCAACAAGCGACGTCTGGATTGCACTTGGGGCCCATGCCTCAGCAAGACGACCCACTCGGAGGATCGCTGTTTCACGAAGCATCCGCACCTGCGTAAGACCAAGCCTGGTGCACCGGTTACCAATCCGGTGCCCATGGCCTTGGCCCTTCCAGGTGTGCTTACTCCGCGGCAGCTGGCCTCCTTGCAGGCTCAGATTGATGGGTATGCTTTGGAAAAGAAATAGGAGGTACGCTCTGTCCTTTTCTCTTGCACTGCGAAATTTTCAAATGTCTGCAGCCCAAGCCTGTCTGAGGGTGTCTGGCATGTTGATTCTCGAGCTGGGATGTCAATCACAGGTGATATGTCTTTGTTCACTGTGTTTCATGCTTCTGAGACTGGGCCAGCAGTTAAATTTGGTGATGGTGTGGTTCAACGGTCTGTGGGTCAGGGTTCCATTGTGTTATGTAGTGATTGGTTACCAACACCAATCACTTTAACCAATGTTCTCTACATCCCACACTGTCCGGTGAACCTCATGTCAGTAAATGCTGTTGCCCATGCTCACAACTGCAAGATTTCTTTTGATAGTCTTAGTTGTACTGCCACACAGGGCTCTTCTGTTCTGTGGTCTTTCCCTGCCTCCAGTGATGGTGTGTACAAGTTTGCATGTAGGCCTTGTCACACCCCTCGTGGCCGTTTGTATGGTGCTGAAAATTATCCAGCTTTTGCTCTTGATGTTGATGAGGATGGTGGAGTTGTGATCCCTACCACTCCTGAATGGTTGTGGCATAGGCGGCTGGGTCACCCTGGCTATGATGCCATGCACAACCTTGTAAGGAAGGGTTTGGTTCAGAACTTACCCCTCACTCTCCAACAGGTGCAAAGACTGTCTAAGATCCCATGTGATGCTTGTCAGAAGGCAAAGGGAAAACGTATCCCTTTTCCTAAAGAAAGCAAAACTAGGATCCGTGCCCCATTACAACGCCTTCACTTGGACATCATGGGGCCATTTAATATTAGGGGCTTGCGTGGGGAGTTTTATGTTCTGTGTCTCACTGACCAATACTCTGGCTATGCTGAGGTCTTGTGCTTGAGAACCAGGGATGAAGCTCCCTTAGCAGTTCAAACTACCATCCTCAGATGGATGACTCAGCTGCATGGATTTGTTTTCAAGTGTCTTAGGTCTGACAGGGCTAAGGAATTTATAGTGAAGTGGTTCGAGGATTGGTTAGAATCGGTTGGTGCTGTGCATGAATTGTCCATGGCTTACACTGCTCAGCAGAATGCGACTGTGGAACGGTACAATGGGGTCCTTCAGAACGTAGCTAGGAGCATTCACTTGGAGTCTAAGCTCACTAAGTCCTTCTGGCCCTATGCCTTCCTCGCCGCGTGTTACCTACGCAACCGGCTGCCTAATCAGGGTGACAAGACTCCTTATGAGTTGTTCTTTGGGGTTCTACCTGATGTATCGTTATTGCGCGTGTTCGGGTGCCCATGCTATGTTACCTTAGTGAATGGGAAGAAGCGCAATAAGCTTGACGAAAGGGCGTTATCTGGTAGACTGGTTGGGTATTCTCTGGTGAGTAAGGGTTATTTTGTTTGGGTTCCGAAGTTGCGCCAGGTGGTAGAGAGTCGTGATGTGCTCTTCTATGAACAGTTTAGCTATAACTGTATCCCTGGGCTTTTTCCCTATGATGGATCTCAGTATTTTTCTCGCACCCCTGCCGCTATCATCGGTAAAGGGCTTGATACTACTGACAATGTCCTGGGCCCTTTACCAACCCCGATTGTTGACCGCTTTACTGGTCATGGGATGACGATGCGTCCCAGGCCAGGTAATGATGGTGCTGTATCGCGTGCGGCGGCATTGGGCCAGGGGGAGTCTGATGTTCCTTCAAGCTCTAATTTATTCGAATCTCAGGGGGTCGCCGGGCCTTCCTCTGCGCCACGTTTCGTCGGTGAAGTCGTAGGATTAGGACAGCCTCGGGTCATAGTGGAACCTAGTACAGGTCCACTGCCCACTAGTCGCCACCCCCCGTCCACCTATTCGGATAGCTCGCGGGAGTTGTTGATCACTTCACCCCCTGCTATACCTGGTGGTTTATACCGGACCAGGCATTGCGACGATGTGGCCGTCACAGATGATGTGAGTGATGACCTCGAACACTGGTCCGGGTCAGATACTGCGTATGGCTGGGGTGTTCCAGTGTACCCAGGCTTCGACGATTTAGAGGCAAAGGAGGCCGGCCTTGTTCAACCACGCATGAGTGCTGCGCTGGGGGCTTTATTACCGGTTACTGCTGATACTGCTGATATCCCCGCTGCCCATGTACAAGTACACTGCTTGTACGTGGGGGCTTTTATTTCTACCTCTACTGAACTCTCTTATAAAGCTGCAATGTTACCTACCAACCCTGACAGAGATCTCTGGCTGCAGGCTATGAAGGATGAGATGGTCTCCCTCCATGCTCATGGCACTTGGGTCCTCACTCCACAGCCTCCTAGGCAGAGGATTCTATCTGGCAGATGGTTATTTGTCAAGAAACATGGGGCTGATGGTTCTTTGCGTTTTAAAGCTCGTTTTGTAGTTCGTGGTTTTCTGCAACGTCCTGGGCTGGACTACCATGATGTATATGCCCCCGTCTCCTCTAAAGCAGGTCTTCGTGTGCTCCTTGCTGCCATCACTCATAGAAAAATGTTTGTCAGGCAGCTGGACATCAAGACTGCATTCTTGAATGCCAAGCTGGAACCTGGTCTGGACCTGTTCTGCTACCAGCCTGAGGGCTTTCATGAACTTGGTCCTGACAATGTTCCCCTTGTGTGCAAGCTAATTAAATCTCTTTATGGTTTGAAGCAGGCACCCAGGGCTTGGAGCAAAGATCTAAAGCAGGTTTTGGTTGCCCACGGTTTTACCATGTGCAAAGCTGAACCTGCTCTGTATTTCAGGAGGGATTCTACTGGTGGGTGGAGCTATGTCCTGACCTATGTGGATGACTTTATCTGTGCTTTTAGTGAGCTGCATAGGTATGCCTTGCTGATCAAGGCTATGGAAGCAGCTGGGTGGGAAGTCAAGGAAATGGGTGTACCTGTCCAGTTCCTTTCATTGGACATGACTTGTACACTTGATTCTGACGGCAGGTGTGTTAAGATCGACCTCTCCCAGCACTCCTACATTGTTGAGCTGGTGGAACAGTTTGGTCTCACTGCTGCTACCAAGCCCAAGTTTTCAGTTCCCATGTCCAAGTGCACTGTCACTGATCCTCCTGGAGAACCTCTGGCCTCTAATAGCCAGTACCTCTCTCTTGTGGGGGCTTTGCTGTACCTGGCTACCTGCACAAGGCCTGATATTTCTTTTGCTGTTAGCTACCTGTCCAGGTTTTCTGCTCAACCCACTGCCCCCCTGTGGGCTGCAGCCAAGCGCTTGCTTTTGTATTTGAGAGAACATTCCCATCTGGGCCTCACTTACACTCACAGCCCTGGTTTCTCTTTTACTGTCTTTAGTGACTCATCCTTTGCTGATGATGGGTCTGACAGGAGATCTCAGACTGGCTATGCTGTGCTTGCTGGAGGCTGCCTTGTGAACTGGATGAGCAAAAGGCAACCCACTGTTGCTGTTAGCTCCAGTGAGGCTGAGTATCAGGCCCTGTCTCAGACTGCCAGGGAGGTGCAATGGTTGAAAAAGTTGAGAATTGATCTAGGGCTGCCTTGTGACCTGGTCACCATTCAAGGTGACAACTTGGGGTCCTTGAGCTGGGCCAATGACTGTCAGCTGCTCCCTCGCAACAAGCACATTGATGTCATCCATCACTATATCCAGGAGCTGGTGGAGGATGGCCAGGTGGATGTTGCCTATGTTAACACTAAGGACAACTGTGCTGACCCCTTCACCAAGCCCCTTGATCCTATGGTGTTCTGGCGTTTCATTCGCATGTTTGGAATGACTGCTTCTCCTTAAACCATTTTTTTTTGTTACATGTATTCTAGAATTTTGGTTACATGTATTCTGGAATTTTTGGTTACATTTTAAGGTTTCTTTGGTTACATTAAGAGTTTCTTTAAGTTATCATTGATTGGCATTAGGTTCCTATTCCCGGATCGGTTTTTCTATACCGTTGTTACCCGACTTTGATATTTAGTTGTCCTCTTATATCCACTTGGCATTTTTTGGTTCTTTACCTTGCTTCATACCTTCCCTTACACCCTTCGGGTTTCATTTGAAGTTTCTCTCGATTTTTTTTTTTCGGAGTTCTTTGATTTTTTTTTTTTTTTTTTTTAATTTGTTACATATAGTTCTATGTCACCAGTGCCATAGGTGGAGTAGTACTATTGTATGTCACCTGTGTCATAGGTGGAGTATCAGCATGTATAGCGGTGCTCTCACGCGTTTTATGACTTGGTGACTACTTATGTACTCCCTTAGAACTATCGGCTCTCCTGAGCCAGCTTCCCGTGGGACTGAGTCATCTTGAGATGACTCAGTGGCAGCTTCCTGTCACCTACGTCTCCGGTCTGATCTGTACCCTGTTAGGTTCCTGTCTACCGCCTCCTTTCACCACAGGTGCCCCTTTATGGGTCTCCTGTGTCTGTAACGTTATCCTTGTCTCCGTGTATAGATTGGTGCGTCTGTTCCGCTGCTTTAATCTACTGTCCACTCTACCGGAGTGATTTCAAGCTGATAGGTCGATTGCAGAAAAATGAAATTTGAGAAACGCGTTTTTATTTTTAGTTGTTCTACATGGTATGAAGCAAAGGCTGGAACTCAAAATGATGCAACTGAGTCTACGCAGCTACGAACATGACTTAGGACACCCAACACATGTAAATTATCAGTGATTCTTGGCTATGTGTACTGCCGTACCGCCTGTATACTAACTCCCATAACCTGCCATCACCATGACTTGTAAAGGAAGATGTGAGCTATAGGTCTGCCTACTTTTCATTTTAATGACTTTTGTTTTGAGCGAAATAGACCATGATTGATGATTCAATCGGATATTAAAAGGTGATTCAATGCAGGGAAGCCCATAGCAGCCCAATAAAAAAATGAGCATGTTTCACTTGACCTGATTCCCACCGATTGAGCAAACCCAAATGTAAGTACTTAGTATATAACATATTGAACTGGTGTGTTTGGGCAACTTTATGCCAAGAATATGTATCTTTGGACTAGAGGCCATAGGCTAAAACCATGCGTTTCAAGCTGACCAAGACTTAGGCACCTGGTATGGAGATACAGCTAAATATAAGTGCGCTCCGGGCACTGCAGGGGACTGTCACAGTCACAGTGTGAGTCGGTGCCAGTACGTGTCGGATGCTGACCCTCCTATACCCTAGCCTCGACTAGAACCTTAGACTATCCTAACCGCTACTTTCTTGACGCTACAACAGAGATCTGGAGGGCTCCCAATGTTACCACGAGCTCCGCCAACAAAAAGGATTGGTCGTACCAGGATTGTGCGCCCTTACTCTCTTTATCCACCACATACCCGGTTTGGCCGAACGCACGCGCACGTTGCGAGCACGTATTTCTTCAAATACATGATCTGGCACCGGCCTCGATTTAACATCCTGGTCGCAGTTGATTTCTTCCGTCTTGTTCGTGTTGAGCATAGCTGCCAGCACTCTACCAACCGTAAGGGGGTCTTATCCCTCTCTCCTTGTTTGGGGTCCTCGCCTGATCTGCGTTGGTACCACCCTGAAACTTTGTGAGCCACGGCACGAAAGCACCTGGTCGCCTGGTAAGCGGTAACTCGGGGGCTCGCTCTATCACACTGGTTGCATGCACTGTCTTATCGCCACGTTGCTATGTTGGTGCCATGTCACTATCTGCCATGTTCTGGATACTTTGAACACTATATCTAAAGGAGTCCTGGTTCATTGAGTTTGAGCACCACCATTGCTTTGCTTTTCAGCTACAAGCAGCAGCTTCTAGGCAGCTCCCCTGGCTTGCTACCCATCCAAACCTGTAGCAGCTTCGTGCATGTGGAAGCTGACAGAATTATCTTTCCAGTTCTGTTGAGATCATGGGGATTAGCCCAGTGGCTGGCTCTTGGAGCTGCCTACAATCTGTTGTTAGTAGCCAAAAAGAAAAACTCTGAGCACCACCATAGATTAATCACCAAGCTCTCCCAGCCAGTCTTCCAACCTCCCATGTCTGTCAGGTCAATCTGTCAGGTCAATCAATGTCAGTGAAGCATTGTGTTACCCGCGCACCTCTTAATGTGTATAGGATAGTTGGAAGACCCCCCCCAAAAGTTGTGGTGTGAGCTTGCCTTGGGTTGACGCTGGCCTGCCAATTTCATGTTATGACAATTTCATGTTATTTATGTGCCATGACAATTTCATGTTATTTATGTGCCTGTCTGTTGATCGTCTGCAAGGAGACAATAACCTGTCTAACATTGACATGCCAAAGCATAAGTTTATATGTAACTCACTTCTGTTGATAAGACTGTCGTTATAATTGCATGTGCAGTAGTCCTGTATGTATCTTGTGTGCTTATGCATTGTATCTGCCCACTGTGCCTTTAACTTGATGACCATGCTGTGTTGACAAGACTGTTGTCTGCTGTGTGAGCCGGTACACGATGGAGAGTAGACGACTAGGACAGTCCTGATCAACGTGAGTACCTCAGGGACCATTAGTTCTTGTTAGGCTCACGTTGCACTGCTCCCCGTGTATAGATCAGGGATTTTTTCCCGCTATGTATAGCGATCGCTATTCTTGACCCCGTTTTTTAGAAATTATCGCTAAAAACAGTTTTGAAAACAAATATTTTGTTTTGCCCTGAGTGGCCCGAAGCTTCAAAAAGCTATAAAAAGCACTGAAACACTGTCCCCGGAGGAGGCCTAAAACCATGAAGCTAGAAAAAACCCACTTTCAGATTTGAAAAAAAAAGCTGGTATTGTTTTACCCTTTCAAATGTAGCTCGCTTCTGTCAGTAATGGCGAGCTCAACGACATGCGCACACATGTTCACACAAATAATACAGACATCCTCGGTGGCGCTGTTTTGTGTCAGGTGTCCCACTTCCTGGCGTGAAAATCCTTTCAATAAGAAAGACAACCATTTACTACCATGCGCTATATACATTTGGAAGATACAGGCAGATACAGATTTTCTTTTTGGCTATGAGCAGTATATGCTAGGCAGGTCTCCTGTCAGCCAAACCTAACTAGTGTAGGGCACCTTGAAGCTGACACAATCAGCTGTCCAGAACTGCTGAAATGTATGGGTGTAGCACAGTTGCTGGCTCAGGGAGCTGCCTAGAAGCTGCTTGGAAAACCCGGAAAGTAAGCTCTGCTACATTGATGTGGCATGTGCATATTTATAGGAAACAGCAATATGATATCATATGATATCCTGTCAGCAGATAATATCATATGATGCTGGCAGTCTGACTTGGCCAAAGTTACCATTTATATACAATATTAAATGATCCAATTCGTATGATATCGTACTCGTCTTCGATCAACATCATATGATATGCCAGTCCCTACATATTTACCCTATCCACTGCTCCCATGTTCTCATGGATCCCTACTTTCCCACATCAATGCCTATTAATCTATTATACGACCTCCCCCCCCAATCTATCTCTGTTGGCAGGTCATCAGCACTGTGTTGGACAAGATAGGCCTCGGACTGTCATTCAGCGTCTGTCCAGGGCTGGTGAAGTCCCATCTTTGCAGATATCCAGGGCTTACCTTAAGGTTTTAGTTATGGCCTCCATGAGCAGTTTCTAGGGAGCTCCCTGAGGCAGCGACTTTGCTGCACCCGCATCTTTCTGCAGTTCTGGACAGCTGATTGTGCCAGCTTCAAAGTGCCCTAGGTTGCGTTGGGTTTGGCTGAATAGCCAGACAGGGGAGCTGCTTGGTAACTACTGCTCATAGCCAAAAACAAAATCTGTGGCTTACCTATTACCATGTCAGCCGAGGAGGACTTGGACAATCAACCAGGAAACGCTGAAATTCTCCGCAACATCTTGAAAATTAGTCCTACATCCGACCTCGCTGACAAGTTTATTGGAGCACGTGAATTGAAGGCTCTGGCAACGGATGATCGCAACAAAGTAGCTAGCTATGCCAGAGCCATCCCTAACCTGGCGGCTTTGTTGTCGCCCAAGATGCCACACGACGTTCAGGAGGATGCAGCAGAGGCACTTGCTTCTCTAGCATTCCACAACCTTTACATCCAGGATAAGGTGGCATGTGCTGGTGCCATCCCTCCCTTGACTGCATTGTTGTCCGCTAACACTCCAGCAGGAGTGCAAGAGCACGCAACGATTGCTCTAGCACATCTAGTTGAGGAATATCCTGTTAACCAGGGGAAGGTGGCAGCTGCCGGTGCCATTCCCCCTTTGGTTGCATTGTTGTCAGCCAACACTCCAGTACATGTGCAATATCAAGCAGTACTTGCTCTTGCAAATATAGTTGCCTACAATGCTGACAACCAAGATAAGGTGGCAGATGCCTGCGCCTTTCCCCCCTTGGTTGCTTTGTTGTCTCCCACCACTCCAGAAGGGTTGCAAACGCGGGCATCTGTTGCTCTTACAAATATCGTATTCAACCATACTTGCAACCAAGGCTAGGTGGCATCTGCTGGTGCCATCCCTCCCTTGGTTGCATTGTTGTCCGCCAACACTCCATCGGGTGTGCAAGCGATGGCGGCACTTTCTCTTGCAACTATAGTCGTCGACAATACTTGCAACCAAGGCAAGGTGGCATCTGCTGGTGCCATCCCTGCCTTGTCTGCATTGTTGCCCGCTAACAATCCAGCAAATGTGCAAGAGCAGGTAGCATATGCTATTTCAACTATAGTTGCCGGAAACTCTGTCAACCAAGGCAAGGTGGCATCAGCTGGTGCCATCCCTCCCTTGGTTGCTTTGTTGTCTGCCAACACTCGACGAAGTGTGCAATCGCGCGCAGCACCTGCTCTTGCATTTCTGGTTGAAAACAACCCTGACAACCAAGGCAAGGTAGCATCTGCTGGTGCCATCCCTCCCTTAGTTGCATTGTTGTCAGCCAGTACTCCAACAGGTATGCAAGAGATAGCAGCAAATGCTCTTGCAAAGCTAGTCGAAAACAATGCTGACAATGAAGGCAAGGTGGCATCTGCTGGTGCCATCCCTATCTTGGTTGAATTGTTGTCCGACACTCCAGCAGGTGTGCAACAGTCTGCAGCATCTGCTCTAGGAATAACGGCTGCCAACGATACCGGCAAGATAGGCAGGGTAGCATCTGCTGGTGCCCTCCGTCCCTTGGTTGCATTATTGTCTTCCAGCACTCCAGCAGATGTGCAACAGCGCGCAGCATTCGCTCTTTTATTTATAGTTTGCAGCAATCCAACAAACCGGGGCAAGGTGGAAGCTGCCAGTGCCATACCTTCCCTGGTTGCATTGTTGTCCGCCAGCACTCCAGCAGATGTGCAAAAGGAGGCAGCAAATGCTCTTGCAAATCTAGTTCCCAGTGATACTAGAAACCAGGACAAGGTGGCATCTGCTGGTGCCATCCCTCCCTTGGTTGCACTGTTGTCCGTCAGCTCCCCAGCATTTGTGCAGGATCAGGCTGCATATGCTCTTTCAAATCTAGTTGTCGGGAGTCCTAAAAACCAGGGCAAAGTAGCTGATGCTGGTGCGATCCCCGCCTTGATTTCACTGTTGTCAGCCAGTCCTCCAGATTGGATGCAGCAACGTATAGGCCTAGCTCTTGCAAATCTAGTTTTCCACAATCGCGACAACCAGGCCAAGATGGCATCTGCCGGCGGCATTCCCCTCCTAGTCGCGTTGTTGTCCGACAATCTTTGAGGGAGCATGCTGTGGCAGATAGTGGAAACTCTTCTGCAAATAGCATCCTGCAATTCTCACTACAGGAAACTTGTAGCTGCTGCCGGGGCCATATCTCCCTTGGTGGGATTGATGACTGATCCTTGCACACATGATCGTGTATTTTCGAGCGCATCAGCGATTGTCACGGCATTATTGTCTGACCCTCGTGTTCGTGGACTGTTTACATCTGCGGCATCCTTTCTCCCCTTGTTGGCATTGTTGCAAGTTGATTCTCCAGAGCATGCACTGGTTGGGACTTCAAGTGTTCTAAGCAATCTCGCTTCTATTAGTCCGAGCATCCAGAGAGAGTTGGCCGCAGCTGGCATCATTCTTCCTCTACTGGCAGTCCAGGCTGCTAGTTGCAACCCACCTCAAGTGCACCAGAAGCTGGACAAGCTCCATGCGTCATTGCGGGACGTTTGCTCGTGCCAGCCTTGCGTATCCAAGGGGAAGCGTATGAGTGGACAGACTTCAACTGAGGGAAGTTCAACATCCGTGCTTGACCGTACGGGGGCCACCGCCTCAGTTGTGGATCCTGTGGACTCTGACAAGCTTATGCAGGTAAGAGCTCGAGGTGTTTTGATGGCAGGGTGGCGGTGTAGGAGGTGCTAATCGTGATGAGGGCGGGCGGGATAACGGTGATGGTGATGAGCAGGGTGGTGGTGACGACAACAGTGATGGTGGTGGTGGTGGTGGTGACAACAATGATGGTGATGATTTTGAATGTCATGGTGGTGGGGATGACACAATGATATTTGTTCAGGTTGTCATGGGGTTGTGGACCTGGATATGGATTAAGTGTGTCATGATAGGTGCCTAACATGATGTACTTTATAATTAATAAATTACATAATGTATTCATGTTAGACAACTAGCAGGACACTACCAGATGACAACAGTGATGATGATGGTGGTGGTGACAACAATAAAGTCGACAATCGTGATGGTGGTACTCATGGTGGTGGTGATAGAACAATGATAGTGGTTGTGGTTGTCATGGGGTTGTGGACCTGGATATGGATTAAGTACAGCATGTTAGTGGCCTAACATTATGTACTCTATGATGATGAAGTGCATCATGTAACTATCAGGAGGGCCTAGCACGATGTACTCTTTCATGTGGCGCTGATCCTGATGTATCACAAACAAAGCATTACATATCACGCCTTCCAGAGCTGTGAGAAGGCGTAGGATATTGCTGATAAAGAGGTACATGCGCATACAGAAGGCTTAGGATTTTACATGTGTAGTCACACTGCCTAATACACTTCGACAGGTAGCTCCAACCTGCATAATTCAGAAGGAAACCAAAGGGGTGGGATAGCGCTGCGTAAGATATGTGCACAACCACCACCAGCCACTGCCTACAGCACGCATACCTGTCATCCGCTCAGTGCCAACTACCACACGCCACTAGTAACCACCACCAACCACCAACCGCCTCTAGTAACCACCACCAACCACCAGCCATGCACATACAGCAGGAAATACAGAAAGGCGTTCACTCTTACTTTCACCCCAGGAATTTTTGGAAGAGGAGGAGAGGGAGAAAGCTATGAAGGAGACCGAGGCTAACTCCAAGAAGGGGAAGAAGTAGCGGCAGAAGGAGAAGAAGAGGGAGAAAGAGAAGAGCGAAGAAGATCAGCTCGCAGTTGATCAGGTGTATGGGGGTGGGGGCAAGGACGCAGAGAAGCATCTGATGCAGCAGCAACCTGCAGTGGAGGATGGAGCAGGTGGAAGTGGTGGCGTGGGGCCAAGTGGGGGTGGTGATGATGACGATGATGATGAGCTGTTGTGTATTGTCTGTTTAAAAAGGGAGAGAGATGTGTTCTTGCAGCCCTGCGGCCATGTTATCCTGTGCTCCCTCTGCTGCGATGAGGTGCTGGCCAAAAAATCCATATGCCCCGTTTGCCGTGCCCAGGTGTTGGATCATATGGTAATCGAGTAGTGAGTGCGGCTGTCATGCATTTTTTGGCAGAGCCCCCCCTTTTGGGGGGCGGTGGGAGCCCCCAGGGTCACCCTGTTGTCCGTTTGTGCCACCGTGTGACCACACAAAGCCAACTGTCTCAACCAACTGTCTCGTGACTAACTGGCTTCGGTCCGCTGCACTCCATTCCGTTGCCACCTGTTGCTCCGATAGCCAACACTCTCCGCCAATTTTCCGCTTCGCTTGCGCCGCCGCCTAGGACTTGTTCTGTTGCATGTCACCCCACTTCACTATTCGCAAGGGTGGCAGCAGATCTGCTTGTTGTGAGCTGGACATGGCTTTTGCTCGGGATTTATAAGTGGGTAGGGCTAAGTACAGTAAGGCCCCTGATGTTTTTACCCCTGACCAAGGTTATTCATAGCCCTCTGAGAGTGTGCTTGTGCCATGCAGAGCCCCCCCCCCCCCCACCCCCACCCCCACCCCCCCATATGTGAGTTTAAGCACGCATGTCCCTGTCAAATGTGTGTGAACCCCCTATGAAAACCAAGGGAAACGCGCAAGTCTCAGCCTAAATCTGAAAATGTGTCAAACACGTGTGTGTTACCACCCACATCCTGGTGGGAGTGTGTGTGTGAACACGCAGCCACGCACGTGTTGAACTACCCTGGCCCTAACTATACCCCAATTGGTGGATGAGCTGCCAGGTTGGATCAAGGATCGAATGTCAATCTGGGGTGCGAGATTATTTTCAATAAGTAGATGCTATTGTTCGTACCCCCTTCCCTCCCAATCATTCCTCCCTAGCTGAACTCTTTGATTGGATTGTTACACTGTTATTCAGCCAACTCTGGGCTGCTCACCGTCTTCCAGTTCCATTACCCCCCCCCCCCCCCCCCCCCCCCCTGCCGTGTTATCCCCACGGAAACCAGGGAGCATACTAATTGTTATTATAATCCGTGTCATTGCTAGTAAGGGTCGCGCCATGATCTGAAGGTGGTTAGGACTTGGGCAAAAAGCTGTGAGGCAGACACAACTTACATAATTAGTATTATTAGTTGTGGCCATCACCGTTATGTAAACTGCCGGAGAACCCCTTATGTGTGTAGCCATGCTTGTGTGTGTGTACCCCTCCGCTTTATGTGGTAGTGTAACAGTCAATTTCAGTATCCTCCTCCACTTCCAAGGGACGCCTTGGTAGTGGTCGACACGTTGAATCGGCACTCGTCCGGCCGGAGCACTCGTCAGTGCCGGGACGTTCGTTACAGATCACACGTGACTGATTTGAGGCATTAGTCAATGCCGATCGACCGAGGGTTGATAATTGGCTAACATGATCGTTCATGTTCGGCCGTTTCATAGCATCGCGGCCGATTAAGCGCGTACACTTACTGCTATAAAACCCGTCCCGTTCTCTAAAGAAGTATCCAATTATCTACCCAGATAATTGTCTTACTTTCTTGCCTCTTTTGTTGAAGGCCCGGTTTCAAATCCGGCAGGGAACCTACAAGTGAATCTACTATTTATCGTTTCTGTAGCCTTACAGGTAGTGACTAGTTGTGACTGATAAATGAAGACTGTTGTTAGTAGTCGAAACTCTACATGTCTGAGACAGATCATTATCGGGATTGGTTTGGATTGTTTTATGGTGTTTCAGCCAGCTCACTGTCCTCTAATTCAAAGTCCCCTCGGAAACTTATGAGCGTTATCCCTTGGAAATCAGGGATCAGACTAAACAAATAAGACAGTTTAAAGACTGCACCAGGATGAGTGCGTCATGTTTTGGGCCAGAGCAGGGTTTAGACCTTGAATAATGAGGAGATTGGGGTGGAGTTTGGAGAGGAGTTCCAAGGGGGTAGCGGAGAGGAGGGTTACTATATACAACAAGTGGGAAGTTCGTTACATTAAGTAGCATCAAGGATAAATAAAGAGGAGACAAGAGAGCTGGATAAAATATAAGCGAAATTTTTAAGCAAAGCCTTGTTATGTCTAAGAATATACCGGGCCCGCAATTGAGGGTGGGTACATGAACCAAGGATGTGACCAGCGGTGTCTGTGGAAGGGCAGAGGGGGCAATGGCCGTCGGTATTGTCGCCGAATGAAATTCGTAGGGGCATCCACGTTTGAAGGCGGTAGCGGCTGCCCCGAGTTGGCTAAAGCGACAGAGGAGAACGGTTCTGCAAATGGAGAAGGCGAATGAAGTGGAGGACCACATGTAGTAGGGGAGGGATTGGGCAAGTATGGAGTAGGCACGGGTAAAAGTGGAGGTTGGGGAGGTGGGAAGGGTCATGTGGAGGCAAGTGTGGGAGTTGTCGGTGGTGAGTAATTGTGAGAGGTCGGAGATGGGGGACCAGCCGGTCGGTGTACCAAAGTAGGGGGGGGGGGGGGGGGGGGGGGGGGGGCGTATGTCGCCAGGCTGGGAGGGAGGAAGGGTAGTTGTTTAAATGGTGTGGGAGGGCGAAAGAGCAACGGGTTGGCTAGTCCAGGGTGAGGCGGGCACGCGCATCAGCAAGGTTTTTACCACGGACACCGGTGTTAGACTTGATTTTCGGGAAGGAAATGTGGTGGGAGGAGTAGCTGCTGGTGAGTATGTTACCACGGATATCCAGCAGGAGAGGGTAGTGTTTGTGCTCGAGGAGGCCAGAGGGGGAGTTCACGGAGCTACGGATAAGGTAAAGACTAACAAGGGAGTAAGTGAAGATAGTGATGGGGTCTGTGGGGTGGTGGATGCCTGCGTGGTCGAGGCATTGTAGTTAGCGGCCAACGGTGACTACTGCTACCTCTGGCTTACGCAGTGGTGTCCTTAATTTCACGTCCTGTGAGTGACTGCATTACAAGATGTAACCATTTCAATTTCAATTAGCGGCCAGTTCGGCCAGTTCGGCGCTGAGGATGGCATTGGTTTCTGCATGGCCGGTCGGGCAGACGTGGAGTGTTGATTCGGATGGGGAATGGTAAAAGGCGGCACCGAGAAAGGTGAGGCCGGTGGGGGATGTGACAACATATCCGTCATTTTAGTAGGCGACGATGGAGGGTGAGTGAAGGAGGGTGGATGGTTGGCTGAGGGGTGTAAGTGGAGGTGGTGTACATGTGTTGTACAGAGGTGATGGAGGGAGGTCACCGAGCCATTGAAGGCGGGTTAATGACGATGGAGGGCCCCATTTTTTTTTCTTTTTCTCTTCCCATGTCGGGAAAGTGGAGGAGGAGAATGGATGGACGGGAAGGGAAGGGAGAGAAGGGGGGGTCGCCGAACGTGTTGGAGATGCATACAAGGTGAATGGGGAAAGTGGGATGAAGGGAGGGGTGGTTCCGAAGTGGAGCAGGATAGTGGGAGCAAGGGGAAAGCAGGTGTAGGGTACGGGGTGGGAAAGTGTGGAGGATGCGGAGGAAAGGGTGGGAGAACCAGGTGGAGGAGTCAGGCCAGGAAGGGATGAGAGGAAGGGTGGTGCAAGGAATTTCGGAATAGGTGGGTGCAATGGCCCAGTGATTGGACTTTTCGAGGGTGGGACGGAGAAAATGTGGGTTATTAGCAGAGGAAGTTCCGGTCCAACGGCAGTTCCAGGTAGGACCCCCACCTCTGCTGCCTGGGACGCAACCAAATGTATAGCCTGCGCCCTGCGACGCAACGAACCCTTCCTTCTGGTCAACGGACCCTTCCCATGTAATCAATTCCAAGTTGATGGGAATGCTGGCTAAGGGAGCTGCTTAGAAGCTGCTGGAACCATGCCGGAACCATGTAACATGTTTTCTTCATCTTCAATCTAGATCTTGCTACTCGTATAGCTGAAAGGAAAACAGTGGCGGCTGGCTCTCCGTTATAGCTTGGGATCTGCTCCTGAAGCGGAGCGAATTGCATTTTTTTTGAAGCAGCCTAGTAGGCGCAATGATCATAATGAAGGGCCGTTAAGGTTTTTCTTCTTCTGCGACCCGCTGGTGCACTCCATTATAATATTATATATGTTATATACCTCTGTATACATTCTTAGATCCCTACATCCTGTGGTAGCCTGCAGTAGGGTACTTCAGGAGGACCCTCAGCTCTGTTGCCTAAGACGCAACCAAATGTATAGCTAGTTTTCGTCCCCTCCGTCCGCCTACCAAATTGAAGGTGGAAAAAAAAATTGATTTTTTGAAATCCACTACCTGGTTGCGTTGCCGACAGACTCCCCCTCTAGTTGGTCGGCCCCTTTGGGGGACAGACCTACGCGATACTTGCGCGATATCGTGCTGTTTTTCAAATCCTCAAATTTCCCAAGATCGCCGGTCAAATCAGCCGGTCAAATCAGTACTCTGAAGTCTAAAAGACTCTTGCTCGATTCTATCGTTCTTCTCCTTCACCTTTGTATCTTCTCTGACCTCGATGAACAGTTGCTATCCCTGTATATTCAAGTTTCGCAGCGAAATACGTGCAAAGCAGTTTGCATGGTGGTCCAATACGCAACATCTGTCTCCCCGCTGGAAATCCAGCCAACAACAGCGGCAGCAGCAGCAGCAGCAGCAGCAGCGCTAATTACGGTGCGAACACTACGATTGGGCAAACGGCGCTTAAGCAACCGCCGGAATCCGGACAGCTTAAATCGCAAGAATTCGGAAAGGCTCCTGCTCGGGACAATAAAAGCAGGCACGCGCGAATTGTATCCGTCCTTATCGTTAACCTACATAATTGAGTGAAATCCGGAACTCTTGCAGGAGCTCTCGGCGTTCTGCTCGCGATTAGCTGTACGCAACACTGCGTGCCCCAGCCTGGCATAGGCGTATCAATACCACTGCCGCGCAACTTTGTGTTCCATCGTTGCTTCCAGCTGCGAAGGTAACCTCATTCTATATGCATGCTTGCTGAAGCAGCCGAGCAGACTACAGAGTACCGCACTCAGCAATTCACTGTCATGAATACTAGCCTAACTGCCTGAATCATGTCTTGGCAATTCAGTGTGTGTTGCTGCAGCACTCTACATCCACAACACCCCAGCACTGCAAAAACACAAATCTGTTTGTTTTTACTGTTTTCTTGCAGATGTGTTTGTACTATTTGGTCACTTCGGAGTTTATGTACCACTGTTATTTTAATAAAAAATGAAACACCCACGTGTTGTGTGCGTGAGTGCTAAGTTATTACATGTCGGTTGGTGGGTTTTGTTTGGAGCTCACGCTACATAATGCATTCATTTCACATATACACATGATTCCCATGCAAGCTTCACCTTGTTGACCCGCATTCATTTCACATACTCACATGATTCCCATGCAAGCTTCACTTTCCCGACCCTTTCCCTTTAGTACATGATGTGCAGTCTTTGGGTCTACTGCCCCTTTCATGACCATCAGTGACATACAACTCCAATCGTGTGAAGATGGTGAATGGGTGTGCAGTCACATTAGACTGTTGCGCGGGATACTTATGGTTGATTTTGCCTTCATCTTTAGTGATAACTACCTCTTAGGTAGTTCAAGTAGGAATATTGAGTGGTTTGGATTCACCGAGTTATGGCAAGATTGAACACCACATTTTGGTAAGACGGTCCAAGAGTGGTGCCTACCAGGTCTGAATAACAATTTACCCTCTCACTGTCCTGAATGTCATTTGTTGAGGTTACTGGAGTTGGATAGATTTGGACCACGTGTAGGCGTGGAGTAGGTAGATGTGGAGGCAGATGTGAAGTGAGGTGCCATTTTGAACTTCACCGAACTGCGCTGTGCTGCACTGAACTGCCTTTTTCCCCTCCATACATGAACATGTACATAGGATAAATCAAACATTGATCTTGGAAGTATCGGTGTGGCCCCTGAGGAAGTGAGGATGTCATCCAATTTTTTCTTGCTTTTCTAATTAATACTTATTTTCAGTATGCAAACTAGACTTGTAAATAGACAACTGTACACAGTTCTTGGCAATTGCAATTCGCAAAAGCATCTCACTGCATACATAGGATAAATCAAACATTGATCTTGGAAGTATCGGTGTGGCCCCTGAGGAAGTGAGGATGTCATCCAATTTTTTCTTGCTTTTCTAATTAATACTTATTTTCAGTATGCAAACTAGACTTGTAAATAGACAACTGTACACAGTTCTTGGCAATTACAATTCGCAAAAGCATCTCACTGCACTTCGTTCACCTTGGAACTCCCTTGGCATGGATAACTTTTACATATATTTCAACGTTCAAAACAAATGTAACAATTTTAGACAACTGAACTACATTCGAAAAAGCCATCGTTTATCGTACACCACCCCGGGGCCGACCTCCAGGGGACCCGCCAGGGCACCCTACTATTTTTGAAATCCACTACCTGGTTTTGAAATCCACTACCTCGTTCCGTTGCCGAAAGTCTCCCCCAATTTTCTGCGTCGCTTGCGACGCTGCATAGGACTTGTTCTCGAATCTTGGCGGAAGTTTGCTGGAAGCGATTACGGCAATAGTTTCGGAATAGCAATATTTATCGGTCGTGATAACGGAGATAACCAACTTATGATAACACTATCGTTACGATCAGCAACTGTCTATTACAACTCAGAAAGTATCACGACTCAGATCTCCGACATCAGAACTAGCTTGACATGCATGACAAAGTTTCCCGTCCAAGGCTTGTTACAAAGGCACACAAACTGCTGTGCTGACGTCTGCTCGTTCTTGATTTGTCCCGTCCAAGGCTGGTCGCATCGGTCGTTCTTGCCTTGTCTCGTTCTTCTCTTGTCTCGTTCTTCTCTGGTCTTGCCTCGTTCTTGACTTGTCTCGTTCTTCTCGTGTCTCGTTCTTGTCTTGTCTTGTCTCTTACTGTTGTCACAGTCTGGGCTAAACTCCAGCGCAAAAAATCCAGTGAGTTCACTGCATTTTCGATCGTCGAACTGGTTTCGAAGTAATCATTGTTCTGCCTGCTCTTTGCTTTGCCGCCTGGTGAGTTATGTTTGCGCAGTGATGATCGCGCCGCTTGAATTGCACCGCGCATGGAGCCCCTGCCTAGGCCCACTCCCCTGCCTACGCCCACTTCCCTGCTGCGCTTCGCCGGTGCAATTTCTGAACCCCAGTCTCTACCCCTTGCATTCAACGACTCCAACATGGTCCACTATTCCACACGCGTAGGCACTTCTTGTCGTCCGACCAGCCCGGACCAGCCTTCTTGGCGTACCCCCGAGGCGACTGTTCAGTGAGTATCTTGTCCTTCAGTTTTTTGAATCTGTTTTCCTTCTGTCTGTTTCTTTATTTCGTTTGATTGGTTGTTAGTCTGCCTGTCTGTTTCTAAGACCAGAATCAAATCAAATCAACAGTAAACATGGAACCCTTCTCAAACTGCTCAGAAAAATTGACTTCGCAATCTGTTAGTTTATACGTCTGTTTCTTTCTTTCCATAGTTTGGTTGTTTGACTGTCTGTCTGCTTGTCTGTCTGGTTCCCCGTTCTTCCCATGTGCGCATAGCACATTCAGAATCAAACCAAGATCAAAATAAGAATCAGAGCAAATCAACAGTAAGCATGGAACCCCTGTCTGTCTGTCTGTCTGTTTGTTTCTTTCCTTAGTTTAGTTGGTTCTTTGACTGTCTGTCTGCTTCTAAGATTATAATGAGAATCAAAGCAAATCAACAGTAAATGTGGAACTTTTTTCTTTCTTTCCCTAGTTGGATATATTTTTGGTTCCCATTCACCACTCTTGTTTTCCTCCACTGATTTTCCCAGACTATCACTTCCTGAACATCTCACAAAAATCAATGATATTTTTTTCAAATCTGAAAGAGCAAATCTTGTTACTTTTTTGTATTTGCCTCCTCCCCGTTCTGCATCCTTATTACGATTTTGGTAAATTTTAGTCAATTTTAGTCGATTTCAGTCAATTGAAATCATTTTCCTTTTTTTCAAGGTCTCTTATTACGATAATTTTGGCCAAAACGGGGTCTATTATGACGATCGTAATATATTACTGGGAAAAAATCCCGAACACAAATGTCATACTTCCAGGTCGATTAAGCCTTTCTTCCTTTCCTTCTTCTTTTTTAGGATCAGAACCACGCCAATTAATTACATTTAGCTTGCCTCATGCACCACGTTAGTACGACCACCAGTATTTTTCTTTTCAGCTTAGAGCAGCTGCTTCTAGGCAGCTCCTCTGACTGGCTAGTCATCCAAAGCTAATGAAACCTAGGGCGTCGTAAAGCTGACAGAATCCGCTGTCCAGAAGTATCAAAATATTGGGACTTAGCCGAGTGGCTGGCTCAGGGAGGTGCCCAGAAGCTGCTGCTCGTAGCTGAAAAGAAAACCTATGACGACCACTTCCTGTAAACAACATCCACTATTATTCTACAGTCCCTTGTGCCTAACCCACCCATACTTGGTTCAACAACACTGAACACACAACAACACACAGCAACACTGAACACACAACCCTGGTGCCCCAGTCTCACACAGTATTGCTTTCCATATGTAATCTTTACCCCAGTCTATCACCCAGTTTTTTACGATTACACGTTACCACTGCGTCGCCATTTAGTCGTTGCATGGCAACGCATAACGCCCCAGAAACGAAATTACATTACATTACATTACATTACATGTTAAAATCTACTTGACATTACATTACATTACATTACATTACATTACATGTTAAAATCTACTTGACACCGCGGGGGTGTATGAGACTCTGTGCTTTAAACAAAAAAAAAAAGCACCCACGAAGCAAAAAAACCCATTACATCAGGGGTGTGTCCAGGACAAACAAACCAAACTCCCAACCACCGTTTTGGTGGCGTAGGTATTAAACCCCCTAGAGCAGGACCCAGATCTCAACCACTTACAGTGGCGGAGGTAAGAAGCTAACAAATGAGAAGTCGCAAGAAGAAAAAAAGGGATAATAAATTATGGTGCCACTAAGCAGTCCAGGGCTTCCTGTCTTGCTCTTCTACAAGTAGAAAGATAGTCGGCTAGGTTGCTCCAAAAAATCTTAGTGCCATGTCCATTCATAAAGGTTCTGAATGTAGAATCGCAGAATTCCACATTCCATACGGTTAAGTCGGTATCCTCATGGACATGCCTATAAATATCTGTAAACAGCTTCTGGTAGCGGAGGCGAATATCATTATAAAAAGGGCACTCAAACATATGTATTTCATCCTCAGGTTTTTGGAACCCACACATTTGACAGTGTCTCATTGAACGAGGGATGTGTGCTCTATCCACCACCCTCATTCTTTCTGTGTTCAGCCAATGGGAACCCATTCTAAACTGTGCCTAAGAACGAATCTGATCCTGCTTATGTAAGGCGGATGTAAAGGGAATCAAGCCATTATCATCATTGCTGTTGGCTGCGAACCATTTCTGGTATCGGAGGCGTTTAAAGCCAACCCTTCTCTCATCAGGGAAATAAAACCTTCACCCATAGGCGACTTAAAATTCCCGCCCTAACCGCTGGCGTCACACTCGATGATTTTACTCAGCTTGAACTGTATGAGTATTAACGATAATGAATTGATGATGATGATGATTGCATTTTTCCTGGTGCCCTACACATTTGCCTTAGAAACAACCCTGCCTTTGAGATTATAATATTTGAATGTTCAATCTATATATTCTAACCAAATCTGCTTGCATGCACCTGGTATGGCAGCTATCCCGAGGATATTCATTCCCTACTCCTTGTATTCTGTTTCATTTCATGTTATATGTGCATGATGGCTGTGGTAACCTAATCTTGACTGTGGGCCTGCTGGGAGCCAGAGCCAAAGGTGTTAAGGGGGGCGTTAACTACAGTTGACTTAGCCTCTGAAATGTATAACAACAACAGCAGCAACAGCAGCAGCAACAACAACAACAACAACAACAGCAACAACAACAACAACAACAACAACAACAGCAACAATACAACAACAATACAACAACAACAACAATACAACAACAACAACAACAATACAACAACAACAACAACAACAACGACAACAACAAGAGCGGTCGACTTGATTTTGTAAACATTTCTGACTTCATTGCTCGTCCTTTGTCCAGGCATTCTGATTCCTCTGCAATATGTTGAAGGCCGATTTCAACCAGCCTACCTATGCCGATCTACGCCTGGTCTTACGGAGCTCGCAAGGTGGCAGTCACCCAGACAGTGACCTGGCAAGTGGCGGTCTTCCCGCTGAAAAGCAGTACACAGTATTGCCCTTGCTTGATGGGCGATCGTTTTTTACCCACAAAGTCATCTTAGCGTCAAAGTCCCCCGTTATCAGCGCCATGTTGCTGAGGGCGAAGGAGCTCAGGGACCTACAGACCATGGGGGACGGCTTAAGTATTTGTCTTGTACCAGTGGAGTGCTGTGGGTCAGTTAGGCTACTTTTATCACCCCATGCCAGTCAGCTAACAGACCTCCAGCTTGAAACCTTGGAGCTTCCAATAGAGCAAGAGGAGCTGTTGGCCTGTGAGGTTTTATTTCGATCCATCTACTCAGATAATCTGGCTGAGGAAGTGGGAAATGCCCTGCCCAGTGAGCAAGGGGCAGGTGTCAAGCGGGCCGTGCTATTGATGCAGGTGTACCGCTTGGCAGATCGTCTGGAGTTGTGCACTGATCAATGTGCACAGGCTATAACAGCCCTGAGCTCAGCAGAGTGTGGGCCGGTAGATGTTGCAAACTATGCTTACTCCTTGATTAGGGCTGCCCCAGCACTGACTTAGCACGCAACCATCGACGCTCTTTTGAAGAAGTGCCTGTCCCAGCTAGTTGCACGCTTTGGTGATCCTGCTGGGGAGCTGTTTCACAAAGATTGGGACGCCAGTTCAATTAAGGCATTCCAGCGCCTGGACTTCCTCACAGTGCTTGCTTTCTTCAACTCTGATGACATAAAAGTTGTGTCAGAGAATGACACTCTCACACTTATGGGCTTGTGGATGGGGAAGGACTGGGTTGGCCGAAACAGCAAGGAAGAACACGCACTCATCACTAGGAGGGAGGACCAGGCCGGCCGCGCCGGCAGAATCAGCCAGGAGGACCTGGGGGCTTTCTGGAACGTCCTTCGCCTGGGACACCTGTCGACATCATTCCTGTCTAATTTGACTGTTGTTGTACCATGGCTGTTGTTGTACCATGTTGTACCATGTTGGCTGTTGTACCATGACTGTTGTTGTACCATGTTGTGCCATGTTGTTGTACCATAATTTGACTGTTGTTGTACCATGTTGTACCATGGCTACCGGTGGACCCGGTTGTGTTGGGACTTGCAGCAGGATGGAGGAGAAATCGGGACATTTTTCCTGGGACAGCTGCCCGCAAGCAAAGATGGCTACAAAATGTTCATGGCGGTGGCGCAGCATGGTTCAAGGACAAAAGGAAACCTCGTAAAGCTGGCACTGAAGCTGACGCTGGCATTACCATCCCCTATAATTTCTCTAAAGAAAGTCTGGACAAGCTTCTGTCATCTGTGCAGGACTATGGGGGACAACATCATCTGCATACATCTGGGTCTGACTTCCACATTGACTTCCACCTAAACCCTAAACCCTAAACCCTATATATTGGTTATACGGGACATTCAACGGATATCTTCCCCACTCTTACAGCGAAGATTCAGTCTGACGGCCCAACGAGAGTCTTCCAGTTGGGACTTGGCTTTGAGTTGCGCTCATCAGCTTTCATATCTAAACGTCAGAATAGCTTGGTCCAGATCGACGCTCGCTGTGGACTGTACAAGAGAACAAACACCGAGGAGGTATGCTTCGACACAGATATCATCGATTTCATCCATGCGAGCCATTGCTGGGCATTGACTACAGTGGCCGCTTTGGATGATTTTTCGTGCCTGGGAAGCTACCTGGGCGAGGATGGCGGTCTGCAAGGGTATCTGGGTATTTACACAGTCGACTGATGCAGGTACGAGCCATTATAATGCTAACACAAGCAGCCATGTTTAATGATGATGATGATGATGATGATGAAGCCCCAATATTTTGATGATGATGATGATGAAGCCCCAAGTTCCAAGATTTCAGCACTTCTGGACAGCTGATTGTGCCAGCTTCAAGGTGCATAAGGTTGGGTTAGGTTTGGCTGGATAGCCAGTCAGGGGAGCTGTCTAGAAGCTGTTGCCCGTATCTGAAGAAACGCTCTCACGAATACATGATCTGCACGTGTCCCCTGGATGCAGCTCTTATACTTGGGGAACAGCAATATGATCTCATGTCATCATATGTGATATCATTTGATACCGGCAGTCTGACAGGTTAAAGTGACCATTTATACACTGTACTATTTATATACGATATCATATGTTGCAATTTGTATGATATCATATGTTGTCATACTCGCCTTAAGTCAAAATCATATGATATGCCGGTCCCTACTTATACTCCGTCTTCTTCTGTTAGCAGAGCTGCCAGCTATTACGCACACGGCAAGTGCCCCCTGGTTGCAAAACAAATATAAATGTTACACCTTGCCATACTTGGGGCGTGAAGTTGAAGGAACCTTCTCTTTTGCTTGCACCGGGGAAGGTTATTGTGGGTTATGCTTTCGCAGACCTCTACTTAGGGGTGGGCAATATGATATCATATGATATCATGTCAGCATATGATATCATATATTCATATGATATCATATGATGCCGGCGGTCTGACTAGGTCACTTTGGCCTGGGGCATCACATCATATGATATTAAATCATATGATTTTTGTATGATATCATACTCGTCTTTGGTGAACATCGTATGATTTGCTGTTCCCTACCTCAACTGCATCCCCAGGTTGCAAAACTCTATTAGCAGGGATTTTTTTTCAAATCCGGAAGTGGGTTTTTCTAGCTTCATGGTTTTAGGCCTCCTCCAGGTACAGCTTTTTATAGCTTTTTAGGGCCATTTAATGTGTGTGTGTGTGTCTGTGTGTGTGTGTGTCTGTGTGTGTGTGTGTGGTGGTGTGTGTGTGTGGTGGGGGGGGGTCTTCATAGCGGCAATTCGGACCAAAACGGGGTCAAAAGTAGCGATCTAAGTAGAGCGGGAAAACAAATCCCTGTCTGTTAGTTGTTCATTTTCTCCTTTTGCTCATACACATAAACCTGAGCTGTTTCACAATGCCATCCCTCCACGTCATCATTTTTTTTATGTTTCTTTCTCTCCTGTTCTTTCCATACCGTATATCTCAGCCACCATTGCTTCAATTGGACCACAAAACGCACCACCATGAACCACCAACACCCAAACCCTGCATAAACCAAAATTACTCTTCTCGGCATTAGCTACCAGCACCCATACCCCCATGAATCACCAACACCCCTACCCTGACTCTTCCCGACTGTTCCTATAGGTAAACGATCATGAGCCGTGCGATTAATGGAAGCACTCGCTTGTATACTGAGCTGACTGAGAGCGTCGTCACCACTCACCAGGGTACTCTAGGAGGACCCCCAGCTCCGCTGCTTGAGATGTAACCAGTTGTATAGCCTGCATCCTGCGACGCAACGGACGACAGTTGCAACCCTTAGCGTCCTGAACAACCCTGGTCGTCACCTGCTCCAGAATCTAGAATTTGAATGGTGGTATGGTTTTTCAGCCAACTCTGGGCTGCCCACGGTCTTCCAATTCCAAGTCCCCCCGTGCGACCAGGGAGCACACTACATGGATAAGACATTTGACAGACTTGTCCAGGTTAAGTCACCTGCTCTAGAAGGAGTGACCAAGCCTTGGACACCGAATCTCACTGTTTCTTTTGGGGGCTAAGCACGGCAGCTTCCGGCCAGCTCCATTACCCAGCTACTGGTTCAAAGCCAAATCTTGCAGCCGCATTGAGATGCATGTCATGTCAGCTTCCAGACGCACTGGCCAGCTTCAGGTTTGAACCAAGGACGGGGGGAAGGAGCTGCCTAGAAGCTGATACGTGTAGCCCAAAAAATAAACAGTGCCGAATCCCCAGTTCCGCTTTCTGTGTAGGGGGGGTACCTCCTCCAGTAGTGAAACTTCTATCATTCTAATCAGCCACGGGCAGTCTTATCGCACATATCTAGTGAGTTGTCGTGTATGCTATTGTGGACGTATATATACGCCCTGGCCGGCCCTGACTGGCCCTATCGGTCGCCGTGTCACCACACGGCGGACCACACGCCTACCTTGAGTTCACGTGGGCAAACGACGGGGGCAAATTACGTAATGCCATTGCAATTGTTTCGCTGTCGTACACCCAACATGTATCCCACCCAGCGAATGTTCAAATGTCGACAGAGCAGATGTGCTAAGCATTGCGCGCACACTAATTTTGTGTCAATATCTGCCTTCCATACTATGACTGCAATACATTTATAATTAGAAGATCCTCTCCACGGAGGTCATCTGCTGAGTGCTGACCCTTAGATCGCCTCACATAGCTCAGAATAACAGTGTCAGAATTTGGCTTCATGATGCAGTCTGCTTCTCTTGCTCCATGATGCGTTTCAAGGGTCCTAATGGACACTGGGGCATACAACGCGTCATTCAAAGTGAGCTTACCAAAGCAGGGAAGAAAGGGCCGACAAATCATTTCACCTGCTTCCGAGTAAGTGCACTTTCTTCATGTCACCATGCTTCTTTCTCTGTCTGCGAGCGTTGTCACCATTCATTTTACACATGCGTATTTTCGGATGCGTGTGTAAGTCAAAGTTTTGAAACTCAACCACTGCACGAGAAGAACCCGTGTTCTTGGCGTCATCGTAAATTCGGAGCCTGAGAATTTGCAGCCTAAATTTCTGCAAGATTACAGCCCGCAGCTGGAGTGAAGTGTATAAGGTAGTGACGAGAGAGGAAAGTGTGCGTGCGTTTCGCTCGTTGGGGAAAGGGACCATGGGTGGGGGGGTGAGAAAGAGTAATGTGTGCTTGGATAGGGTGGGATGAGGGGCAGGAAAGGGACCATGTGTGTGGGGGGGAGGGTGGGGGGTGGGGGGGGGGCGTACAAGGGCGTAACCCCTTTTGTAACCCAGAGCAGGGGGCATGACCTAGGTGGGAGGGTGAGTGGGGTGTAGTTGAGTGTGTGTGTGTGTGTGGGGGGGGGGGGGGGGGGGGGGGGGGGGGGGGGGGGGGCAACGGCCACACGGGCTACCGTACTAGTATGTAAGCCAAACCTAGGTGACATATATATGTATGTATATATATATATATATATATATCACCTAGGTTTGGCTGGGTAGCAAGCTAGGGGAGCCACCTAGAAGCTGCTGCTCGAAGTGGAAAAGTAAATCTTTGTTTATCTTGTATGATATATTGCCTTATTATCTTGGAACCAGAACAACATTGACAGCCCTACAAGTAGTATATGGTGCAGCTGTGCTCATCCCCCCAATGTTAACTCTGCCCGCAGACGGTGAGCAACCTTAAGGCTGGTAGACCATGCACGTACCTAGTCAAACGAAACTTCCATTTTTTTAGAATTAAGCGGAATGTGGTGAATGTTGTTTTGATTGAAGAAGACGGCGAGGAGCCCTTAGGAGCTGGACCCATGTATGTATGTGTGACGATGCACCTCAGTAAGCACTCATCTTTGTTAGGCTCATTTGCACTGCTCGTATTTTTTCCTGCCCGTGCAACTGCTTGTGACCAATGTATGTATGTGATTGCAGGCACCCCAATGCCCCATGCATTTTGACAACATAACCAGGTCTTACGGACTCAAGCACCTCGGGCGCATACCTGCTGTGTTATGAACGTTGCTGTGCCCTATCCTGCTTGCAAGATGCAACCTGTCATCCAAATGTAAGTGACAAAGTTCAAACTGAAGTTCCTAGGAGTCCCAAGATATATGTTATATTTTGATTGTAACTTGGTTCGTCAGCCACCTCCAAACTGTTCAACGTAGACGAACTCATCTCTAAGCTGCACAGAGAATCTATTACCTCCTGTACAGACATTCTTGCCACCAGGGTAATTCAAAGCGCGCGCTTTTGAGCGCTGACTTTTTGACCCCCTTTGCGCTTTAAGCGCAGTTTTTTGCAACCCCTTGCAGGTGCTGCAAGCAATTTTTGCGTTTTTTGCACTACAAAGCGCAGTTTTTTGTTTTCAAGTGCGCTAAAGCGCTGGCCAATTTGGCCATTTGAAGTACCCTGCTTGCCACACGTCGCATGGAGGAGTCCCAACAGCCTGGAGGGTGACACTTACTATGTCTGCCATGGCGACTTTCCCCATCTGCGGCGTAAGGGAGGGTCCCCTGAACACCACGCCCCTCTAGGCGTCCCCCCCCCCCCCCGAACTGTTCAATCTCTTCCAATTCCAAGTCTCCTAGGGCGATCCCTAGAAACCAGGGAGCATACTTAGCGGACTAAACACGTTAAAGACTTCCAGGTCCAGGTCCAGTATTCATAAGCACTCCCAAGGATGGGTTGAGGGATGTCTTCAGCACCTTCGTGATGTAGAAGCGCAGGCTGATGGCAGCTGCCAATGTTTCACCCAACGAGATGAGGGTGGATCTTCGGTTATCCGTAAGACCGTAACCAAACCCTTGGTCGCACTCATCCTTGAGGCTGGAGTGAATGTTGTACATTAGTTTCTATATGTGAAGAGGAACCTAGCTGCCCAGAGACAAGCAAGTCTCAACATTGACTACAACAGTGTGGTGATTGCACTAAGCTGTATTGATGAGTGTAGTGTTATAGTGTCTAGATGTGAAGAGGAACCAATCAACCTAGTTGTCCTTCTGATTCTGGTACTTTCAGGTACATGGGGTGTATAATATTTCGAACATGATTATTTGTTTCGGCTTATATTCGTATAAAAACTTAGCGAAATCGTTCGGAACTTAATTGTTTTAGAACACTACGGTACTTAATTGTATCATGCGCCTGCTGTATCATGGTCCACGTGTTGACATAGACTGTCATTCAAGGAGAGGATTTGTTAAGTTTTTCACTGGCAATTTGTTTTTTTGGCAAGACGGCGAGCAGCCAAATTGATGGCTGGAGCAAAGCAACCAAGTTAAAGACTATGGGGGATAGGGATCGCAGATTGCCTTTGTTACAAGGAGATTATTCATCTCGAGGTAGGCATCACCGACAAGACGCAAAATGTGCTTACTATGTTCACTGGTTACTAAGGGGATTCGGCATAGGAGCAGCCCAGAGTTGGCTAAAAACCAGGTACAATCCAATCAGACAAACCACGTAACAATCCAATCAAACAAGGCTATCCATAAAATAATATAAACCATCCACAGTTGCCTACACCGAGCCATCCTGCTATCCATCTTTCGGGATTCTATTCACTGTCTCATCATGAGGCTGAAGTGGGCAAATCCACGGTAGGTAGAAACCACGTGAGATCATATTAAAACATGATCACATGGACAACATTCAATTTAATACGTGACATGCACAATGTAATACGTGACATGCACATCGCATGGCAATATGTAACCTCATTAGGGGGCGGCAAATATATATTATATATATTGCCCAAACATATAAATCTATATATAGCAAATATATCTATTTGGTATATCTACAACATATGCAGTTACATCAGATAGCCACCGTAAAATCCAGTCAAAGTGCCTGCAATATGATTTAGTGCCCTATGACATAATTGTAAAACCAGATTTTGATTTTTTTAAGGTGCCCTATGCCGATTTTCAAAAATCCAGCTTCGCCTATTTAGATCTATCTCTATATAGATCTATGCCTCTCCCTAAACCTCATACCCATGCTTGTATGTTTGCATGCATTACAGCATGTATTTCTATCCTCCAGATTTATGCTAACCTGCTCCTGCTCAGAAAGGCCACGCAATTGATACTTATGCCACAGGGACAAGCTTGCTCCCCTCGATTTTGCAAATGCCTTGGTCAGATAGCTGCAGCCAATATTGATCATGGGAAGGGGAGTGAGAGGGTGTATGATTGCTTGAGCACACAAGCTGAAATGCTACAGGTATTCGTAATAACATGAGTAATTGGTCACATTTGTACATGAGATGTCGCCTTGTCCCCCGAGCCACACCACTTGTTATTTTAGCTTGCGCCGCACATGGTGTGAAGGTGAGGAAGACAAGGGTTCCATGGATGATGAGGCAAAACGCCCCATCCCCGGTGGATCTTTACTTTGGCACAGGAATGACTCGATACCCGCAGTGGAGGTTTTGCGGATGATCTTAAGGCCTGTGCGTGTAGGATGAGTGCCTAAATTGACAGTGCAATAGCGCGAGTTTGTCGAGTTATATGGTAAGGCTGGTATGGAGAGGCCAGTGAATATATGTGTATTTAAGTACACCTGTATGTGAGTACATGGATGATTTAGCACATTAGTACATGTGTACAAATGATGTAGCCTTGTCCCCCGAACCACACCACTTGTTACTTTAGCTTGCGCCGCATGCGGTGTGAAGGTGAGGAAGACAAGGGCTACATGGATGATGAGGCAGAACGCCCCATCCCCGGTGGATCTTTACTTTAGCACAGGAATGACTCGATACCCGCAGTGGAGGTTTTGCGGATGATCTTAAGGCCTGTGCGTGTAGGATGAGTGCCTAAATGGACAGTGCAATAGCGCGAGTTTGTCGAGTTATATGGTAAGGCTGGTATGGAGAGGCCAGTGAATATATATGTATTTAAGTACACCTGTATGTGAGTACATGGATAATTTAGCACAGTAGTACATGTGTACAAAGGATGTAGCCTTGTCCCCCGAGCCACACCACTTGTTACTTTAGCTTGCGCCGCATGCGGTGTGAAGGTGAGGAAGACAAGGGCTCCATGGATGATGAGGCAAAACGCCCCATCCCCGGTGGATCTTTACTTTAGCACAGGAATGACTCGATACCCGCAGTGGAGGTTATGCGGATGATCTTAAGGCCTGTGCGTGTAGGATGAGTGCCGAAATGGACAGTACAATAGCACGTTGTATGGTATGGAGAGGTCAGTTAAGGTTGCCGAGATGCTTGCTTATCCAGCTTCTCCTGACACTCTAGTATTATTGGTGTTGTCAAAATCATCCTGGTCCCCAACATAACCGGGCTATATATCTAAGTGAAATCATAGACAACCCTACATATGATCTTGCTTATTCCAAGTTGTGGAAGTCCCTTAAGCCTGAACGGCTGCGCCTGGAGTGTTATACACACATACATTTGAATAGGCAGGACAAACACAGTGTGCAGAGCAAGTGAGCCAAATGAAGATGAGTGGTTCATGAGCTGCTCGTGTTGATCACACCTTCCCCAAGTCGTATGCTGCACGTAGGGCACCGGCTCAACCAGCAGACAACATGCGCATATGTAAATTAATAAATGTAGGTCCTTGCTGCTTGATAATTTAATGCAGCACGAACTCAGGGCCTCTGTTGGTAAAACGATTGTTTGGGGGTCAGTTAGTCAGTCTCGTGTCTGATATGATGGGTAGGCTAGTCTCTCATCCTATTTTGACTACCCCTGGACTGGAACAACATACAGCATACATACCTGCTGCCTGATGCTGCTCAATAGATCATCCTCCAGTTCATCATCTATTGCTAGCTTCTTGCAAACAAGCGCCTTCAGCTTCTTCTCCGATACTTTTCCCTTGCTGCTCAATTTCTTGGAAATAACCTTGGCTAGCTTTGCAAACTTCTCCTTGTCCTCTAAACAAGGGTGGCTACCTGGGACATGAGTGAGCAAACGGATTGTGAGTGCAAGGAAAATCGGTGAGTGCAAGGCGTAGGGGTCAATGCATAGTGACTATTTTTCCAGAGGAACTTTTCCTTGCCCTCTTAACAAGGGTGGCACCGTGGGACGTGAGTGGGCAATCAGATTGTGAGTGCAAGGCAGAGGGGCATGCATGCAAGACAGGGAAGCAAGGCAGAGGGGCCATGCATTGTATTTTTTCCAAGGGGAGTTTCACCTCAGAAGGGTCTCCCTATGCTAGCCCTAATCTCAAAATATTATGCGTGATTGGAGGAGTCAATCTTACTCAGGACGAACAAGCAGGTACCCTTAGGCCGGCGGGAGTTGCCAGCCCACAACCTGCCACACCCGTGATTACAAGGCATGAAAGGAAAGCTTCCAGGTACACTAGGTTGCTATCTAATAAATAGCCGGCAATGGGAGTTGCCTAAAAGCAACCTGGTGATCCAGAATGATCTGACCTACTCAAGGTTGGACAATTCATGTAGCCTCAATGGCGAACCCGGAACTGAAACACAAAATCATACATTGCAAGCAGGCACTTCTGAAGGGAACCACTGAGTCATTCAGTCAGTCAGCCAGTAAGGGACAACACTTAGTCTGGCGAAGGATGTAACAAACACAAAGGATTGAATGCTTATGTGATCTTCAAATGTTGGATGTATACATGATATAAATATGCTCACAGCCAAACCCAAGCAAATTGGATGCACATTTGTGCTTCTCTGTTGGATGCATACATGAGCTAACAAGCAAACAAAAGGAAAACGAATGGTAGAGAATGTCCCAACGTCTTAGTGACACCACCGCACGGTTTAAGGCAGCAGCATAGTGGTAACAGAGGGATAGTTGATGTAGCGCTAGGAGGGGGACACGTGGCCATGGGAAGGATCACGTGGAGTCTCCCCACGCAGGGGGTTCTATCAAATGCATACAATGTGTGTAGGGAAACTAAATCACATATGGTCTGAAGTTGATAGTTACAAATACGTCGAAAGTTATTTATTCCTCTTCAAAAAAATAAAACTGAAGCTAGGAGGGGAAAAGGATCACATGTCCATGGAAATGATCCCGTGGGGTACACCCTCCCTGAGTTATCTCGAACTTACATAGATTGTGTTTTCAGCTAACAGCAGCAGCTCCTAGGCAGCTCCCTGAGGCTGCCACTAGGCCTAACCCTAAGATGCCTAGGGCACCAGAAAGCTGCAAGGTGTGAATGTAGAGAGAGCCCTGGGAGCTGCCTAGAAGATGCTACTTGTAGTTGAAAATAAAAGCTTAGATAACTTAGTGGTAACAATGTATAACATGGCCTATGCAGACTTACAACAAGGCTTGCTACCTATGCAACACCGGTGCGACAACTGGACCACAAGAGTGTGAGGCATATGCAGATTAACAACATGGCTGACTCCCTATACAAAACCAATGTCACAACTGGACCTTGATATCTGGCCCGACAAAAGAAGGTTCGAACTTAGGTTACAAGGACCCACACACACCCAACCCAACAAGGACTCAACGTCCATCACCTTTCTTTTTGCTCTTCTTAGTCTTTTCTGCCTTGCTGCCACTGTCCTTTGCTGCTTTTGCCTCTGGCTCACTAGTGGTGGTAGTCGGCTCCTCTACAGGACAGCTAGCACCACCATTACTGGCACTTGTACCGTTTCCTGCCGCGGGCGTACCGTTGGTGCCACCACCACCAGCAGCTGCAGTTGCTGCCCTTGCTCGTCGTCCGTGTTTAACTCCTGCTGCATGGGCCATGAGGGTTTCCTCACTAGTGCAGCCTATGTTGCAAACACTGCACGAGGAAAGGAGGACAGTAGTAAGGACTAAGGATAAAAAATATACATACGTGTAAGCTCATGTATACATATATACACACATGAGTTGATCAAAGTTATCCCACGCATGGATATCTCATACATACATGTTTGATCCCATTTGTATGAATATGAGATCAGATGTGCATGTACACTCATTTGTATGAATATGTGATCAGATGTGCATGTACACAAGACATTCCAAGTGATATCATACATGCTCCGTATATCTATTTATATGTGGCCATGTTGGTCGATCCATGATCTCACAAATGAGTCGATCGACAATATCAAATCAAAGCAACAATAAGCAAAGCAAGTGAATGGCATGATATAGAATGTCCCAACGTCTTAGTGACACCACCGCACGGTTTAAGGCAGCAGCATAGTGGTAACAGAGGGATAGTTGATGTAGCGCTAGGAGGGGGAAACGTGGCCATGGGAAGGATCACGTGGAGTCTCCCCACGCAGGGGATTCTATCAAATGTACACAAAATATGTAGGGAAACTAAATCACAAACGACCTGAAGTTATAAATAATGTATTACCTGAAGTTAATAGTAACAAATGCGGGAAAAGTAATTCAATCCACTTAAAAAAAAAAAACTGAAGCTAGGAGGTGGACATATGGTATGGAAAGGATCTCGTGGAGTTTGCCCACATAGGGAATTCTCTCTTACTTCCGACATAATACGTCCAAACAAATGTATCTTAAATCAGGCTTGTGTATTCCTAAATATTGCACTAGAAAGGGACAACAGGTCTATCCACAGAGTGCACGGTGGTGAACTGGGTCAACCCATAATAGGTTAACATCACTCAATCAATCAATCGGGTGGCAACAAAGGAGCCTGTTACAGAAGGTGAGGTGGGGTGGGTTGGGGGGGACACACACAAACACAAGCAGGGTGAAGGCTCACCTGCACTTCCATGGTGGCCGTTTTGACAAGAACTCCAGCCCGGAGGCTTCACCAGCGACGGCTTGACTACTCCCACCCTCAGGCGACTTGAAACCATTTGCGGCAAAGCCACCTGGCTTTGTTGCGCCTAATGCATACTTCTGATGCTCTGTCACGCATTGCGCGTGCTTCTGCGCACTCTGGCGGTCGAAAACAGTTGAGCAGTCAACGCAGGAGAAGCAGTACGAACCACACTGGTAGAAGTGGTTCTGTAGCTTAGGCTGCGCTTGGGGTGAAAAGGTGTGGGAGATGGGTTGGGTTTTGGGGGAAGGGATTTTGGGTTTGGGGGGATGGGATTGAGGGGGATGGGTTTGGGGATGGGGGGATGGGATTGAGGGGGATGGGTTTTGGGGGTGGGGTTGGTGGGTACAGGGAATGGGAGGGTGGGTTGGGGACGAATAAGGAAATATGGAGGGGAGGAGGGGGAAAATGGGGGGGCGGTGTGTGTGTGTGTGTGTGTGTGTGTGTGTGTGTGTGTGTGTGTGGGGGGGGGGGGGGGGGGGGGGGGGTCTGTTATCCCGCTCCTCTGGTGGGGGGCTCTGTGCTACGATTTTGCTCGCGGGGGGCGGAGGTGGGGTCTGTGCTGCACATGAAATTTGCTTGTGTGCTAGAAGCGAGGAAAGAGGGCAGGGAGACAGAGCAGGAGAAAGGGCTGGGGTGGAGGTCAGATCAGCCTTGGGTCCAGGTCGGAGGAAGGCAGGAAGGGAGGAATGGAGGCGGCGGACAGCATGGGCGGGCAAATCGTCTGTGCCCCGCGGACACAACAAAAGAGAACCATGCACACTCTGGTCATGAGCATCACCGCGACAATTCACGACCCAGAAGCTCGAACAGATTCGTAAGCGTATAGAAGCGTGCAACAATTCTTCTTCTTCGTTTTCAATCCATATCTGCACCTCTATCCGCACCTTCTTAATTGAGTCACCACAGTCGCCGCAGATGAACCACACCATCGTGGTCGACTTCTCTACAGCCTAACGAAAGAGCGCGAACTCAATCGCAGATGATTCCGAGGTGTTCTTGCTCGTCGTGCAGTGACGGAGCACTCAGCAGGTATGAAATCAAGCGAGATTAGAGTACCGGGAGAATTATGCGCTCTTGAAGAATATATAGATGGGTTTGGAAGCCCGGGGATCGCGCTTGATCCATTCGAGCCTAGCCTGCTTTTAACCATGCGGCTGCGCGCTGCCTGCCCGCCGCCTGACTTTTGGCAATTCGGGACCAAAGGGTTAGGGTTAGCTCACGTTAACGTAGCCAAGCCAGAACCGGAACAAATACGCACTCCAACGCTCATGCACGCCACAATTCTTCCCCACCAATTTGACCCCACATGCCGACTGTCTCGCTACTGCCTTGTCGACTAGCCAATACCGTTTCTGTTCGCCCCCTAAAAAATACACCAGGCTTCAATGGCACTTTCACGTAGTCTGCTTTGCCTGAAGAACAAACTGCAAAGCCCTAGTCAACTACTCTGACTTGTGTCCTAGCCAGGGTCCTCCAGCCATTCTACAGCAAAGCAAATCTGTATCCCTGCTTCCAGAATTGCGCCCGAAGTACTGAGGTGGATCATACATTGGGGGACAGCCCAAAATAAATGAGTCCTCCAAGCATCACACAAGCTGCACAGGTGACAGCAGTCGGGTGTGTCAAACATGTGTCAGTTAGTCCAGGCACATGTCAGTTAGTCTAAGAGAAGTGGCACTACATGAAATGTACTGCATCATGTTTATAGGACAGGCAGATTCTTTCCACCTGACTTGTTTGTGAACTATGTCTCTTGCAGTATTCCTCCGTATCCCTGCACCCCCCCCCCCCCACACACACACACCCACCCACACCCACCCACCCACACACACACACACACACACACACAAACACACACACACACACCACACACACACACCACACCACCACCACCACCACCACCACCACACACACACACACCTAATCAGACACACACACAACCCAGCACCACCAACACACACACTCTTAGTCCCAGTTGCACTAACCACTGTCAACAGGGTCGACTACTCGTGCTAGCACCCCAACTTCTTAGTGGCCACCAGCCATCACAGGCAGTGGTGGTAGGAGGGACTGTGTTAGACATCCAGGCAGCTCCATCCAAGGAAGATGTACAATCTGGTACCACGGTCCCTGGTCATGTAAGTTGGGGTTGAAGAATTTATGATCTGGGACCACGGTCCCTGGCCAGAAGTTGAAGTGGGGTTTAATTGACACGAAAGTGTGAGCTGTCGTCATGATGATGATGATGATGATGATGATGATGATGATGATGGGGGGAAGGGTGATGATGATGATGATGATGATGATGATGATGGGGGGAAGGATGATGATGATGATGATGATGATGATGATGATGATGATGATGATGGGGGGAAGGATGATGATAATGATGGTGATGATGGGGGGGAGGATGATGATGATGATGATGATGGGGAGGAGGCTGCTGCTGCTGTTATGATGATGGGGGGGAGGAGGAAATGATGATGATAACGATGAAGGGGAGGAGGAGGAGGAGGATAATGATGATGATGGGGGGGGGGGGAGGAAAATGATGATGATGATGATGATGATGATGATGATGATGATGATGATGATGATGATGATGATGGGGAGGAGGAGGAGGATGAAAATGATGATGATGGGGGGGATGAGGAAAATGATCATTATGACGATGATGGGGAGGAGGAGGAGGATGATAAGGATGATGATGTGGGGGGGGAGGAAAATGATGATGATGATGATGATGATGATGATGATGGGGAGGAGGAGGAAGAGGATAATGATGATAATGATTGTGATGATAATGATGATGATGAGGAGGAGGAGGAGGATGATGGTGCTGATGATGATGGGGGGAATGATGATAATAATGATGGTGATGATGGGGGGGAGGATGATGATGATGATGATGATGATGATGATGATGATGATGATGATGATGATGATGATGATGATGATGGGGGGAGGAGGAGGAGGAGCAGGATTGGGGGAGGATTATGATGATGATAATGATGATGATGGGGAGGAGGAGGAGGAGGCGGAGGAGGAGGAGGAGGAGGATGGGGGGGGGGGAGGAGGAGGAGGAGGATGGAGAGGAGGAGGAGGATAATGATGGGGAGGAGAAGGAGGATGGGGGCAAGGAGGAGGAGGATAATGATGGAGAGGAGGAGGAGGAGGAGGATAATGATGGGGAGGAGGAGAAGGAGGAGGATGGGGAGGAAGAGGAGGAGGAGGAGGATGGGAGGAGCAGGAGGAGGAGGAGGAGGAGGAGGAGGAAGGAGGAGGAAGAGGAGGAGGAGGAGGGGGAGGAGGAGGGGGATGATGATGGTGGGGAGGAGGAGGAGGATGGGGAGGAGGAGGAGGAGGATGGTGGGGAGGAGGAAGAGAAGGAGGATGATGATGATGGGGAGGAGGAGGAGGAAGAGGAGGAGGATGATGGGGAGAAGGAGGAGGAGGAGGAGGAGGAGGAGGACGATGATGGGGAGGAGGAGGAGGAGGAGGAGGGGGGGGAGGAGGAAGAGGAGGAGGTTGATGATGATGGGGAGGAGGAGGAGGAAGAGGAGGAGGAGGATGGGGAGGAGGAGGAAGAGGAGGATGATGACGATGATGGGGAGGAGTTGGAGGATGGATGGGGGAGGAGGATGATGATGATGATGGGGAGGAGGAGGAGGAGGAGGGGGGGGAGGAGGAGGATGATGATGGGGAGGAGGAGAAGGAGGATGATGATGGGGAGGAGGACGTGGAGGAGTAGGATGATGGGGAGGAGGAGCAGGAGGAGGAGGAGGAGGGGGGAGGAGGAGGAGGAGGAGGAGGAGGATGACGGGGAGGAGGAGGAAGAGGAGGAGGAGGATGTGGAGGAGGAGGAGGAAGAGGAGGAGGAGGAGGAGGATGGGGAGGAGGAGGAGGAGGAGGAGGAGGAAGGGGAGGAGGAGGAGGAAGAGGATGATGATGATGATGATGGGGAGGAGGAGGAGGAGGAGGAGGATGATGATGATGATGATGGGAAGGAGGAGGAGGAGGGGGAGGAGGAGGAGGATGATGATGGGGAGGAGGATGGGGAGGAGGAGGAGTAGATGATGATGATGATGATGATGGGGAGGAGGAGGATGATGATGGTGATGGGGAGGAGGAGGATGATGATGATGATGGGGAGGAGGAGGAGGAGGAGGAGGAGAAGGATAATGATGATGATGGCTACAGGCAGTGGTGGTATATAGGTCTGTGTTAAATATCCAGTTGTTTCCATATACGGGGGATGTACAATTAAGTACCACAGTCCCTGTCCCTGCAAGTTGGGGTAGGATTTAATTGACATGACACTGAGTAAAATATGAGCTATACTTCCTTTTTCCAACGCCTCCCAGGTGCGGCAAATCCCAGGTGGCGTGGCCCGCAACATAGCAGAGGGCCTATCTCGCTTGCTGCCCAACACACAACCCCCGCCATTCTTCATATCCTGTGTGGGTGACGACGCTGCAGGGACCTTGCTCATGTCAGAGCTACGCAAACTGAGGTATGATAAGTTTATGTGCATATGTTAATATACATGTATATACATTTATATATGAGGTATCATAAGTTTAGTTTAGAAGTGGAGTTTGATTTAAAGGTGATTTCGGTTTTAGAGGTGACCTTTAGTTAAGTTTATAATTAACTTAAGTTTATAAGTAAGTTTAGTTTAGTTTTGAAGTCAGTTTGTAAGTAAGTAAGTTTAGTTTATAAGTAAGTTTAGTTTAGTTCCAAATTATAAGTATTGGAAAGTTCCAAATAATGTTAACTCTAGTTGCAAAGTAAAGTTTTGTAAAGAGTTACATTAAGTTTGACAGTTTGTTCAGTTTAGGAAGAATGATCGGTTTAGCAGTAAGTTCATTTCAAAAGTTATTTCAGTTTAGTTCCAACTGGAATGGAACTGGTACTCGTTAGTGTTTCTTTTCGGGGCTTGACATGGCAGCTTCTAGGCCGCTCAATAAGCCAGCCACTTGGCCAGCCCCAAGACGTCAACATGACAGTAAATCTGGTTGTGTCGGCTTCAAGGTGCTCTAGTTTGCATCAGGGTTGGCTGGCTAGCTTGCCAGGGGAGCTGCCTAGAAGCTGCTGCTCGTATCTGAAAATCAAAGCTATGGTACCCATGTCAACACCTGAGGGGGTAGCAGTAATGTTTTTTCTTTTTGGCTTTTAGCAGCAGCTTCTAGGCAGCTCTTCTGGAAACAAAAAAACCCAGTAGTTCATAGCTTTCTATCTGCTACAAGTAGCAGCTTCTAGGCAGCTCTCCTGGACACAAAAAGCTTCTGGCTGCACTTGAACGCTCAGGAGCTCGACCCAGTGGTTCATAGCTTTTCTATCCGCTACGTGCAACAGCTTCTAGGCAGCTCTCCTGGGCACAAAAAGCTTATAGGCGCACTTGGAGATCCAGTAGTTCATAGCTGTCTTTCCGCTTCGGGCAACAGCTTCTAGGCAGATCTCCTGGACACAAAAAGCTTAGAGGCGCATGTGGAGATCCAGCAGTTCATAGCTTTTCTTTCAGCTACGGACATCAGCTTCTAGGCAGCTCCCCTGGACACAAAAAGCTTCTGGCCGCACTTGGAGATCCAGTAGTTCATAACTTTTCTTTCAGCTACGAGCAGCAGCTTCTAGGCAGCTCTCCTGGACGCAAAATGTTTCTATGCGCACTTGGATATCCAGTTTTTCATAGCTTTTTTTCTGCTTCGGGCAGCAGCTTTTAGGCAGCTCTCCTGGACGCAAAATGTTTCTATGCGCACTTGGATATCCAGTTTTTCATAGCTTTTTTTCTGCTTCGGGCAGCAGCTTCTAGGCAGCTCTCCTGGACACAAAAAGCTTCTAGCCGCACGTGGAGATCCAGTAGTTCATAGCTTTTCTGTCAGCTTCAGGCAGCAGCTTCTAGGCAGCTCCCCTGGGCACAAAAAGCTTCTGGCCGCACTTGGAGATCCAGTAGTTCATAACTTTTCTGTCAGCTTCAGGCAGCAGCTTCTAGGCAGCTCCCCTGGACACAAAAAGCTTCTAGGCGCACTTGATGGCTCTGTGGCTCGACCTAGTAGTTCGTAGCTTTTCTATCCGCTACGAGTAGCAGCTTCTAGGCAGCTCTCCTGGGCGCAAAAGTTTCTAGGCGCATTTGTAGATCCAGAAGTTCATAGCTTTCTTTCCACTGCAAACAGCAGCTTCTAGGCAGTTCCCTCCGCTTGCTACCCAGCCAACCCCTAAGCAAAGTAGCGTGTCTTGAAGCTGACAAATCTGTTTTTCAGTTGTGTTGAAATTATGGGGATTAGCCCTGTGGCTGGCTCAGGGAGCTGCCTAGAACCTGCTGCTCGTAGCTGAAAATGAAAACTATGCATTGCTTAACTTGGGAAAGTGGCGGGCAATCAATCACATAGCTCAGTGCTCGTATTCTGGCTGTAGTGTTTTTCAGATGGTGCCAGTACTGGCACAACACTTATTTCGTACCAGTAATCTTGAAGAAGAGTAGAAGACTGCGGCCAGAAAACGAGCACTGAGCATATATGCTTCTACTGCTCTCTAAGATTAGGCTGTAAATAAGGCTTCCATGCGATTTGAGAAAGATATGACCTGTTTATATCGCCATTCCATAATCAATTTCTGGTTGTTACTGGTAATACCCAGCCACCCAGGACGAATACTATACAATTGATTGTCGGTCAGCTCCCCAAGCTGGCCTGCTACTGGTAAACAGTATTACACAATCAAAATGCGGTCCAGTCACACATTAAACATAAACATCTTAATTCAGGACAAGCTGGCGTGATACTCTCTCTGGCCAGATCTTACTTTTTATTTTCTATCTAGACCCGATCTAGAAGTTGTCCTTTTCTGTATAGGGGCGGAGAGGGATTGTCTTTTTCTGTTTAGAAGTTGCCTTTTTGGTAGAGGGTTTGTCTTTTCTGTCTGAAAGTTTTCTTTTTCTGTAAAGAAGTTGCCTTTTTGGCATAGGATTTGTCTCTTCTGTGTAGAAGTTTCTTTTTTGGCTTAGGAGTTGTCTCTTCTGTGTAGAAGTTGCTTTTTTGGCATAGGAGTAGTCTTTCTATGTCTAGAGCTCTGCAGCCTTCGAAGAGCACTGTGATGCATTTGAAGGAGGAATTTTGAAGCCAATCGTATGAACTACATTTTAGATTCAAAACCATGATGCGTGTGCGCGCCGAATGTTGAAACCAACCATATTAACTGTATTTCAAATTAAATTACATGATACGGTATGCGTGTTTGCCAAATTTTAAAGCAATAAATTGAACTGTATTTCAAATTCCAAACCATGATACGTGTGCGGGCCGAATATTGAAACCAATTGTATGAACTGTATTTCGAATTAAAACATATGATACGGTATGCGTGTTTGCCAAATTTTAAAACCAGTAAAGTGAACTGTATTTCAAATTCAAACTTTTTATACGCACACTGGAGGGTGGAGAATGTCTCTAATTCATAATTGTTTTTTTATGCTGAGTGTTGAAACTAGTAATATGAACTGTATTTCGAATTCAGAACTTTGATAAGTGTGCGTACAGAATGTTAACACCAATTGCATGAAGTGTATTTTGAATTCAAAATTAGTGCGCGCACACTGCAGACTGGAGAATTTATCAAATTCATAACTTTGTTTTTTAGCATGCTGAGTGTTGAAACAAGTAATTTGAACTTTATTTCAGATTCAAACTTGTTGCACACACACTGCAGGCTGGAGAATGTATCAAATTCATAACTTTGTTTTTTGGCACGCTGAGTGTTGAAACAAGTAATATGAACTCTATTTCAGATTCAAACAATGATGCGTGTGTTTGCCTGATTTTAAAAGCAATCAAGTGAATTGTGTTTCAAATTCAAACTTGTATTTCAAATTCAAATGCACACCGCAGGCTTGAAACTGAGGGGGTTGTGGTGGCCGAGGGAGCGACAACTGCGTGCGTGGCTGTGGTTTTGGATAGGTGAGAGGTGCAGAGTGTGGGCATGATGTGCTGGGTTTGTTTTGTTTTGCTTTGATTACAGGGAGAGACCACTGTGAGTGTGGCTGTGGTTTTGGGTAGGTGAGAAGTGCAGAGTGTGTGCATGATGTGCTGGGTTTGTTTTGCTTTGATTACAGGGAGCAACAACTGCTTGTGTGGCTGCGGTTTTGTGATAGGTGAGGGGGGCGGAGTGTGTGCATGAGGTGTTTGTTTTGAGTGAGAGAGAGAAAGAGAGAGAGAGAGAGAGAGAGAGAGAGAGAGAGAGAGAGAGAGAGAGAGAGAGAGAGAGATGGCATAAGAGTTCAGGCTTGGATATGTGATATATATGTACCTCCATTGGTGCCTAATTGTTGGGTTTGGGGGGAAGATGGAGACCTATGAGCTCAGTCCAGTTAAAAAAAATGCTTTTTAAACTTAGGGGTTACCTCATTTAGGGTAGACTATACATACACACACAGGCACTGCAGACAGTACGAAGCCGCAAAAAACTGATCATTGCACATTTTAGGTTGGTTTTAAGTGTTCCCCAATTATTTGCACAGCTGCACAGCCTCAATTTCATTATTTGGGTTCTCTTTAGTCATTTGAGATTAGGGTGCAGAATCACTTTTCATATATTTTTGAAAAAACAAAAAACAAATTTCAAACCTACTTCAAAACAAAATCGAAAAATGTGTGATTTTCAATTTGTCTTTAAACCTCCACATCTGGATTTGGATTTCCATTTGGGATTGGGAGGTGAATTCTCAGGTTGGGAGGTAGGATTGGGACTTAGGGAGGTGGCACTACAAACCCCTCACCAGCCAACCCCTGCCTCCTATTTCAGGTCTGGTGTAATCGCTGCAGCTTTGGCTGATGTTGCTTGTTTGGAGGAAGTCTTGACCCCTTCATGCCTACAACAATTCTCTGGGCGCATTCATTCAGCCGCCGTTTTGGTGTCTAAAACCACCTGTCACCAGATTCACCCCCTGCCAACCCCTCACCTATCAACCCCTGTCACCTATTTCAGGGCCGGTGAAGTCGCCGCAGCTGTGGCTGATGTTGCTTGTGTGGAGGAAGTCTTGACCCCTTCATGCCTACAACAATTCTCTGCGCGCATCCAGTCAGCCGCCGTTTTGGTGGCTGAAACCAACTTGCATCCAGATGCCCTGGCCAGTGTGTGTACCTGTGCGTCTGGGGCAGGGGTCCCTATCTTCCTAGAACCAGTGTCTGTTGTCAAAGCACTAAGGTGCGGCTGTGGTGGTAGAGCGGGGTATATAAAGAGCCTCCACAACCCAGATGCCCTGTCCTGTGTGTTCAGCTGTGCCTCAGTTGCATGCGTCCCTATCTTCCTGGAACCCATGTCTGTGGTCAAAGTATTAAGGTGGGGCTGAAACCAACTTGCATCCAGATGCCCTGGCCAGTGTGCGTAGCTGTGCGTCTGGGGCATGCCTCCCTATCCTCCTAGAACCAGTGTCTGTGGTCAAAGCACTAAGGTGCGGCTGTGGTGGTACAGCGTAGGGGGAAGCTACCCTCCAGTGAGCTAGCATCCACAAGCCAGATCCTCCTCGGGTTTAGGGTTTAGGGTATAGGAGATCTGGCTTGTGGATCCTATCTCACTGGAGGGTAGCTTCCCCCTCCGTGGTACAGCGGGGAATATAAAGGGCATCCACAACCCAGATGCCTGGCCTGTGTGTTCAGCTGTGTGTCTTTCATGTAATCATGTGTCCCTATGTTAATGGGGCCAGTGTCTGTGGTCCAAGCATTAAGGTGCGGCTCAGTGCAACTAGTATCTAGATGCCCTGACCTGTGCGTGTAGCTGTGTGTCTGTTGCATGTGCCCCTTTCTACATGGGGCCAGTGTCACTGGTCAAAGCAGGAAGGTGTGGCTGTAGTGGTTGAGGTATATCAAGGCCTCCATAACCTAGATGCCCTGGCCTGTGTGTTCAGCTGTGCCTCAGTTGCATGTGTCCCTATATTTATGGAGCCGGTGTCTATGGTCTAAGCATCAAGGTGCGGCTGAGTACAAATTATCGTACTACCAGGCAGTCATACATGTCTGGGGGGGTGGGCTTCTTGCTACCCAGACATCCACCCACCCATCCACCCTCCCACTCTCCCCCACCCACCAGCATCTCACCATCCCAGAGCTCCTCCCCACCACCACCACCCCACCCACCTAGTCTCCACACAAACACACACACACTCACTCACTCACTCACTCACTCACTCACTCACTCACTCACAGCTCACCATCATGCACCTCCTCATCCCCTCACCCCCAACTGTAGGTGTTTGCCCGTCCTGCACCACCTCACTTTCATCAAACCCAACACTGCTGAGTTGACAGCTATGGCTGACGCCATCTGTACCAAGTTGGGGAGACCTGTACTTCCAAGGCCCACAAGCTGGACTGGTGGGAGTCCTGCTGCTCCTCTTGAAGACCTGGCTAAGCTCAGTTTCATGCTTCTGAAGCAGGGTAGGATGCATAGGGTGGGGTGGGGTGGGGGAGCTGGGGTGGGGTAGGCTGGGGTAAGGTAGGGGGATTGGGTGGTAGCCTGGTCAGTGTGGTAATCTGGAGGGGGTCCTACTGCTCATCTCGAAGACCTGGCTAAGCTCAATTCCATGCTTCTAAAGCAGAGTATGATGCATGGGATGGGGTGGCTTGGGGGAGCCAATTAGGCTTAAGGGACTTTCCCAACCTCAAATCATCTAGATACTTATATTTGACTACCCCTGCACTGAATCATGCATACTATATGTGCACGTGCAGGTTTCAAGTACATATATCTAGAATGATCTTGATCATTCAAGATTTCTGAAGCTAGTACCATAATGCCAGCTCGTACCATATCCAAACCAAACCCAAGCTAGCATAACCTTGATCATTTTAGGTTTGTCAAGTGCTGGAGCCTAACTGCCTCCCCCTGGATTGTATCATACATCAAAAAGAAAGATAACACCTGGATGGGCGTGGTGTTAAGGGGACCCTCCCGTACGCCGCAGCTGGGGAAAGTCACCGTGGCAGACATTGTAAGTGTCACCCTCCAGGCGGGAGGGACTCCTTCATGCGACGTATGGCAAGAATGCTGGTACAGGAGGCGATATATATCATGCATACTACACATGGACCAGTGCTTGTTTTCGAAAGGAGGCAGGAGCCCCCAGGGTCACTCTGATGTCCGTCTGTGCGTCCAACCGTCCTAACCTCCAAACGCACACTATACATGCATGTACAGGAGTGAAGTACATTTTTCTGACCTTAGGGTCCCATGGCGCTGCTCTGATGACATTACCAGACCCACAAGGTTCTGCTGTCCAAGTGTTACACATGAAAGCGCTGCCGGCCAATGTTGTGAGCCTGACTGGTGCAGGTGGGCTGAACCATTTCCCTTTTTTATACTGTACTGGATCAATACCGTGTAGTTTTTATACTGTACTGGATCAATACCATGTAGTTTTTATACTGTACTGGATCAATACCGTGTAATTTGTATACTGTACTGGATCAATACCATGTAGTTTTTATACTGTACTGGATCAATACCATGTAGTTTTTATACTGTACTGGATCAATACCATGTAGTTTCAAAACCCGTTAGCTTTACAGCTACAGCTGTCAGAAAACTAGTTGCACGAGTTTGAGGATCAGATATAAAAATGGGTCACTTGAATTGAAAGCACTGCCATCTATTGTCGTGAGCCTGACAGGCGCAGGTGGGCTGAAAACTATCCTTTATTTTGTACCGAATCAACACCGTGTAGCTTTAGAACGGTTTGCTTTACAGCCACAGCTGCCAGAAAAAACGGATGCACGAATTGAAGGCGCAGATATAAAGAAATGGAATAGGCCACAACAAGAAATGGTTTAGCCCAAATGGGATAGGCCACAGCAAGAAATGGAATAGTCCACAACAAGAAATGGTTTGGCCCAAATGGGATAGGCCACAACAAGAAATGGAATAGGCCACAACAAGAAATAGGTTAGGCCCAATGGGATAGGCCACAACAAGAAATGGAATTGGCCACAACAAGGAATGGGTGAGGCCAAATAGGATAGGCCACATGAAATCACTGCCAGCCAATGTTCTGAGCCTGACTGGCGCAGGTGGGCCAATTGGATTGGATTGTTACATGGTTTTGTACTGTTACTTAGTTGTTGTATCATTTTAATAGTTGCCTATTGTTTACATCACGTTTAAATTGTTGCATGGTTTGTTACATGGGTTTTCAGCCAACTTTGGGCTGCTCACCGCCTTCCAATGCCAATGCCGTGCGATACCCACAGAATCCAGGCAGCATTCTAAGCGGATCATTTTAACTTTACACATTTTAAAGACTTGCCCAGGCACAGGTGGGCTAAAAAAATTACACTAGACTGCCCTGGATCATTTATTGTTTATTTATTGAATATGTGTTTATTTACTTATTGTACACTGGATCATTAATTAATTTTTTATTTGTTAATTTAACATGTATTAATTAATTTATTTTACACTGGATTATTTATTATTTGTATATGTTTTAGTAGTTGTTTATTATTTATTTTACACTGGATCATGTAACTTGATAACCCGTTTGCTATAGAAAGTCCAATTGGGCTCCAGGATATTGGTTGGGCCCAAGAGCTACAATTAACGGTTAGTAGGGGCCGGCAAATATATCTATATTGCCCCAACACATAGATCTATATAGATCTATAAATAGCAAAATATATCTATATCTGGTATATCGGTACCTCAAGGAGGCCTCTGAAAAATCTGGGATATATTTTACATGTACTCTGCATCATATTAAGGTGCCTTGTGCCTTCAAAACAAATACAGGATTTATTTGTAGTTCAGTAATCACTTGTGAAGCTCGCTGCCGGCGCGGTCACATACTAAACGGTCACGATATAGCCTCCAAACCAACCCAGTCCTAGTCCCCCCTACCCCCATCATCATTTCATCACCATCAGCAGTTCAGCATACATCAGGTCCTGGAAAAGTCTTAAAACTGTCTGATTTGTGCAGCTTCTGGGCAGCTCCCCTGGCTGGCTATTCAGCCAAAAAGAATGCAAGCTAGTGTACAGGGAGCTGCCTAGAAGCTGCTACTGGTTGCGGAATAGTTCGTCATCATCATCATCATCATCATCAATTCATCATCGTGCCGCGATTGCTTCGCTACGGTAGTAGACTAGTAGGGTTACATGGACACATTGTGCAGTCACCCTGAATCATCCCCTAAAGGCCATAGGCTTAGAAGGGCTGTCCAGGTCCAGTTCCACAACGCAGCCGGCTCAGTTCGTTGAGCCCCCCTTGCGTGCCTTCATGTGCGCGTTCGTGGAGTTGCTAATGTTTTGGGGACTGACCCTAATCTCACAAGCGCGACAAAACAACAGGCAAGGTCCACCTTCTTCAATCCGCGCATCAAAGTTAGCTCTCCAGTTAGAAGCCAGTGGGGCTTGCTAGAGAATGGCCAAGACGGCTGCAGGCGTCTCTTATAACTTTGTAAGCCGGCTTCATTCAGAAGGCTATTTGCCTTTTTCATTTGGAACAGTGCAAAGGAAGCGAATAGCAAGTTCGAGGAACAGTCGATGGCTCAAACTGCCCATATAGATCTATATAGATATTTCGGGACCGGGGGGGGAGGGGCGTCAGACAAGGGATATCGATAGATCTATTGGCTTCGCGAATGTAGATCTATATAGATCTATATAGACCGATATATCTATATAGATATATCGGCTTCGTGAATATATATATATATATATATATATATATAGACCGATATATCTATACAGATCTATCGGTCTTTACCTCTCCCTAACGATTATACATCTGATGTGCGGGTGCCTTGAGGTAACATTTCAAATTTTAACCATCAAAACAGTGTGTATCCTCAGGTTTGGGAGCAGAATTGTCACCATTATCGTACCATAATCATACTATCATTACCATCGTACTCCGATGTGTGGTGTAGTAGTGTTTATATCACCCATGTTTACCCGCCCATAGTCAGTGAGCAGCCTAAACGTTTACAGACCATGCTGTCAAGCCACGCTACACCACACAAAACAAAAATAACCTGATCTGAACTAAACGAAACTGCTGTAAACTTAAAACAACTGGCAAAAATAACATAAAATAACAATTTGAACTAAGCTGAATTAAACTAAACTGGCCAAAATTATCTAAACTGACCAATCTGAACTAAACTGAACTACAATATAACCTAAACTGAACTGAACTGACCAAACTAAAGTAATCTGAACTAAATTGAAGTAACTGAACTAAATTAAACTACAATTGAAAGTAAACTGAGTTAAACTGAACTAAACTGAACTAAACTGACCAAGCTGAACTAATCTGACACAAATAAACTAAACTAAACTGACCTGAACTGAACTGAACAGACTAAACTAAACTAAACTAAGCAAAACTAAACCAACCAAACACACAGGCGACTCATTGGTCTCTGGTTCTGTGGCCGCTCTGCTGAATGGTCAGCCGCCTATTAAAGCACTCGCATATGGAATGGTGAGTTTCAGGGCTATTTTTTCGCTATATATAGCGATCGCTAGTTTTGACCCCGATTTGGCCCAAATTATCGCTATCGAAATGTCCCCCCCCCCCCCCCCCCCCCCCTCCCTAAATGGCCCTAAAAAGCTATAAAAAGCTATACAATGCTGTCCCTGGAGGAGGCCAAAGACCATCAAGCTGGTAAAAAAACTCTTTTGGATTTGAAAAAAACACTGGTGACATTCAGGGTTATTTCCGGCTTTTCTTAGCAGCTTCTAGGCAGCTCCAGGAGCCAGTGACTGTTACCCCCAAATATTTCAACAGTTAGTTAGACAGCTGATTGTGTCGTATTCAAGGTGCACTAGGCACCAATAGGATTGGCTGAATGGCCAGTCAGGGGAGCTGCCTAAAAGCTCCTGCCGGTAGCTGGAAAGAAAAGCTATGGCAAGATTCTTGTTCTATTAAATATTCCCCTTTTTTGTTGTAGTAGGATAGTAGTGAAAGCAATTTCAACCCAGAAAGTGAGTCCCTCGACACAAACCAGTGACACTGAGGATTCAGCTTGGATGGCATTGCCACTCCTACAAAAGACTGTCTGGAATCTACGTGTCCTTGAACTTGGTTACATGGCTCCAGCCAGCAATTGGGCTGCTCGCCGTCTTGTATAAGAACATCAAAAATTCAAATCAACGCAATTAAATTCAAAGCAATTCAAATCAAAGCTATGCTGAGTAACATAAACAATTCAAATCATCGCAATTAAATTCAAAGCATAAGGCTAAAGGAACTTGCCCAACCATGATATCAGGAGTGGCTAAACAGAAAAGGCACTGATGAACTGAACCCCTAACAATTGTTTAACCGATGGAGGCCCTGAGTTTGTGTTCCAGTGATCAAATAATGTTGCGATAAACATCGCACTTTTTAATACATTTCGAATATACCGCTTTGTATTTTGAATACTGGTATATTCCTGTGTATTTTGAATATACCACTTTGTATTTTGAATATACCCCTGTGTATTTTGAATACCGGCATACCACTTTGTATTTTGAATATATTATTTTTATATTTTGAATACCGATAAACAGCAGATATACCACTTTGTATTTTGAATATACCACTTCCTTGTTTTTATCTTTCAGGCTGCTGCTAGGCATGCCGTCCAATGCAGCCAGAATGTTCCCCTGGGCCTCAGCCTCGGCCTGCTTGATAAAGACGCGACCCAAGCCCATAGCAGCCTCACAAACTACACCTTCAACATGGGCCCCTAATAAAACGTAGGTCATAAAACGTAGAATTTGAGAACAGTTACGTCCCACACCGTGGATATTTAAGTACCCTTGAACAACCCTGGCGGGAACATTGTGTTGATATCGACCACCAGGGATACTAAACCTGTGTGCATGTTGGTACAGTCCAGGGGTAGGCCAAATAGGGACACGCCCAACCTGGCTGGGAATCTGGGATACCGATATCGCCCCCTGGTGATATTGTTATTGCAGCCTTCGCATTGGGAGGGCTTTTTTTAGTTGTGAAAGGTATTTCACCCCAGGAGGTGGGTCTCACGACACAAACTAGCGACACCAAGGATTCAGTTTGAATTGTTGCCACTCCTACAAAAGATTAGGCCTGAGATTTTTGCCGAGATAAACCGTGTGGCAGATTGTGATCAGCTGTTGAATCTATTAATATGTTAATCCAGGACCTAGTATGTCACCGATAAGATGAACCGCGGCTGGGTACTTGATCAGCTAGCCGTCCTTCTTTAGATAAACCGCATGGAAGATTGTGATCAGCCCATCGGATTGTAAATATTTAAAACATCATGTAACGGTCTACCGGTATATTCTTCTTCTTGGGCAGTGGAAACACCATTCAAAAATTATTCTTATCAAATGACATCATTTACTTCTCTAGGTGTCGTAGTGGCAGAGCGGGTCTCCACATCATAGTCATAGGTTCGAATCCTGGTGGTCGACTTCTTTCCGTGGGGTATTTTTACAGTCCCAGGGTAGCCAAGGGACTTGCCCAACTTTAAATCAGCAAAGGCAGTTTATGGGGGTCGCATGGGGGGACGGATTCTTGTCTGCACTACGATAATTAATGCAGGCTGTGGCATGCTCATCATCCTCTCCTCATCATTCTGAATCATTAATTAGCAACAGCCATTTGTGCAAGCCCCAGCCTGCATTAATTCAATTGTATTGCCTGCACCCCCTTGTTATATGTCTTGTGTGATGGCCCCATCACACACAAGTGTGAAGGCCCCCTTCTTCAGACCCCTCCCGGCTCCGAAACCCACTATATTATCTCATCCACGACTTAAGTGGTATGGTGTCTAATTAGGCTCATGTAGTCATGTTGTAGGGTTTGTTTAGGCCTATCCATTGGTGTTGGTCTCGTGACCATTTAACATGTTTGGAATATGGAAAATCATCATCACCATACATGTTGCATTGTTTGGTGGGGGTTGGGGGTCAGGGCCCCTTGGCCCCTAGTGCGCTCAAAACTCCTCAATACTCACGGCCTTCAATCAGGTCTCTAATCAGGTCTTCAATAATCACGGTCTCTAATCAGGTCTTCAATAATCACGGCCTTCAATCAGGTCTCTAATCAGGTCTTCAATAATCAGGTCTTCATTGAGGTCTCCAATAATCTGGTCTTCTATCAGGTCGTGCGACATGAAAACTGAAACGTCAGCCAACTGTCTCGTTACTAACTGGCTTCGGTCCGCTCCATTCCGTTGCCACCTGTCGTTCTGGTAGTCAACACTCGCCGCCATTTTTTTGGCGGAGCCCCCCCTTCTGGGGGTAGGGAGCTCCCAGGGTAACCCGATTAACCCCCCCTCACCTGTAACTCCGTTGTCCGTTTGTTGGTTTGTGCCCTGCCCGGCCCTGCCCTGGTTTGTGCGAACGGCGTGCGCGTGCGCGTGCGCGTGCGCTATAACCAACCGTTCCGCACAGGGGCCTGACACGTCAGCCAACGGTCTCGTAACTAATTGGCATCGGTCCGCCCAAGTCCGTTGCCACCAGAGACTCTCTGGTTGCCACCTGTCGTTCCGATCAGGTCTGGTTTCGATAGCCAAAACTCTTCGCCATTTTCCTAATTGCCCGCGTCACTTGCGATGCTGCCTAGGACTTGCTCTTGTTCGCAAATCTGTTTTGATCATCTTCAACAGCAGAGTTCCGGGCATCGTTTGCGTCACAGGTGCACCAGACCAGTGGTACCAGTACCAGCACCAGACCGCTCCAGGCATGACGAAGACGACTGCACTCCCTCACCTGCTGCCGAGAGCGAGAGTTTACAGAGAGGATGCTGAGGGGTCACGTGGGAGGGCCTGAAGAACGTCCGAAATGCTCGGAAACTCAAGGTTTGCGGCCCCCCTGGGAGTGACTCCTCCTCTCTGGCCCCCTAACCTGAAGTTCCCGAGATTGGCTTCTTCAATGGTTCCAATTTCTGGATATTTCATTGTTTGGCAACAAACGATAACCGACATACAACAAGTCCGCAAGCATCCGACCCAGTTAGAATCCAAGGCTATCGTCCCATCAGGCTGCAATCATTGCACCGGAAGAGGTCGGTGAAACTGAAGAAACTCCGAAACACCGAAACTCGTTACTCCCCCTACCCCCCCGCGAGCTCACGAACCCCCTTATGCATGCTCATGCTCATGCCCATTGCCTGTGGTAGTATTAGCAACCGCAGGCCACCATCACCACTCAATCGAACCAATAGAAGGAAGCTCGGCTAACCACATCGCAATGCCCCAGCTTAGCCCCCCCCCCCCCCCCCCCCCCCATACGACTGAAAATAACTGTTCCACCTAGCCTTATCGCTACGCGCATCACTCGCCCAATAACTTCAACAATTGCGGGAGAGTAGAGCGTTGTTAACAAAGTCATTGAGCCGGGGCATCGTAGTTACGAAGAGGAATTGTCCTTCGCGTCTGTCGCCTGCCAGGGGTCTATGGCAGGGCTGGTGCGGGTGGTTTCGGTGGGGGAGGGGTCAAGACCTCGTCTCTATCGGTACCAGAATAGGAGAGGGGAGGTTGGGGGGCTGGGTGAGCGGATAGACAGGTGTGAGTGTGGTGGGGCTTGACATTGGGAGGGGTCGAGCTGCGGGTCCCCAGGGTGGGTGGCTGGGTGAGCGGATAGACAGGTGTGAGTGTGGTGGGGCAGGGTGGGTAGGGCTTCCCAGTGGCCAAGTGGGTCTGAGGACGGGGGCAGGGTTGCCTGGCAGTTACCAAACATTGGCACACCTGGAGTCCAGAGGGGTACCAGGACAATGCAACGATCACCATCACCATCACCATCACCATCACCATCACCATCACCATCACCATCACCATCACCATCATCATCATCATCACCATCACCATCACCATCACCATCACCATCACCATCACCATCACCATCACCATCACCATCACCACCACCGTCACCATCACCATCACCATCACCATCACCATCACCATCACCATCACCCTCGCCCTCGCCCTCTCACCCTCTCACCCTCTCACCCTCTCACCCACTCACTTACTCACCCTCTCACCCTCTCACCCTCTCCCTCTCACCCTCACCGCCTCACCCTCTCCCCCCCCTCACCTCCTCACCCTCTCACTTCTCACACCTCTCATCCTCTCACCCTCTCACCCTCTCACCCTCCCACCCTCTCACCCTCTCACCCTCTCACCCTCTCACCCTCTCACCCTCTCACCCCCCTCACCCCCTCACCCCCTCACCCACTCACCCTCTCACCCCCTCACCCCCTCATCCCCTCACCCCGTCACCCCATCAGCCCGTCACCCCCTGTACCTGACCTTTGCCCTGGCCCTGGCCCTGGCCCTGGCCCTGGCCCTGGCCCTGGCCCTGGCCCTGGCCCTGGCCCTAGCCCTGGCCCTGGTCCTCGCCCTCGCCCTCGCCCTCACCATCGCCTTCATCCCCTGCCCCACCCCTGCCCCGGCCCCCACCCTCGCCCCCACCCACGCCCTCGCATTTGCCCTCGTCCTCGACCTCAATTTCATCCTCACCCTCGCCCTCGACCTCAATTTCATCCCCACCCTCGCCCTCGCCCTCTCGCCCTCTCGCCCTTTCCCCCTCTCGCCCTCGCGCGCCGCTCAACCTCTACGCCTCGCGCAACCTATCGCCCGCTCGCCTACTCACCCTCCGCCGTCACCCTTCGCACTCTCACCCGCGAACCGCGCACCCGAGACACGCGCACCCGCGCACCCGCGCACGGCGGCATGCACCTCGCCACCATCTCACCCGGCGCACCGCTCACCCACGAACCCACTCACCCGCGCGACTTCACCGTCGCACACTCACCCCGCACCAGCGAACCCCCTCAACTCCGCACCCGGCTCACCCGCGCAAGACGCGCACCCTATCATCCCAGCGAACCCGCCGCAGACAGCGCACCGTCTCACCCTCCTCCCCTCTCACCCTCTGCACCCTCTACCCTCTCACCTCGCACCCCCTCACCTCCTTACTACCTCACCAAATCACCCCTCACACCTCACCACATCACACCGTCAGACGTCACCGTCCCCACCAGGTTACCTGACCTTTGCCTGGCCCTGTGGCCCTGGCAGGACCATGGCCTGACCCTCACCCTCGCCCCTGGCCTCGCCCTCGCCTCACCCTCTGCCCCGCCCTCGCCCGCGCCTCACCTCGCCCTAGCCCCATCACCAGCCCCGCCTGCACGGCCCCCGCCCTAACCAACAACCACGCCAGCGCAATGTGACTCGTATCGACCTCAATTTCATTCTCACCCTCGCCCTCGACCTCAATTCCTCCTCACCATTGCCTCGCCCTCTAGCCCTCTCGCCCTATAACAATGTACCCTCGAGCACCTAGTCCCTCTCACCAATATCGCATAGAACATTTCTAACCCCTATAACCCTCGAACCTGATAACCCTCTCAGCCTCTAATTCTAGCGAACGTCACCAATCGACCCGAGAAACCTCTCAACCCTCTCACAGCTCACAGGAGAAACCTGAGAACCATCGAAACGTGCCCTCTCACGCTAGCACTCCTAACCCTCTACCCTACACCGCTCACCAGCGAACCTGGACCATCTCACCTTTCGCCCTCGTCGCCCTGCTCACACTCCACCATCTGGCTACCCGCGCTCCCCACCAGCGCACAGCGACCCTCGCACACGCGCACCCGCCGAACCCATCGCGCCGCGCAACCCCACGCACCCTCGCACCCGGCGCAGAACGAGCACACAGCCCACATCTAACCGCTCTCACCCTATCACCCTCTCACTCTCACCCGCTCACCACTAAAACGCTCACCCGCTCAACCATCACCCGCTCACCCAGCTAACACCCTCACCTCTCAATGTCTAACTTCTTCACGTCTCACCCCTCACCCCCTCACCCCCTCACACCGTCAACCCTGTTCACCCAGTCAACCCAATGTACCTGACCGGGGCCCTGGCCACTGTGGCCGGCCATGGCCAGGGACCCTGGCCCTGGCACGCCCTCAACATCGAACTGGCACATCGCCCTCGACCGCGGCCTGGAATCGCCCTCGCCCCTCGCCGCATCTCCCAGCCGCCCCTGCCCCTGCCCCCGCACTCGCCCACACCCAACGCCTTAGCAGGGGCCCTCGTCACGACCTCAAGTCATCCTCACCCTCGCACTCGACCTCAATTTAGCCACCCTGGCCCTCGCCAGAGCGCCCTCGCGCCCTATCACCCTCTGACCCTCTCGCCCTCGCGACCCTCACACTAGCACCCTCTCGACCCTCTCACCCTCTCACCCTCGCACCGCTCGCCACTCTCACCCTCTCACAATATAATCTCTCAGGAGCTCGCACGGCATACCCGACTCACCCTCGACCACTCCACCCGCGCACCCGATCCCCCGCTCACCCGCGCACAGGAGCAACCGCGCACCCGCGCAACGTCGGTCACCGCGCACTTCTCCCCATCTCAGCTCTCCACCGGTCACCCTCTCACCTGTAACACTCGCACCATCCACCATCCTCTCACAATCGAACCTCTCACCCTCTACCCTCGACACCTCGTCAACCTCTCACACATGCATCCACACGCTCACACCTCTCACCCTCTCCACCTCTCACCGATACCCGCGCAACCCCACCCTCTACCTCACCCCTCTCACCCTCACCCTCTCACCTTCACCCTTCACCCTCTACCTCCACCCTCACCCTCTCACCCCTCACCCCCCCTCACCCTCTCACCCGCTCACCCCTCACCCCCTCACCCCTCCACTCCCTCACCCCTCACCCCGTTCATCCCCTGTACCTCGCCCTCGCCCTAGCCCTCGCCCCGCCCTCGCCCTCGCCTCTCCCTCGCCCTCGCCCTCGCCCTCGCCCTCGCCCTCGCCCTCGCCCTACGCCCTTGACCTCGCCCTCTTGACCTCGCTCTCTTGCCCTCGCCCTCTGCCCTCGCCCCCCGCCCTCTCGCCCTCGCCCACTCGCCCTTGCCCTTACCCTCGCCCTCGCCCTCGCCCTCGCCCTTGTCCCCGCCCCCGCCCCATCCCTTGCCCTTGCCCTGGCTCTTGCCCTTATCCTCGCCCTCGACCTCATCCTCACCCTCTCTCACCACCTCGCCCTTCACCTTGCCCATGCCCTCCCCCTTGCCCTCGCCCTCGCTCCCTCACCCTCGCCCTCGCCCTTGCCCTCGCCTTCGCCCGCACCAGCACCCGCACCGGCACCGGCACTGGCACTGGCACTGGCACCGGCACCTGCACTCGCATTCGCACTAGCACTCGCACTCGCACAAGCCCTTGTTCTCGCCATCATCATTACAATTGTCTATGTCAACCTCTAACCATCTCTACCACCATCATCATTACAATTGTCTATGTCAACCTCTAACCCATATCCTCCCACCCTCATTTCATGAACAGCTTTCTAATTTCCTAGATTCACCAAAGCAACCCTACGCAATTATGGAGTACTACCAAGGCATTGATATGCATAAGTTAGCTGCCGTGATGCAGTCAGCCGCTTGTACTGCGGCAAAACACGGATCAGGATCGGGCTTGGAAGACACCTTTCCTGCTCTACACCAACTCCTGAATGGAGCTGATTTTGAACAGGCCTTTGGTCCCTGTACTGATGACGACAGTGCATTGGTAGGGCCTGGAGGCAAGCGCAAGAGGAGTGGAGGAGGGGGACAGAGTACTGGTGGTCATGCGCAGGGTCGGTCACCAACCTCTTGTGGTGGTGCTGAGCCACCGGCCGCAGATGGTGGGGATTGCCGGAATCAAACTGGATTCATCGGAGTGAGGCTGAGGAAGTGGGGCAGTTATGCTGCCGAAATCCGAGATGGAAGTGAGCGAAGGTACAAAGTCATCATTCATAACTCAGAGTTCCCTTGAGTCCATTCAGCCATGAGCAGCGCATTTGGAGTCCAGTATGGCACCAAGATAATGTCACCATTGTCATGATCATCAAAACCCACTTGCCCTATGTTGGTGACTCATATTCTACTGTATACGTTCTCTTTTAAGTATGCTGTAGGTGCTCTGTGTCGTACGCTGTAGGGGTTCTTAGTACTCTGTAGGTGCTCTTGTAGCATGGACTACAGTTGTATGTAGATTTCAATGTGTATAAGTCTTTTTGAGCATCTCCCAGTCTTCTCTTCAGCCCTCATTGCAATGTCAAGGAAATGATTTCAAACACTGTTTACCTTACTCATGAAACAAACCTGCACCCTGTGGTTTGCTTGCCTGATGCAGATAGCTGGGCTTTTAGCTGACCATACATTACATAGCCGAGCCAAACAAATGGACAAAAGTTTCACTAAAAAAGTGACTCTGTGCACTTGTTGCTTATTGTCTAGTTAGTCTAATAGTTGGCTGACATGTGAGGCTTCTATTTTTTGGTCGGTCGCACAAACGGACAACGGGGTGAACCACCCAGCACTCACCCACCACCCCACTGACCACCCCACCGATCACCCCACCCACCCAACCAACCTACCCCAAAATGCATACCCACCAGTTTGCTTGCCTGATGCATATAGCTAAGCTCATTTAGCATTACCTGTACCCTTGTCAGGTCTTGTATTACCTGTGCACTTGTTGGTTCTTGTCATTGCTTGCCTGATGCAGATGGCTGGGCTCATTTAGCATGGCTCGTGATGGCTATTCCCTAAACCTTAGTCCCAAATCCTTCATGCAGATGGCTGGGACCATTCAGCACTGACCATGATGGCTAAACCCTAAACTCTAATCCTTAGTTTTCTACTCATACCGCGTGCAAATGGTTGGGGTTATTCAGCACTGGCGGTGATGGCTAAAGCATAATCATTATTCCCTAATCTCTTGTTTCTTATCCCTTACCTCTATCCTGTTATCCCTAATGCAGATGGCTAGGATCATTCAGCACTGCCCGTGATGCTGGCATGGCGTACGATGCTGCTGCCATCTCACAGAAAGGAGCAAATGCAAAAACCAATAACCAGTACAAAGACTACGCGAGCTCACCTAGAGAGAACGCAGCTACAGAGGAGTCAGTACGATGGGACCTGCTATCTAAGGGGGCACTCAGGCACTTCCCCAGCCCAAGCAACCCTAAGGGCAATAAACCGTCCATGCTGGGCAGGCACATGCATGCACCTCCTCCCAGGCTGGTCTTCCAGGATGGCACTGGGCCCATTGTACCTGGCAAAGTGCCCCATGGAACACGCCACCCACAGAACACCGAGTATGACAGCCGTATAGCAGAGGAGGACTCCCACGATGATGTACGGAAGAGAATCCGAAGCAGTGGGGGTGGAGCCTCGGTCAACACAGCCTACACAGCTGCCGTGGATCCCATGGACCTCCTCAACCCAGCTATGTTCAATTCCTTTTGTGCTGCACCGTTGTGCATGGGGCTTGGAGAGGGATTCCATGGCGCCCAAGCTCCTCATGCTGCTGCCTCCCTTGGTGGCTATCCCCCTAGGTGTGTACTGTACTGTGGCTACATTCTGCACTGTACTGCTGCCTCCCTTGGTGGCTATCCCCCTAGATATGTACTGTACTGTTGCTACATTCAGAATGAAGTTGCAGTACAGTACAAAATGTATCCGCAGTACAGTATAGAATGTAGCCACAGTGCAGTACATAATGTAGCTGAAGTACAGTAGAGAATGTAGCCACAGTACAATACAGACTGTAGCTGTAGTACAGCACATAATGTAGCCACAGTCCCGTACGGTTCAGTACAATACATAAGTAGCCGTAGTACAGTACATAATGTAGCCACATTAGGGTACAGTGCAGTACAATACAGAATGTAACCACAGTACGGTACAGTAATACAGTACAATACAAAATGTTGCCACATAGTTCCAAACAGTTTGAAGTCTACTTACAAGAACTCCTTATCTTCAACTTTAAATTGATTTCATGTAAATATAATTGCTTACGTACACTGCAACAGAAAGAACAAGAATAGAGCATCCATGCAACTGACCCTCTTTGCCTTGTCCTGCTGCCAACTGCGATACTTTACAGTTTGGGCTATGTGTAGCAGCCTTGGTTTGGGCTGTGTAGCATTTTGAGCTATGTTTATCAGCCTTGTCTTTGGCTGTTTAGCAGCTTGGACTGTGTGTAATAGCCTTAGTTTTGTAGCTGCATTTAGGCAGGTCCCTTAGCCACCTGCATACTCACCCACGCCACTGCCACTGTCCATGTGACCAGGTTCACTCCCCCTGTCCATGCGCCCAGCCAGCTGGCCAATGCAGACAAGTATGCTGCTTGTGCCGAAACTGCTGCTGCCCACATGAAGGCCCTGTCTGCTGCGTGTGATGCCTACCAGGCTGCCCCTGTTCATGCGCCCAGCCTGTCAGCCAACGCAAGCAAATCTGCTGAACAACTCCATGAGGCCAATATGAAGGCCCAGGAGGAGTACTTCAAGTTGCTGAATGAAGCTGCTGCTGCCCATGCATCCGACTTCCTTATGGGAGCTGATGAGGGGACTGGAAAGGATGGAATGGAGGGGTTCCCCTTTGTTCCCGAATATGAGAATGGTAGTGGCTCCCCACACGGTGGAGACACGTACTGCATGGATCATGTCATGATGGGTGGGATCTCCCCTACCAGCACTCTAGAAGACCTTTTTGGTTCACCTTTTTCCTATAGTCTGGAGGACACAACCGGCAGGGATGTAGGTGGGGAAATGGATGATGAGGAGTCTCCTTCTTTTATGCTTGCTGCCCTTTGGTGATCATTTCCATCATAGCTTGCGTACCAGCTATGGTCACTAATCACCATAGCTTGCGTACCAGCTATGGTCACTATTGCGTACCAGCTATGGTCACTACTCACCATAGCTTTCGTACCAGCTATGGTCACTATTGCGTACCAGCTATGGTCACTACTCACCATAGCTTGTGAACCAGCTATGGTCACTATTGTGTACCAGCTATGGTCACTATTGTGTACCAGCTATGGTCACTACTCACCATAGCTTGTGTACCAGCTATGGTCACTATTGTGTACCAGCTATGGTCACTACTCACCATAGCTTGTGTACCAGCTATGGTCACTATTGTGTACCAGCTATGGTCACTACTCACTATAGCTTGTGTACCAGCTATGGTCACTATTGTGTACCAGCTATGGTCACTATTGTGTACCAGCTATGGTCACTATTGTGTACCAGCTATGGTCACTACTCACCATAGCTTGTGTACCAGCTATGGTCACTACTCACCATAGCTTGTGTACCAGCTATGGTCACTACTCACTATAGCTTGTGTACCAGCTATGGTCACTACTCACCATAGCTTGTGTACCAGCTATGGTCACTACTCACCATAGCTTGTGTACCAGCTATGGTCACTACTCACCATAGCTTGTGTACCAGCTATGGTCACTACTCACCATAGCTTGTGTACCAGCTATGGTCACTATTGCGTACCAGCTATGGTCACTACTCAGCCCAGACCAGACCAGCCCCGACCAGACCAGACCAGACCAGACCAGACCAGACCAGACCAGACCAGACCAGACCGATCCAGCTCAATCCAGCCCAGCCCGGTCTAGCTCAATCCAGCCCAGCCCCATCCAGCTCAATCCCAGCCCTGCCCGATCTAGCTCAATCCAGCTCAGCCCGCTCCAGCTCAATCCAGCCCAACCTTGTGCAGCTCAATCCAGCCAACCCGATCAAGCTTAAACCAGCCCAGCCCGATCCAGCTCAATCCAGCCTAGCCCGATCTAGCTCAATTCACCCCAGCCCCATCTAGCTCAATCCAGACCAAGTAGCAAGATAGCCTGCTACTAGTCTAACTTGACAGACTTGAGATGTCAAGTAAGACTAGAAGCAGGCTATCCTGCTACAAACCAGCCCAATTCAGCTCAGTCCAGACTTGCATGATCAAGCCCAATCCAGCCCAGCCCGATTGAGCTCAATCCCGCCCAACCCGATGAAGCTCAATCTAGCCCAGCCCGATCCAATTCAATCCAGCTCAGTCCAGACTAGCCTAGCTAGATCCAGTTCAATTCAGCCCAGCCTGTTCCAACTCAATCCAGCCAAGCCATCAAGCGCAATCCAGCCCTGCCCGATCCAGCCTGATCCAGCCAAGCCCGATCCAGCTCAATCCAGCCCAGCCCCATCCAGCTCAATCCAGCCCAGCCCAATCCAGCTCAATCCAGCCTAGTCCGATCTAGCTCAATTCAGCCCTGCCCCATCCAGCTCAATCCAGACCAAGTAGCAAGATAGCCTGCTACTAGTCTAACTTGACTGACTAGAGATGTTGAGTTAGACTAGTAGCAGGCTATCCTGCTACAAACCAGCCCAATTCAGCTCAATCCAGACTTGCATGATCAAGCTCAATCCAGCCAAGCCCGATTAAGCTCAATCCTACCCAACCCGATGCAGCTCATTCCAGCCCAGCCCGATCCAATTCAATCCAGCTCAGTCCAGACTAGCCTAGCCAGATCCGGTTCAATCCAGCCCAGCCTGATCCAACTCAATCCAGCCCAGTCCCATCCTGCTTAATCCAGCCAAGCCCCATTCAGATCATTACAGCCAAGCCCATCAAGCTCAATTCAGCCCAGCCCCATCCAGCTCAATCCAGCCCAGCCCTGTGCAGCTCAATCCAGCAAACCCGATCAAGCTCAATCCAGCCCAGCCCGATCCAGCTCAATCCAGCCCAGCCCGATCTAGCTCAATCTAGCCCAGCCCCACCCAGCTCAATCCAGACCAAGTAGCAAGATAGCCTGCTACTAGTCTAACTTGACAGACTCGAGATGTCAAGTTTGACTAGAAGCAGGCTATCTTGCTACAGACCAGCCCAATTCAGCTCAATCCAGACTTGCATGATCCAACTAAATCAAGCCCAGCCCGATCCAGCTCGATCTAGCCAAGCCCGATCTGGCTTCATTCAGCCCAGCCCGATCTAGCTCAATCCAGACCAGCCCAATTCAGCTCAATCCAGACCAGCTTGATCCAGCTCAATCCAGACCAGCCCTATCTAGCTTAATCCATCACAATTCAGACCAGCCCAGCCTAGTTAAGATCAATATAGCCCAGCGTAATTCAGCTCAATCCAGCCTAGCCCGATCCTGCTCAATCTAGCCCAGCCCGATTCAGCTCAATCCAGCCCAGCCTGATCCAGCTCAATCCAGCCCAGCCCAAACCAGCTCAAAACAGCCCAGACAGATCCAGCACAATCCAGCCCATCCCATTCAAGCTCAATCCAGCCCAGCCCGATCAAGCTCAATCAATCCCAGCCCGATCTAGCTCAATCCAGCCCAGCCTGATCCAGCTCAATCCAGGCCAGCCCGATCAAGCTCAATCCAAGCCAGCCCAATCAAGCTCAATCCAGACCTGCCCAATCCAGATGAGTCCAGACCAGCCCAATGAGGCTCAATCCAGCCCAGCCATATCCAGCTCAATCCAGCCCAGCCTGATATAGCTTAATCCAGCCCAGCCAGGTCCTTTTCAATCCAGCTCATACCAGACTAGCCTAGCCCAATCTAGTTCAATCCAGCCCAGCCCCATCCAGCTCAATCCAGCCCAGCCCGGTCCAGCTCAATCCAGACCAGCCCAATTCAGCTCAATCCAGCCCAGCCCAATCCAGCTCAATCCAGCCCAGCCTGATCCAGCTCAATACAGCCCAGCCCCATCCAGCTCAATCCAGCCCAGCCCGATCCAACACAATCCAGCCCAGCCCGGTCTAGTTCAATCCAGCCTAGTCCAGACTAGCCTAGCCTGATCTACCTCAATCCAGCCTTGGCCAATCTAGCTCAATCCAAGCCCAGCCCCATCCAGCTCAATCCAGCCCTGCCCAATGCAGCTCAATCCAGCCGAGCCCGATCCAATTCAATCCAGCTCAGTCCAGAATAGCCTAGCCTGACCTAGCTCAATCCAGCCCAGCCCCATCCAGCTCAATCCAGCTCAGCCCGATCCAGCTCAATCCAGCCCAGCCTTGTGCAGCTCAATCCAGCCAACCCGATCAAGCTTAAACCAGCCCAGCCCGCTCCAGCTCATTCCAGCCTAGCCCGATCTAGCTCAATTCAGCCCAGCCCCATCTAGCTCAATCCAGACCAAGTAGCAAGATAGCCTGCTACTAGTCTAACTTGACAGACTTGAGATGTCAAGTAAGAATAGAAGCAGGCTATCCTTCTACAAACCAGCCCAATTCAGCTCAATCCAGACTTGCATGATCAAGCCCAATCCAGCCCAGCCCGATTGAGCTCAATCCCGCCCAACCCGATGCAGCTCAATCCAGCCCAGCTCGATCCAATTCAATCCAGCTCAGTCCAGACTAGCCAAGCTAGATCCAGTTCAATTCAGCCCAGCCTGTTCCAAATCAATCCAGCCAAGCCAGATCAAGCTCAATCCAGCCAAGCCCGATCCAGCTCAATACAGCCCAGCCCCATCCAGCTCAATCCAGCCCAGCCCCATCCAGCTTAATCCAGCCCAGCCCAATCCAGCTCAATTCAGCCCTGCCCGATCTAGCTCAATCCAGCTCAGCCCGCTTCAGCTCAATCCAGCCCAGCCTTGTGCAGCTCAATCCAGCCAACCCGATCAAGCTTAAACCAGCCCAGCCCGCTCCAGCTCAATCCAGCCTAGCCCGATCTAGCTCAATTCACCCCAGCCCCATCTAGCTCAATCCAGACCAAGTAGCAAGATAGCCTGCTACTACTCTAACTTGACAGACTTGAGATGTCAAGTAAGACTAGAAGCAGGCTATCCTGCTACAAACCAGCCCAATTCAGCTCAATCCAGACTTGCATGATCAAGCCTAATCCAGCCCAGCCCGATTGAGCTCAATCCCGCCCAACCCGATGCAGCTCAATCCAGCCCAGCCCGATCCAATTCAATCCAGCTCAGTCCAGACTAGCCTAGCTAGATCCAGTTCAATTCAGCCCAGCCTGTTCCAACTCAATCCAGCCAGGCCAGATCAAGCTCAATCCAGCCAAGCCCGATCCAGCTCAATCCAGCCCAGCCCAATCCAGCTCAATACAGCCCAGCCCCATCCAGCTTAATCCAGCCCAGCCCAATCCAGCTCAATCCAACCCAGCCCGATCTAGCTCAATCTAGCTTAGCCCAATCCAGCTCAATCCAGCCCAGCCCTGTGCAGCTCAATCCAGCCAACCCGATCAAGCTTAAACCAGCCCAGCCCGATCCAGCTCAATCCAGCCTAGCCCGATCTAGCTCAATTCAGCCCAGCTCCATCTAGCTCAATCCAGACCAAGTAGCAAGATAGCCTGCTACTAGTCTAACTTGACAGACTTGAGATGTCAAGTAAGACTAGAAGCAGGCTATCCTGCTACAAACCAGCCCAATTCAGCTCAATCCAGACTTGCATGATCAAGCCCAATCCAGCCCAGCCCGATTGAGCTCAATCCCGCCCAACCCGATGCAGCTCAATCCAGCCCAGCCCGATCCAATTCAATCCAGCTCAGTCCAGTCTAGCCTAGCTAGATCCAGTTCAATTCAGCCCAGCCTGTTCCAACTCAATCCAGCCAAGCCAGATCAAGCTCAATCCAGCCAAGCCCGATCCAGCTAAATCCAGCCCAGCCCCATCCAGCTCAATCCAGCCCAGCCCCATCCAGCTTAATCCAGCCCAGCCCAATCCAGCTCAATTCAGCCCAGCCCGATCTAGCTCAATCCAGCTCAGCCCGATCCAGCTCAATCCAGACCAGCCTTGTGCAGCTCAATCCAGCCAACCCGATCAAGCTTAAACCAGCCAAGCCCAATCCAGCTCAATCCAGCCTAGCCCGATCTAGCTCAATTCAACCCAGCCCTATCTAGCTCAATCCAGACCAAGTAGCAAGATAGCCTGCTACTACTCTAACTTGACAGACTTGAGATGTCAAGTAAGACTAGAAGCAGGCTATCCTGCTACAAACCAGCCCAATTCAGCTCAATCCAGACTTGCATGATCCAGCCCAATCCAGCTCAGCCCGATTGAGCTCAATCCCGCCCAACCCGATGCAGCTCAATCCAGCCCAGCCCGATCCAATTCAATCCAGCTCAGTCCAGACTAGCCTAGCCAGATCCGGTTCAATTCAGCCCAGCCTGTTCCAACTCAATCCAGCCAAGCCAGATCAAGCTCAATCCAGCCAAGCCCGATCCAGCTAAATCCAGCCCAGCCCCATCCAGCTCAATACAGCCTAGCCCCATCCAGCTTAATCCAGCCCAGCCCGATCCTCCTCAATCCAACCCAGCCCGATCTAGCTCAATCTAGCTTAGCCCAATCCAGCTCAATCCAGCCCAGCCCTGTGCAGCTCAATCCAGCAAACCCGATCAAGCTTAAATCAGCCCAGCCCGCTCCAGCTCAATCCAGCCTAGCCCGATCTAGCTCAATTCAGCCCAGCCCCATCTAGCTCAATCCAGACCAAGTAGCAAGATAGCCTGCTACTAGTCTAACTTGACAGACTTGAGATGTCAAGTAAGACTAGAAGCAGGCTATCCTGCTACAAACCAGCCCAATTCAGCTCAATCCAGACTTGCATGATCAAGCCCAATCCAGCCCAGCCCGATTGAGCTCAATCCCGCCCAACCCGATGCAGCTCAATCCAGCCCAGCCCGATCCAATTCAATCCAGCTCAGTCCAGTCTAGCCTAGCTAGATCCAGTTCAATTCAGCCCAGCCTGTTCCAACTCAATCCAGCCAAGCCAGATCAAGCTCAATCCAGCCAAGCCCGATCCAGCTCAATCCAGCCCAGCCCAATCCAGCTCAATCCAGCCCAGCCCCATCCAGCTCAATCCAGCCCAGCCCAATCCAGCTCAATTCAGCCCTGCCCGATCTAGCTCAATCCAGCTCAGCCCGATCCAGCTCAATCCAGCCCAGCCTTGTGCAGCTCAATCCAGCCAACCCGATCAAGCTTAAACCAGCCCAGCCCGCTCCAGCTCAATCCAGCCTAGCCCGATCTAGCTCAATTCAGCCCAGCCCCATCTAGCTCAATCCAGACCAAGTAGCAAGATAGCCTGCTACTACTCTAACTTGACAGACTTGAGATGTCAAGTAAGACTAGAAGCAGGCTATCCTGCTACAAACCAGCCCAATTCAGCTCAATCCAGACTTGCATGATCAAGCCCAATCCAGCTCAGCCCGATTGAGCTCAATCCTGCCCAACCTGATGCAGCTCAATACAGCCCAGCCCGATCCAATTCAATCCAGCTCAGTCCAGACTAGCCTAGCTAGATCCAGTTCAATTCAGCCCAGCCTGTTCCAACTCAATCCAGCCAAGCCCGATCAAGCTCAATCCAGCCAAGCCCCATCCAGCTCAATACAGCCCAGCCCCATCCAGCTCAATACAGCCCAGCCCCATCCAGCTCAATCCAGCCCAGCCCAATCCAGCTCAATCCAGCCTAGTCCGATCTAGCTCAATTCAGCCCAGCCCCATCCAGCTCAATACAGCCTAGCCCCATCCAGCTTAATCCAGCCCAGCCCGATCCTCCTCAATCCAACCCAGCCCGATCTAGCTCAATCTAGCTTAGCCCAATCCAGCTCAATCCAGCCCAGCCCTGTGCAGCTCAATCCAGCAAACCCGATCAAGCTTAAACCAGCCCAGCCCGCTCCAGCTCAATCCAGCCTAGCCCGATCTAGCTCAATTCAGCCCAGCCCCATCTAGCTCAATCCAGACCAAGTAGCAAGATAGCCTGCTACTAGTCTAACTTGACAGACTTGAGATGTCAAGTAAGACTAGAAGCAGGCTATCCTGCTACAAACCAGCCCAATTCAGCTCAATCCAGACTTGCATGATCAAGCCCAATCCAGCCCAGCCCGATTGAGCTCAATCCTGCCCAACCCGATGCAGCTCAATCCAGCCCAGCCCGATCCAATTCAATCCAGCTCAGTCCAGTCTAGCCTAGCTAGATCCAGTTCAATTCAGCCCAGCCTGTTCCAACTCAATCCAGCCAAGCCAGATCAAGCTCAATCCAGCCAAGCCCGATCCAGCTAAATCCAGCCCAGCCCAATCCAGCTCAATCCAGCCCAGCCCCATCCTGCTCAATCCAGCCCAGCCCAATCCAGCTCAATTCAGCCCTGCCCGATCTAGCTCAATCCAGCTCAGCCCGATCCAGCTCAATCCAGCCCAGCCTTGTGCAGCTCAATCCAGCCAACCCGATCAAGCTTAAACCAGCCCAGCCCGCTCCAGCTCAATCCAGCCTAGCCCGATCTAGCTCAATTCAGCCCAGCCCCACCTAGCTCAATCCAGACCAAGTAGCAAGATAGCCTGCTACTACTCTAACTTGACAGACTTGAGATGTCAAGTAAGACTAGAAGCAGGCTATCCTGCTACAAACCAGCCCAATTCAGCTCAATCCAGACTTGCATGATCAAGCCCAATCCAGCTCAGCCCGATTGAGCTCAATCCTGCCCAACCTGATGCAGCTCAATACAGCCCAGCCCGATCCAATTCAATCCAGCTCAGTCCAGACTAGCCTAGCTAGATCCAGTTCAATTCAGCCCAGCCTGTTCCAACTCAATCCAGCCAAGCCCGATCAAGCTCAATCCAGCCAAGCCCCATCCAGCTCAATACAGCCCAGCCCCATCCAGCTCAATACAGCCCAGCCCCATCCAGCTCAATCCAGCCCAGCCCAATCCAGCTCAATCCAGCCTAGTCCGATCTAGCTCAATTCTGCCCAGCCCCATCCAGCTCAATCCAGACCAAGTAGCAAGATAGCCTGCTACTAGTCTAACTTGACTGACTAGAGATGTTGAGCTAGACTAGTAGCAGGCTATCCTGCTACAAACCACCCCAATTCAGCTCAATCCAGACTTGCATGATCAAGCTCAATCCAGCCCAGCCCGATTAAGCTCAATCCTACCCAACCCGATGCAGCTCAATCCAGCCCAGCCCGATCCTATTCAATCCAGCTCAGTCCAGACTAGCCTAGCCAGATCCGGTTCAATCCAGCCCAGCCTGATCCAACTCAATCCAGCCCAGCCCCATCCTGCTTAATCCAGCCAAGCCCCATTCAGCTCATTACAGCCAAGCCCATCAAGCTCAATTCAGCCCAGCCCCATCCAGCTCAATCCAGCCCAGCCCTAGTCAGCTCAATCCAGCCAACCCGATCAAGCTCAATCCAGCCCAGCCCGATCCAGCTCAATCCAGCCCAGCCCGATCTAGCTCAATCTAGCCCAGCCCCACCCAGCTCAATCCAGACCAAGTAGCAAGATAGCCTGCTACTAGTCTAACTTGACAGACTCGAGATGTCAAGTTTGACTAGAAGCAGGCTATCTTGCTACAGACCAGCCCAATTCAGCTCAATCCAGACTTGCATGATCCAACTAAATCCAGCCCAGCCCGATCAAGCTCGATCTAGCCAAGCCCGATCTGGCTTCATTCAGCCCAGCCCAATCTAGCTCAATCCAGACCAGCCCAATTCAGCTCAATCCAGGCCAGCCTGATCCAGCTCAATACAGCCCAACCCGTTGCACCTCAATCCAGCCCAGCCTAGTGTAGCTCAATCCAGCCCAGCCCGATCTAGCTCAATCCAGCCCAGCCCGATCTAGCTCAATTCAGCCCAGCCTAATTCAGCTCAATCCAGCCCAGCCTAGTGTAGCCCAATCCAGCCCAGCCCGATCCAGCTCAATCCAGCCCAGCCCGATCTAGCTCAATTCAGCCCAGCCCAATTCAGCTTAATCCAACCCAGCCCCATCTGGGTGATCAAGCCCAGCCCGATCCAGCTCAATCCAGTCCAGCCCTATCTAGCTTTATCCATCACAGTTCAGACCAGCCCAGCCTAGTTAAGATCAATCCTGATTCAGCTCAATCCAGCCCAGCCCAATCCAGCTCAATCCAGCCCAGCCTGATCCAGCTCTATACAGCCCAGCCCGATCCCGCTCAATCTAGCCCTGCCTTATCTAGCTCAATCCAGCCCAGTCCGGTCCAGTTCCATCCAGCTCAGTCCAGACTAGCCTAGCCCGATCAAGCTCAATCCAGCCTAGCTCCATCAGCTCAATCCAGCCCAGCCCCATCCAGCTCAATCCAGCCCAGCCCGATCCAGCTCAATCTAGCCCAGCCTGATTCAGCTCAATCCAGCCTAGCCTGGTCCCGTTCAATCCAGCTTAGTCCGAACTAGCCTAGCCCGATCCAGCTCAATCCAGCCCAGCCCCATCTAGCTCAATCCAGCCCAGCTCGATCCAGCTCAATAAAGCGCAGTCCAGACCAGCCCAGCCCAATCCAGCCCAGCCCGATCCAGCTCAATCCAGCTCAATCCAGCCTGGCCTGATCCAGCTCAATCCAGCCAAGCTGTGCTCAATCAAGCCCAGTCCGGCCCAAACTTGCATTATCCAGCCCAGCTTGATCCATCCAAAATCCAGCAGAGTCCAGCTCAGCCCAGTCCAATCCAATCTATTCCAATCCAGCAAAGCCCAACCATGTCTGATTCATTTCAGCTGTTCCCTTGCCAGGTCCTATATTACCTATGCGCTTGTCAGGTCTTGTATTACCTGTTCCCTTGTCAGGTCTTGTATTACCTGTTCCCTTGTCAAGTCTTCTATTACCTGTTCCCTTCTCAGGTCTTGTCATTGCTTGCTGTTCTTGTCAGGTCTTGTATTCCCTGTTCCCTTGTCAAGTCTTTTCATTGCTTGCAGTGCTTGTCAGGTCTTGAATTGCTTGTATGCTTGTCAGGTCTTGTATTACCTGTTCCCTTGTCAGGTCTTCTATTACCTGTTCCCTTCTCAGGTCTTGTCATTGCTTGCTGTTCTTGTCAGGTCTTCTATTACATGTTCCCTTGTCAGGTCTTGTCATTGCTTGCTGTGCTTGTATTACATGTGCGCTTGACAGGTCTAGAACTAACTGTCCCCTTGTCAGGTCTTAAATTACCAGTGAGCTTGTCAATTGCCTTAGCACTTGTCAGGTCTTGTATTACCTGTTCCATTGTCAGGTCTTGTCATTGATTGCTGTGCTTGTCAAGTCTTGTATTACCTGTTCCCTTCTCAGGTCTTGTCATTGCTTGCTGTGCTTGTCAGGTCTTGTATTACCAGTTCCCTTGCCATGTCTTGTATTACCTGTTCTCTTGTCAGGTCTTGTCATAGCTTGCTGTGCATGTCAGGTCTTGTATTACTTGTTCCCTTGTCAGGTCTTGTATTAACTGTTCCCTTGCCAGCTCTTGTATAACCTGCGTGTTTGTCAGATCTTGTATTACCTGTGCCCTTGCCAGGTAATGTATTACCTGTTCCATTATCGGGCATTTTTATTGCTTGTCAGGTCTTGTATTACCTTCGCACTTTTCAGGTACTGTCAGAAACTACCAGGCTACGGGAGCTATGAGGACATCCTCAGAGCTCCCGTAGCCTAGTAGTCATTGACAGGTCTTGCATTACATAATCCCTTGTCAGGCCTTGTAATTGCTTGTTGCGCTTGTCAGGTCTTGTATTACCTTTTCACTTGGCCTGTCTTGTATTAATTGTTCCTTTGTCAGGTCTTGTCATTGCTTGCTGTTCATGTCAGGTCTTGCATTCCCTGTATGCTTGTCAGGTCTTGTATTACCTGCTCCCTTGCTAGGTCCTGTATTCATTCTTACCTTGTCAGGTCTTGAAATACCTATGCGCTTGTCAGGTCTTGGTATTGCTTGCTGTGCTTTTCAGGTCTTGTTAGTACCTGTGTGCTTGTTAGATCTTGTATTACGTGTGCGCTTGTCAGGTCTTGAATTATCTGTTCCCATGCCAGGTATTGTATTACCTGTGCCCTTGCTAGGTCTTGTTATTGCTTGCTGTGCTTGTCAGGTCTTGTCATTGCTTGCTGCACTTGTCAGGTCTTGTATTACTCTAGCACTTGTCAGGTCTTGTACAACATAAGCAATTGTCAGGTCTTGTAATACCTGTGTCCTTGTCAGGTATTGTCATTGCTTGCTGTGCTTGTCAGGTCTTGCTAGAAAATACTAGGCTACGGGAGCTCTGAGGACATCCTCAGAGCTCCCATAGCCTAGTAGTTCCTGACAGGTCTTGCATTACCTGTTCCCTCGTCAGGTCTTGTCATTGCTTTTTGTGCTTGTCAGGTCTTGTATTACCTGTTCCCTTGTCAGGTCTTTTCATTTCTGTGCATTTTACGTCTTTTTATAATTGCGCTCGCCAGGTCTGGTTATTGCTGCTCTATTTGCGCTGCTCAGATCTTGTCATCGCTGCTCCTTTTGTTGCAATGACAGCAATGGCAAGTAATTGAAAATGTAGCAAGCAATTTCAAGACCTGGTGTGCAAATCTATGACAAGACCTGACAAGCACAGCTATGACTAGCCTAGTAAAGTGCCAAAAGCACAGCGATGACAAAACCTAAGAAGCACAACAATGAAAGGCCATTCTTGCACTTCTCAGGTCTTGTCATTGCTAAGCTTGTGAGGTCCTATTATGTCTGCGCTTCTTGCCCTTGTCATTGCTGTGCTTCTTGCACTCCTCAGATCTTATAATTGCTGCACTTTCTGTGCTTGTCGGGTCTTACCATTGCTACACTTCTCACATCTTGCCATTGCTGCACTTCTCAGAAGCAATGACACAAATGCAATGACAAAACATGAGAAGCATGGCAATGACAAGACATTGCAAACATAGCAAGCAATGTCAAGACCTGGCAAGCAAAGCTATGACAAGACCTGGCAAACATAGCAATGACAAAACCTGAGAAGCACAACAATGAAACTCATTACTGCGCATCTCAGGTCTTGTCATTGCTGTGCTTGTTGCCTGTGTCATTGCTGTACGTGTCAGGCCCTGTTATGGCTGCGCTCGTCAGGTCTGGTCATTGCTGCATGCGCCTCTTGCGCTGCTCAGATCTTGTCATTGCTGCGCCTTTCAGGTATCGTCATTACGCGCTAGCTGCGCTTGCTGTGCTTGTCAGGTCTTTCCGTTGCTTGCTGTGCGTGTCAGGTATTGTTATTGCTGCACTTCTTGCCCGTGTCATTGCTGTTCTTGGCAGGTCCTGTTATGGCTATGCTTGTCAGATCTTGTCATTTCCACGCTTACTGTGCTTTCTGTGCTTGTCACGTCTTGTCATCCCTTATAAGGTCTTGTCATCACTGCACTTGCTGTGCTTGTCAGGTCTTGTATTACCTATACCCTATCAGGTCTTGTATTACCTGTTCCATTATCAGGTATTGTCATTGCTTGCTGTGCTTGTCAGGTCTTGTATTACCTCTTCCCTTGCCATGTCATGCAATACATGTTCCCTTTTCAGTTGTTGTCATAGCTTGCTACGCTTGTAAGGTCTTGTATTACTTGTTCCCTTGTCAGGTCTTGTATTAACTGTTCCCTTGCCAGGTCTTGTATAACCTGTATTTTTGTCAGGTCTTGTATTAGCTGTGCGCTTGCCAGGTCATGTATTACCTGTTCCATTTTCGGGTCTTGTTATTGCTTGTCAGGTCTTGTATTACCTTAGCACTTTGCAGGTCCTGTCAGAATCTACTAGGCTACGGGAGATCTGAGAACATCCTCAGAGCTCCCGTAGCCTAGTAGTTCCTGACAGGTCTTGCATTACCTGTTCCCTTGTAAGGTCTTGTATTCCCTGTATGCTTGTCAAGTCTTGTACTACCTGTTCCCTTGCTAGATCCAGTATTAATTCTTCCCTTGTCAGGTCTTGCAATACCTGTTTCCTTGCCAGGTCATGTATTAACTGTTCCCTTGTCAGGTCTTGTATTACCTGTGCGCTTGTCAGGTCTTGAATTACTTGTTTGCTTGTCAGGTCTTGCAATACCTGTTCCCTTGTCAGGTCTTCTATTCCCTGTGCGCTCGTCAGGTCTTGAATTATCTGTTCCCATGCCAGGTCTTGTATTACCTGTTCGCTCGTCAGGTCTTGTATTACCTGTTCCCTTTTCAGGTCTTGTTATTGCTTGCTGTGCTTGTCAGTTCTTGTATTACCGGTTCCCTTATCAGGTGTTGTATTACCTGTTCCCTTGTTAGGTCCTGTATTGACTCTTCCCTTGTCAGGTCTTATATTACATGTGCACTTGTCAGGTCTTGTATTACCTGTGCGTTTGTCAGGTCTAGTAATACCGTAGGCGCAGGAAGTATTGGCAAATGGGTTGGCAAACGACCGTTTCCCAAACCGAATTAAACCAGAATTGAGCCAGCTGGGTGGGCTGTAAGCTGACTGGCGTTTGCCAAGTTTGTCCAACCCCGTTGATTCATTTAGAATAGTAAAAACTTTTACTGTGGTAGTAACTACCGATACTGATACCTTTTTTGGTTTTGCTGTAAACCCTGAGTGGAATACTTCTTCAGACAGTTATTTTCAAAATGTATCATGGAATACTCCCCTCTGCCACAAGTTTGCTACATATGAAAGGTAACATGGTCTTATCATTTCTGTGCATTTTACGTCTTTTTATGATTGCGCTCGCCAGGTCTGGTCATTGCTGCTCTATTTGCGCTGCTCAGATCTTGTCATCGCTGCTCCTTTTGTTGCAATGACAGCAATGACAAGTAATTGAAAATGTAGCAAGCAATTTCAAGACCTGGTATGCAAATCTATGACAAGACCTGGCAAGCACAGCTATGACTAGCCTTGTAAAGTGCCAAAAGCACAGCGATGACAAAACCTAAGAAGCACAACAATGAAAGGTCATCCTTGCACTTCTCAGCTCTTGTCATTGCTTAGCTTGTGAGGTCCTATTATGTCTGTGCTTCTTGCCCTTGTCATTGCTGTGCTTCATGCACTCCTCAGATCTTACAATTGCTGTGTTTGCTGTGCTTGTCGGGTCTTATCATTGCTACACTTCTCACATCTTGTCATTGCTGCACTTCTCAGAAGCAATGACACAAATGCAATGACAAAACATGAGAAGCATAGCAATGACAAGACATTGCAAACATAGCAAGCAATGTCAAGACCTGGCAAGCAAAGCTATGACAAGACCTGGCAAACATAGCAATGACAAAACCTGAGAAGCACAACAATGAAACTCATTACTGGGCCAGGGTAATTCAAAGCGCGCGCTTTTGCGCTTTTGAGCGCTGACTTTTTGACCCCCTCTGCGCTTTAAGCGCAGTTTTTTGCAACGCCCTCTGGGCGCAGCAAGCAAATGTTTGCGCTTTTTGAACTACCAAGTGCAGTTTTTTGTTTTCAAGTGCACTAAAGCGCTGGCTGATTTGGCCATTTGAAGTAACCTGTACTCAGCATCTCAGGTATTGTCATTGCTGTGCTTGTCGCTTGTGTCATTGCTGTACTTGTCAGGCCCTGTTATGGCTGCGCTCGTCAGGTCTGGTCATTGCTGCGCCTTTCAGGTATCATCATTACGCGCTAGCTGCGCTTGCTGTGCTTGCTGTGCTTGTCAGGTCTTTCCATTGCTTGATGTGCGTGTCAGGTATTGTCATCGCTGCACTTGTTTCCCATTTCATTGCTGTGCTTGTCAGGTCTTTCCGTTGCTTGCTGTGCGTGTCAGGTATTGTCATCGCTGCACTTGTTTCCCATTTCATTGCTGTGCTTGTCAGGTCTTTCCGTTGCTTGCTGTGCGTGTCAGGTATTGTCATCGCTGCACTTGTTTCCCATTTCATTGCTGTGCTTGTCAGGTCTTTCCGTTGCTTGCTGTGCGTGTCAGGTATTGTCATCGCTGCACTTGTTTCCCATTTCATTGCTGTGCTTGTCAGGTCTTTCCGTTGCTTGCTGTGCGTGTCAGGTATTGTCGTCGCTGCACTTGTTTCCCATTTCATTGCTGTGCTTGTCAGGTCTTTCCGTTGCTTGCTGTGCGTGTCAGGTATTGTCATCGCTGCACTTGTTTCCCATTTCATTGCTGTGCTTGTCAGGTCCTGTTATGGCTGTGCTCGTCAGATCTTTTCATTATTGCTGCTTTTACTGTGATTTCTTTGCTTGTCGCGTCTTGTCATTGCTACCCCTTGTATAGTCTTGTCATTCCTGCACTTGCTGTGCTTGTCAGGTCTTGTATTACCTGTTCCCTTGCCAGGTTTTTTCATTGCTTGCTGTGTTTGTCAGGTCTTGAATTACCTGTTCCATTGTCAGGTATTGTCATTGCTTGCTGGGCTTGTCAGGTCTTGTATTACCTGTTCCTTTGTCAGGTCTTTTATTGTCATGAAGCGGTCAGTCACTGAGTGTAACAATTAGATATATGGATCAGATGTCCGATTGGTACACTGACCGCTTCATAACATGTATAACCTGTGCGCTTTTCAGGTGTTGTATGACTTGTTCCCTTGTCAGGTCTTGCACTACCTGTTCCCTAATCTGGTATTGTCATTGCTTGCTGTGCTTATCAGGTCTTGCATTACCTTAGCACTCCTCAGGTCTTGTATTACTTGAGTGCCTGTCAGGTCTTGTATTATCCATACCCTTGCCAGGTCTTGTATAACCTGTTCCCTTGTCAGGTCTTGTCATTGCTGCGCTTGTTGCCCTTTTCATTGCTGTGCTTGTCAGGTCTTGTTATGTCTGCGCTTGTCAGTTCTGGTCATTGCTGCGCTCGTTGTTGCAATGACAGCAATGACAAGACATTGCAAGCATAGCAAGCAATTTCAACCTGGCAAGCAATTTCAAGCTGGCAAGCAATTTCAACCTGGCAAGCAAAGCTATGACAAGCCTAGTAAAGTGCCAAAAGCACAGCAATGACAAAACCTGAGAAGCACAACAATGAAAAGCCATTCTAACACTTCTCGGGTCTTGTCATTTCTGTGCTCGTTGCCCTTGTCATTGCTTAGCTTGTCAGGTCCTGTTATGTCTGCGCTTCCTGCCCTTGACATTGCTGTGCTTCTCAGGTTCAATGACAAAACATTAGAAGCAAAGCAATGTCATGACCTGACAAGCACGGCAATGACAAGACCTGAGGAATTAAAAGTCATTGCTGCATTTATCAGGTCTTGTCATTGCTGCGCTTGTTGCCCGTGTCATTGCTGTGCTTCTTATACCTGGTCATTCTTGTCAGGTACTGTCATGGCTGCAATTTATGTGCTTGTTGCCCCTGTCACTGCTGTGCTTTCTGCGCTTATCAGGTCTTATCATTGCTGCTCTTGTCAGCTATTGACATTGCTGCACTTGTCAGATGTTGCCATTGCTTGCTGTGCTTGTCAGCTATTGCCATTGCTTGCTGTGCTTGTCAGCTATTGCCATTGCTTGCTGTGCTTGTCAGGTATTGTCATTGCTGCTCTTGTCAGGTATTGCCATTGCTTGCTGTGCTTGTCAGGTATTGTCATTACTGCACTTGGCAGGTCTTTCCATTGCTTGCTGCACTTGTCCGGTCTTGTCATTACTGCACATGCCAGGTCTTTCATTGCTTACTGTTCTTGGATTGTCAGTTTTTTTCATTGCTGCTCTTGTCAGGTCTTACCATTGCTTGCTGTGCTTGTCAGGTCTTGTCATTGCTGCACTTGTCAGGTCTTGTCATTACTGCATTTGCCAGGTCTTGTCATTGCTGCACTTGTCAGGTCTTGCCATTGCTTGCTGTGCGTGTCTGGTCTTGTCATTACTGCACTTGTTGCCATTGTCGTTGCTGTGCCTGTCAGGTCTCATCGTTGCTGCGCTTACATTTATGGCGTTATGTATTTACATGTCATTACACACATGCCATATCATTCACGGCCTTACATTTATGACGTTATACACATGTGCTTTCATTTATGGCCTAACATCATTCATGCCCCAAATGTATGACATTATACACATGTCAAAACACTCATGCCTTATCATTCATGGCCTTGCATTTATGACATTATGCACATGGCCATTGAAATTGAAATCGAAATTGAAATTGTTACATCCGTGTAATACCGTTTACTCAGGACGTGAAGCACATGGCCATATATTTATGGTGTAATTATATGTTTTATAATATGGCGTAATTACAAACTTTGTATTCATGGTGTAACGAACCCTTTAGCTTAAACTTGAACTTGGTTACTTGTCCCCAGCCAGTAATTCGGCTGCCTGCTGTCTTCGGCAGCAAAACAAAATTACCAGGTATTAAAAAATTACCAATTTGTTAAAAATATAAACATGAACAAATGGTTTGTATATCTTATGTGTGGCATTGTGACTACTCCTTCGGCGCTCTATAAATACAAGTACACATCTTACACGAGCTCTAAATATCTTACACGTTACATACAGCTTAGGCCAGTAATTTGGCTGCTCTTCGTAGGCTCGACGTCTCAAAAATAAATTTGCCGGTGGATATGAAAACGCGAACAAATCATTGTTTTCTTTCATTTTATCATTTTTGCATCTTCCTCTGAACCATCAAATAATCAATACAAATCCCTGCAAAATCTAATTATTCCTATCAGAAAATATTTGATAGGAAAACATTTGATCCATTCTCTTCATACATTTATGGATACAAGAGATGGCTTCGCACGACCTTTAACTCCTGGATTGCACATCAGATAATGTAGAGGAATGATGTTGCTCTCAGATTGGGAAATCAGTACTGGGTTGGATTGGATTGGATTGTTACACAGTTTTTCAGACAACTCTGGAATGCTCATAGTCTACCAAGCCCAGGCCCCCCTGTGTGATACCAGGGATTGACTAATGATTAGGATTTGGGAAAGCGTTGCCATTCTGTATTTCTGTGTTCTAGACTTCTAGGCTCATGGGGCGTGGGACTCTGATCCAAATAGATTTGATGATGCAAAAACTGTAGATAATTGAGTGTGTATGTACCCATGACCAGGATTGTTCAAACGTGTCTGCGTGTCACCACGCACACTTCATCGGGACTTCGGGAGCCCCGATGAAGATGTCCGATGACCGATGTCCGCTTGTCCGTCTGGCCACCGGAAACCCCGGCCCTAACTGGCCCCTGGAACCCTGCCTGTTTCTACTGGGTTGCATACTGATTCATAGGGCACGGCGCGGTAATTAATTCAATCCAGAAGGTCTGAGGCTTCAACTAAGTTTGCTGCACTCGATTCCGGTGCCACCTGTCGCTCCGATAGCCAACACTCTCCGCCAAGTCCAATCCGCGTCGCCTGCGACGCGCCTAGGACTTGTTTATGTTATCTCTCCCTCCGCCTAGGACTTGTTTCTTTTATTCCTCCCTTCTTTCTCGACGAGCGGCGCCAGCGGCAGCACTTCGCCCGGGAAGCGTTGCAACCTGTCGAAAAAATGTCAGGTATGCTGCCTAGGGACGCTGGACGGCAAGAAGATTCAATCATGCCGGAACTGCATCAGTGCCACTTACTGCGGAAAGGAACGCCAGAAGAAAGACTGGCCAAGGCACAAGATCCAGTGAGATTCCCACCACTGCTATTTGTTTTTCTATTGAAAGGATTTCACCCCAGGAAGTGGGAGCCGGAACACAAACCAAACCAGCACCCACCCAGTATCCAGAAATAAATATGGAGAGATTCCTACTAAGTAGGCACCCATTGGAAACCCGGGGGATGCCAGATCACTTTCCAATCGTGACTTTCACCACTACCCCTGGCAACCTGGACAGATGAAACCCCCTGTCAAGGTCTGTAGGGGCGGGCCTTGACTGTTGTTACCATGCGATCACCAGGGTAGATTTGTAAGGTGCTACATGCATGTGTATATAAGCCACTGCAAAAATAAAAAATGGGGGGGGGGGGGGAGGGTCTTCATCCCCGTTTCGACGAATGGCTCAATGGTTGAGCTCCTCGAACAAAGAAGGTGCCAGGTTCGAATCCTTGTAGATGCTCTTTAGTGTTCGCGGTCGCTGTCAACAGCCATGGTACCTTTGTCCAGGTAAAATAGCAGCCCGTTCCCTACCTCCAAAAGACGGGGCTCCCTTAATACCACGCCCCACCAGGCGTTATCATTACTTGGGGGGTCTTCGGCACCTTTGTCTGCTCCTCTATGGCACAGCACCCCAGTGGGAAATCCCCACCCTGAATCCCCACCCTGAATCCCCACCCTGAACCCCCACCCTGAACCCCCACCCTGAATCCCCACCCTGAACCCCCACCCTGAATCCCCACCCTGAACCCCCACTCTGAATCCCCACCCTGAACCCCCACCCTGAATCCCCACCCTGAACCCCCACCCTGAATCCCCACCCTGAACCCCCACCCTGAATCCCCACCCTGAACCCCCACCCTGAACCCCCACCCTGAAAACCCACCCTGAAAGCCCACCCTGAAAACCCACCCCGAGTCCCCACCCTGAATCCCCACTCTTACAAGCCCAATACAAGGGTGACTTAGATCCCCCAACTTAGTGTAACAGTCCAAGGGGTTGCAAATCACATGCCCATCCATATCATAGCCCCCATACCACAGCCCGTCCTCATGTAATCACAATATAACTATGTACTGTTAAGAGGGGATGCACAGAGAATCTATTGTCTCCTGTACCAGCATTATTGCCACACGTGTCAGAGTTCAGTGACTAGTAGGTCAGTCTCACTGTCTGTGGCGTGTCCACGCGTGTGAACACGTGGACACAGCCGCAGGTCTTAGCCGTAACCTCACCTGAGAGAACCTTCCGGGGTCGCCCTTAACGGCGCCCCTTCCTTTTATCATTGCCTGAGTTAAACTATCTCTGTCCATCTCTCTCCACCCATCGGTCTCATTCTCTCAGCATGAAGGAGTCCCTCCCACCTGGAGGGTGACACTTTCTATGTCTGGCATGGTGACTTTCCCCAGCTGCGGCGTACGTGAGGGTCCCCTTTACACATGCCCCTCCAGGCTTTTTTGAAGATGATTGAATTAATAAGCTCCATAAGATCTGGTCCCCAACAAAAGGGTGGGGATTCAGGGTGGGGATTTCCCACTGAGGGAGTGTGCCATAGGGGAGCAGACAAAGGTGCCGAAGACCCCCCAAGTAATGATAACGCCCGGTGGGGCATGGTATTAGGGGAGCCCCGTCTTACGGCGGTAGGGAACGAGCTGCTACGTTACCTGGACAAAGCTACCATGGCGGTTGACGACGACCGCGGACACTAAAGTGCACCCATGGGGATTCGAACCCGGCACCTTCTTGTTTTTAACGAGCTCTACCATTGAGCCATTCGCCGAAACGAGATTTGGGAAAGCAGAGACTGTTGTGGGCACAGCTGTTCTTGTCAGCTACCCACACTACACACTATACACAACACACAACACACACTACAACACACACAACACAATATTGCCCCCCCCCCCCCCCCCCCCCCCCCCTCCCCCCCCCCAAAAAATTACCATGGCCCCAGCCGAAACGAAACATGATAGGGTTGTTAGGGGGTCATGCTGGGTGGTAGGACTGCTACCCCCAATATTTGTCATAGCTGTTCTTGTCAGGTACCAAGAGCAGCTTCTAGGCAGCTCCCCTGGCTTACTTACGTACGCCTTATAGCTAAAGCTCCCTCAAGGGCATTGGGGCCCATTTTTGTGACCATAATTGAGAGCATTTTATTCTGCGCTAAAATTTAGAGACCAAACTTCATATCAAATTTGACAGCAACTCACAAATGATAGCACAAGACAGCTAATCGAGAAAACACTAGCCCATAAGATAGATTGTCGATTTTAAATTTTATGTTCGAATGAACTTTTTTAATCATCCAAACCTAAAGCAACCTAGTGTACCTTGAAAGCTGACATAATCATCTTTCTAGCACTGCTAAAATTGTGGGGCTTCGCCCAGTGGCTGGCTCAGGGAGCTGCCTAGAAGCTGCTGCTTGCAGCCGAAAATAAAATAGTGATACCCGTTCTTGAAAGGAACGTGCTTGAGACTGGATGGACTTCCACCCAATAAATAAATAAATAGTACGCCTTATTACGAGGCGTGCGGTTGAGGGGGCCAGCCCGTTTGCTTTCACTGGGGCCAACCACCAAACTTCCCAATATTACAATGTTCCACCCATGCTTTCACTCCTTGCCTGCCTCACCCACCCATACCCACAGCCCTGCCAGCACTCCTGCTCACAATCCACCCATACTTTCACTCCATTCCTGTCCGACGCACCCATACCCACACTCCCACCCATGCCAACAGCCATGCCTGTCCCACCCACCCATACTCACGGCCCTGACATCAGCCATGCGCACACTCCTGCTCACACATACCACCCATGCTCACATACACTCCACCCATATGCATTCATTCATCTCGCCTGTCCCACCCACCCCCTGCAACTTTTCTCCAAGCTGCAAAGAATTTCAGGAGTTGGAACAGGAGGCTCGAGAGGCGCATGGCAAGGAAGGGGCCCTGGGTGCTAGTCACCAGAACAAGTGGATCAATCGGAACAAATCTTTCCTTGGCCAGATGACAGCCCTTCTGGACAAGAAAAATGACACCCACGTGTTAGTCTTGCTGACTGAGCGCTTGGAAAAGCGTCCTTACATCCGAGTAAGTAATGAGAACACCTGGTGGGGCGTGGTTTTAAGGGAGCCCTGTCTTACGGCAGCAGGAAACGGGCTGCTACGCTACCTGGATAAAGCTACGATGGCGGTTGATAGCAGCCTCGAACACTAAAGCGCACCCGTAGGGATTCGAACCCGGTTCCTTGTTCGGTCAAGGAGCCCAACCATTGAGCCATTCGTCGAAACAGGGGTATATATGAGTTTGTTTGTATGTGTTTGTGTGGGTGGCAAGGTTGGTGGGTGGCAGGGTTGTGTGGGTGGTTGGGGCGGGTATCGGTGGCAGGGTTGTTTGGGTGGTTGGATTGGGTGTGAGTGGCAGGGTTGTGTACGTGTTTGTGTGGTCAGTGTTTGTGTGGGTGGTAGGGTTGTGTGCGTGGTTGTGTGGGTAGTGTTTGTGTGGGTGGCAGGGTTGTGTGCGTGGTTGTGTGGGTAGTGTTTGTGTGGGTGGCAGGGTTGTTCAAAGCGTTGTGTTTCACGTCTCAAACAAAGATTTGTGAGGGTATGTTTCGTTGCAAACAAAGATTTTGGCTCGTGAGACGTTGACTATAAAAGATCGTCACGCCTCGAGACGTAGATATTGAAGTACCCTTGAATAACTCTGGTGGGTGGGTTTTTGTGTTGGTGGTTGGGTAGGTGTGGACGTGCATGTGGGCATGTGTGAGTGTTTGTGTGGGTGGGTAGGTGTTGGTGTGGGTGTGCATGTGGTTGTGGATATGGATATGAATGTAGGTATGTTTGAGTGTTCTCATGAGTGGGAAGGAAAGTGTGGGTGTGGATGTAGGCAGGTGTGAGTGTTCGTGTGGGTGGGTGGGTGGGTAGGTGTTGGTGTGGATGTGGGCATGTTCCCGTGAGTGGGTGGGTAGGTGTTGGCTTAGGTAGGTGTGGGTAGGTAGATGTAGGTGTTGGTGTGGGTGTGGATATGAAATGGATGCAGGTGTTGGTGTTGGGGTTGGTGTAGGTAGGTGTGTGTATGTAGTGTAGAGATGCAGGTGTGGGTGTGGATATGAAATGGATGTAGGTGTTGGTGTAGGTAGGTGTATGTCTAGGTCTAGGTGTGGATGTAGGTGTGGTTGTGGATATGAAATGGGTGTAGGTGTAGGTAGGATTTGGTGTGGGTAGGTAGATATAAGTGTTGTTGTAAGTGTTGGTGTGGGTAGGTAGATATAAGTGCTGGTGTAAGTGTTGGTGTGGATGTGGGTGTGGTTGAGGATATGAAATGGATGTAGGATTTGGTGTGGGTAGGTAGATGTAAGTGCTGGTCTGGATAGGTGTTTGTGTGGGTGGATAGGTGTTGGTGTGGGTGTGCATTTGGTTGTGGATATGATGGGGATGTAGGCATGTTTTAGTGTTCCTGTAAGTGTGTGGGTAGGTGTTGGTGTTAGTGTGGATGTGGGCATGTTTGAGTGTTGGTGTGGGTGGATAGGTTTTGGTGTGGGTGTGGGTGTGGATTTGATGTGGATGTAGGCATGTTTAAGTGTTCTTGTGGGTAGGTAGGTAGGTGTGGGTGTGTAGTGGGTGGTTGGGTAGGTGTGGGTGTGGATGTGAGCATGTGTGAGTGTTCCCGCGAGTGGGGGGTTTGGTGTTGGTGTTGGTGTGGATATGATGGGGATGTAGGCTTGTTTGAGTGTCCCTTAAGTGGGTGGGTAGGTGTTGGTGTGGGTGTGCATGTGGTTGTGGATATGATGTGGATGTAGGCATGTTTGAATGATCCCGTAAGTGGGTGGGTATGTGTTGGTGTGGATGTGGGCATGTGTGAGTGTCCCCGTGAGTGGGGGGTAGGTGTTGGTGTGCATGTGGTTGTGGATATGATGTGGATGTAGGCATGTGTGAGTGTTCCGGTGAGTGGGTGGGTAGGTCTTGGTGTGGGTGTGATCGTGGATTTGAAATGGCTGTAGGTGTATGTGGAGGTCTAGGTAGATGTTGGTTTGGGTTTGGGTGTGGGTGTGGATATTAAATGGATGTAGGTGTTGATGTTGGTAGATGTTGGTAGATGTTGGTGTAGGATAGATAGGTGTAGGTCTAGGTAGATGTAGGTGTTGGTGTGGGTTTGGGCGTGGGTGTGGATATTAAATGGATGTAGGTGTTGATGTTGGTAGATGTTGGTGTAGGTCTAGGTAGATGTAGGTGCTGGTGTGGGTTTGGGTGTGGATATGAAATGGGTGTAGGTGAAGGTGTTGATGTGGGTAGGTGTTGGTGTAGATAGGTGTTGGTGTGGGTAGGTAGGTGTTGGTGTAGGTGTGGGTCTGGATATGAAATGGGTGTAGGTGAAGGTGTTGGTGTGGGTTGGTGTTGGTGTAGATAGGTGTTGGTGTGGGTGTAGGTGAAGGTGTTGGTGTGGGTTGGTGTTGGTGTAGATAGGTGTGGGTGTGGATATGAAATGGATGTAGGCTTTGGTGTGGGTAGGCAGATGGATGCGCTAGTGTGGATAGGTGTTGGTGTGGGTGGGTGTAGGTGTGGTTGGGTGTTGGTGTGAGTGGCTGGGTGTTGGTGTGAGTGGGTGGGTGTTGGTGTGGGTGGGTGTTGGTGTGCATGTGAGTACGTGTGGAATACTGAGCAAACGCTGCCCAGTATTCCACACGCAAAAAACAAAAAAAAATCAAAGCGTAACGTTCCACATCCCAAACACAGATTTTGAGGGTCTATTAGGTTGCAAACGTTGGTTGGGGCCGGATTAGGTTTTTGGAATGGGCAATTTTTAGGGTCTACTAGGTTGCAAACGTAGGTTTTGAAGAGAGTTACGTCTCAAAACGTAGATTTCGGCCTGATTAAGGCTCATGAATCGAAGGTTTTACAGAGAGTTACGTCTCAAAACGTAGATTTGGGCCGCACGTCAACTCATGGAACGTAGATTTTGAAGCACCCTTGTACAACCCTGCTTGGCACTATGACCTCCAGTGAAACTAGTGGCTGCTTTTTGTGATTATTCATCTAAATCTCTTGTCTCCGCTTATTGTTGATTTCTCTTTTCAAAGCATCCAACTTAGATCCCTAGCACTCACTGCCCGGAAATATTCCCCAACCCCAACCCCAACCCCAATCCCAACCCCAACCCCACCACCACCACCACCAGATCCAGGAGTACACGGTCGAGTCTGTGGCCGACTTCATAAAGAAGGTTACATACAGGTGTCCAGCCATTGACGTTGAAGCCTTTCATCAAAAGATGGTTAAACAGCTGAATTTGATGAGGCAAGACCTGGAAGAGGAGGGGGGAGCAGATGGTATATACGGTCTTGTTTTGCTCATCAGCTATAACTGCACGCTACCGATTCGAGTCCTGCCCATGTCCTGCTCCAGATCCACATCAGTGCCGGCTGATCGTCTTGTGCCGATCATCAACGAGGAGTGCCCAAGATTCCCTTCCTAGAAAAGCCCCCCCCCCCCCCCCCCCCCATACACCTACACACAGACAGACAGACAGACAGACACACCACCACCATCACTATTACCACTTGACATGCACTCACTCCGTCCAACGCTTTAGCTTCTGCCCCATCGTCCATCAGAATCTCAACCAGCTCAGAGGCTAGGTACTTTCTCTTTTGCTCCTTGAACGAAGAGGGTGCCGTGTTCGAATCCCGACGGTTGCGCTGCAGTGTTTGCGGTCGCTGTCAACCGCCATAGTAACTCTATCCAGGTAAAGTAGCAGCCCGTTCCCTACCGCCGTAAGATGGGGCTCCCTTAATACCACGCCCTACCAGGTGTTATCATTACTGGCTGCGAGATGGAGAGGCTTAGCACCATCCTCCGTGCGAACTGCACGCACGACACCCACCACCCACCACACACACACACCACACACACACCACACACACCGCCACCACCACCACTGAGGATCCAATGCCGGCTGAGCTTACTTTTTGTGTCGATCATCAACAAGGAGTGCCCAAGATTCCCTTTCTAGGGCTATTATGATAATATAATTGACTCTATCCTCACCAGCAACGCTCACAAGCTACCGACATGAATCCTGCCCATGTTCTGCTCCAACTCCACCCCTCCAATGCAGACAGATCTCATTGTGTGCATTATCAATGAGGAGGGTTGTTTGGGTTGGTTGGGTCTAACATCAACAAGGAGTGCCCACGCTTCCCTTTCTAGGGCTGTTATTTTGAGTCCAGCAGGTGACCAGGATTAATACAATCAGCACCACCATCATCATCACCATCATCATCACTATCACAGGCACTAGTACACCACCCTCCTGAGTATAGAATGCAATGACGCAGGTATAGACAGTCGAGTGATGTGTCAGTAGAGATATATGATATGGCATGAATTTGTCATGAGCAGGCCATTGTTGACCCAGGACAAGCCTGCTCTGCAGCAACCAATGCTTAAATACCAAGCAAAGGGTACAAGCAGGGTTAAACCCCCTCGTACTTATCTAGAGTTGATCTTGATTGTTTGAGGAGGGGCAAGTCCATTTAGCCAAAGTGGCTACCCCTGGACTGTGATAGGCAGACAGACAGACAGGCAGATATGCACAGACTGCTTGTCTAGGCAGGCATTTTGAAACGCATGTCCAGTTTGGATTGGATTGTTTGTTCAGCCGACTCTGGGCTGCTCACCGTCTACCAATTTCTAGTCCTCCCCATGCGATACCCACGGGAACCAGGGAGCACGTGATGCGGATTAGATAGTTTAAAGACTTGTCCAGGTCGACTGCCTTGCACCCTCACTATCTACCTGGACATGTCTTTAAATTTTAAACATCCATTTGACTGCATTATGTACTCGTGTGGCGTGTGGAGTGTGGAGTGGTGTTTAAACTACCCATGTGTGCTCCACCTGCTCGGTGAGCAGCCTGAGGCCTGGTAGACCCTGTACTCAAATCAAATCAAATCTCCCGACCTGAAGATTTGGGGAGAACCCCCTAACTTTCTCAGTGAAAGATGTGGGCCGACGAAAACGGAAGGGTTTTAGGTGCATCCTTCTTCTACAAATTGAACTGTTTCCGTCCATCTGATTGAATTATGTTTGTGGTGTGCTAACGCTTACAGTACGGCACTCATGTTTATTGGGCCTGAAGACGGTAAGCAGCTTGAAGGCTAGTAAGACCATACAATCAATTGAATTTGTTATGGACCTTGAGATTCGATGAGAAAGGTGTGGTCACAGTCGTCAAACGGAAAGGGGTCATTTGCATCCCCCTACCAGAGAACTTCAGGAGGGCCGCCAGCTCTGCTGCCTGGGACACCACCAGGGAACCAATTGTATCATGAGTTGCAGGGAAGTGAGCATTGGCATGTTTGTTCCAGATATTTACATTAGCTATGTGGGCATAAGATCCTGAGTTGCAGGGAAATTAGGTCAGTAGTCATTAGCCCCAGATTAAAACTAGGAAATCATTGGTTCATAGCTCAACAAGTCACATCAGAAAAAAAGATTCACAACCAGCAACATTTACTTCATACTTCCAATTTTGTGGGGATATCCTATGCATGTCTATTCAACCTCCCACGATTCAATACAATTATTCAGTGGTTCAAACTTCAGATCTCAATTAATGGTTATGGTAAAAGATACATCATAGTCGAACAAGCAAGCTACGCCTCTCCACGTGGAGGGGGGGGGCAGGCCAGCCCTGTTGAACCATCTGCACAGATCTGGAATTTCCATGGCCAGAAATCCTTTGCAGTGCTCTTGTCAGACTTCTTGGATTCTGTGGTGCCCGTGCCAGACGCCTTGGAGTCTGTAGTGCCCTTACTTGCCAGACTTCTTTACTGCTTGTAGACTTTGTAGTCTTTATTGTCCATAGACTTCTTCGAGTCTGCAGTGCTCTTAGACTTCTTTGAGTCTGCAGTGCTCTTGTCAGACTTCTCGGAGCCTGGTTCTCCTGGTTTACCTGGTTCACCTTGGGGGCCTGAGTTACCGTCAGGACCTTTGGGTCCTGTCTTGCCGTCGGGTCCTGGATGACCGTCAGGTCCTGTCTTGCCGTCGGGCCCGGGATTACCGTAGGGGCCTATGGGTCCTGTCTTACCGTCGGGGCCTGGTTTGCCGTCAGGTCCTGTCTTGCCGTCCGGGCCGGGGTGACCAATAGGTCCTGTCTTGCCGTCGGGGCCGGGGTTACCGTTGGGACCTGTGGGTCCTGTCTTGCCGTCGGGGCCTGTCTTGCCGTCAGGTCCTTTCTTGCCGTCGGGGCCTGGTTTACCGTCAGGTCCTGTCTTTCCATCAGGGCCTGGATGACCTGTGGGTCCTGTCTTGCCATCGGGGCCGGGAGGACCGTAGGGACCTGTGGGTCCTGTCTTACCTCCGGGGCCTGGATTACCTTCAGGTCCTGTCTTGCCGTCAGGGCCTAGTTGACCAATAGGTCCTGTCTTGCCGTCGGGGCCGGGATGACCGTTGGGACCTGTGGGTCCTGTGTCACCAGCGGGGCCTGGCTTGCCGTCAGGTCCTTTCTTGCCGTCGGGGCTTGGCTTACCGTCAGGTCCTGTCTTGCCTTCGGGCCCGGGGTGCCCGTTGGGACCTGTGGGTCCTGTGTCACCGTCTGGGCCTGGCTTACCGTCAGGTCCTGTCTTGCCGTCGGGGCCTGGCTTACCGTCAGGTCCTGTTTTGCCGTCGGGGCCGGGGTGACCGTTGGGACCTGTGGGTCCTGTCTTGCCGTCAGGGCCTGTCTTGCCATCAGGTCCTGTCTTGCCGTCGGGCCCTGGATGACCATCGGGACCTTTGGGTCCTGCGTAACCATCGGGTCCGGGTTGACCAACGGGACCTGCGGGTCCTGTCTTGCCGTCGGGGCCTGGCATACCGTCAGGACCTTTGTTGCCTAGTTTACCGTCGGGGCCTGGGTGTCCGTCGGGACCCTTCATGCCTGGTTCAACTTTGCCTGGTTCACCTGGCTCACCCGGGGCCACTGGAAGACCTGCAAGATGGATAGGGGTGTGTATCAGCAGCCTGGCTGACGGGATACAGATTATGATCACATGCACAGGGGAACGAAGACACACACTAGTGGACTGCATACCTGTACACTCACACCTGGGGGGGCACCTATAGACTCGGATGTGCTTTTACATCTAGCTAGGTGACACTAGTATATATTCTGGATCTGTGTCCAAATATATGACTTGTACTTGGTTACATGGCTCCAGCCTGTAAGGCTGCTTGCCGTCTTTGGCAGTAACCCAATCAACTCAGATTAATGCATTATTATCAATATGTACTTTATCCAATCTCATCATGACCTTATTGATAAACAATGGCAACTTCCAAACCTAGGGTACACCAGCAGACTAAATGTATGTGCTTTTTGTTATGTTAGTTGTACACTTTATATTTTTATGAACATATGATTCATGTGCACTGCACCCTTTGAAATCTGTATGCTATTAGTTGGCCATACTGAAACTCCTCCATCTTGAGTTGAAAAATAATAAAGTAGTTGTTGCCCGCGAGCTACATGCGCTATGGAAACATTAATCCGAGTTATAGCACGTTAAAAATCATTTGAGTCATTAGGCCTTCGTTGGACTCGTTATGTCTTCAACCCGGACTCGATGAGTTATGCGATCCCTGGATAAGCTTAAGCTGATGACTGCAACAAACAATGTATGAAAAACTTGAGGTTAGGGTGGTGGAAGAGTGAGTGGGTTTATGTGTGAGGTACTGAGGTTGATGGATGATGGAATGACACCGACTCTGACAATGGAAGGCAGCCGGATATGCCTACAGTGCCGTACGATGTGTCACGTCATATGTTCATTACAAGAGGACAGTTGGAAGACCCCTCCGGAAGTTGTGGTTTGGGCTTATCTTGTGTCAACACTGGCCTGCATATGGAAAAGCTTTGATCTTTTTTTTAGATACCATCAAGTGCTCGGGTTGATAGCTCACTAAAACTTAAATATAAATCTTTTTTGTAATAAATCATTAATTTTATAATTTTTCTTTAATCTTAGACTAAGCTGGAGTTAAAATTTAATATACAACTGACTCATTGCCAATTTTTGTTAGATTTTATAAAATAAAATAATAGTTTATTTTTCGATGATACTTGTAATGTGATATGTCATTATTAATATCACCATCATTGAAGTTGATGCTGATTAAATATTATTTATATGTACATTTTATGTTCATATGATTACAGAAGTCCGCCCTTTCGTAAGTTCGGCAGTATACACCTGCATAGGGGGTAACAACGACCTGGGCATATGTTAGCAGTTAGGAGAAGGATACCGGTGGACTGAATGTTGGTTTCTAAATGTTGTTCCTGCCTCCTTTGGCTGATACTCCCGTGACAAAAAACCTACCCTTGCAGACACCACTTTCTTCTCTCCCGAGCCAAAATGGAAGCCATAAACCGTAGTTGTCCTGACATACTTTACAGGCCATGGCGTTGTAGTCCCTACAGCAGGTTAAAACTTAGCAAAATGGCAACTGTCACCGGTCCTATTCTCAATTAATAAAAATAAAATTCCCGCAACCAGGCTGCCTCAGGGGATACAATTTATCATCTGCCCTTTTCTAATCATTACATGCATTGTGTATCTCACCTTGTTTATTTAATCAATTATCTACGGTAATGGATACAACACATCTTATGCGGCTATTTCCCAACCAACCACCACACCAATGTTAGTAAGAACTTAATTCATTAGTTTTGATAATCATGCTTGCTTGCTGCAATATTGCCTTTATTTTCTGAGGATTACTTGGAAGAACCCTCCCGTATGTTGTGGAACGGCCTTGTCTTTGACGAACAGTGGCCTGACGGTACCAATGTAAGGTGGGTAGTACCCTATTCAGAGGTAACACGGTCAAGTAGTGTTATCCATTTGCTCTACAGCGCTCGTCCATGTTGCATAGGTAATATTTTCAATACCACCTCTGTGACGATCATCTGGTTAGCATCCTAGGGGTCAGTGAAGTAAACTAGTGCCCAATAAATAAAGAATGCCTCATCGACCTTCCCTAAGCCAATCCTGTCAAGTGCTGTGTTACCGGTATTATCACTCTACATTACAATTGCCTGTGAATGACGATGCAATGCGGATGTAATGCGAATGATAATGTGCAAATTGTGAGTGTGAATCATATTCCATTACAATGCATTGCCATAGACAAGCCGTAGTTGGGCAGTGGAGCAGCGGTCCATTAGAGCAGTGTTCGATAACGCCTATGATAGCATTTGTCACATCTAAGACCGCGGTACCGGATATCATGGGCTTACTTGTACATTTTGCAGTCTGCAGGACGAGTGGGGTACGTTGCATGGCTCGTGGGAAGGTGCAGCAACATCAACACCATGAGCGATGAGATGCATGCCAGCGTTTGGCGGGACATTTTAGCGTTGACAAACCGCAGCGGTTATCAGCTTGGATAACACTCCGGAGAGTGGACTTAGTGTGTGCAGCACGCCAATCTATAAATGCGGAGACGAGAATAAATATTACAAAAGATAGTGGAACCATAAAGGGACACCAGCGGAGGAAAGGGGGGGGGCGAACGCAAGATGATGATGAGGTCGCTGTCCACGCTGTAGTAGATTCGTAGCTGTTGGTAGCCTAGGTACGTGAGTAGACAAACTCTTGTCGAAGTGAGAATGGTTCGAAGGTAGATGTCGAACGATCTTACGAGGGTGTATATGTACTAGTTTTTCTTCCTAATCAGTTGGTCCACCCCATAATTTATGATGATGATGATGATGATGATGATGATGATGACAATGATTACAATTCATTGGCCTACCCCAGAATTGATGATGTGGATGATGATGATTGAATTTCATTGGCTTACCCCAGAATTGCTGCTGCTGCTGCTGATGATGATGATGATTACAAAGCATACAATTCATTGGCCCACCGCAGAAGTGATGATAATGATGATGATGATGATGATGATGATGACAACAATACTTACAATTCATTGGCCTAACCTAGGATTAATGATAATTGCAATTATTACAATGAATTGGCCTACCCCAGAAGTTCGGGGCATTCAGCTATATTGGAACACGCAGCAATATTCTCATTTTTTCGGCCGTAGCACTGCATGCACTGCATCGCAATTCTGAGTAGTAGTTTTTTTGCACGGAGGATTTTCGCCTCAAAGGGTAATACTAGATAGTCCTGGCTACTTGAAGATGTAGCATAACTTCCACCCTAACTAGACCCGCGCTGACTGAAATGTCTCGAACAACTCCAATTACGGTTCAAGGATATTCTATTTCCAGGTTGTGTAGTGCTGTTGTCGGAGTGATGGGGATTTTTTACAAGAATGTTCTCCTCAAAGGTGGGTCTCTGTGTGGTGATGCTGACTGTGATCATGTAAATTTCTCCGTTTCGATCATGGAAATCTGCGCATCTCTTCGCAGTCCAGGTTGTTTCTCCACAGCTACTTCTGCTTGTGGGACAGACAATTTCTTCATTTTCTTAAATAATTTGAATAGGGCCAATTATGGAGCACATGCATTTTCCCAATCATTCTGCCGACTCAAACTCGTGGAACATTTTGGGGCCTATTCCCAATATATAAATCCCCTATATTTCGTGCCCATACGGCAGTAAAACAAATCCGGCCACTACAATAGACAGTCAGAATATTCATTCCGCACCCTTTACCGTAGACGCAAGAACTGTTGGCGGAAATAGAGATGGCAGAAGGCTCCCAAGAGAGCCAATAATAGTCAACGGCGCCTGGAGGCGCGTCCCGAATGCATTTTTATAATACAAAATGAATTGTATTTGATTTGAGATCATTTGATTTAATCGGTGAGGTGTATGAGGAAAACGTGTTGTCCGATTGGGGAATCTTTTGGTTATATCCGTATGATACACCACAACTCACCCCCATTTCGAAGGTCCGACACCCACCTCCTGTCTGAGATGTGCACGTCCGGCCGAGCCAGCCTCCTCCTAGCGAAGGTTTCCGTCATGCGCCTGCCCGGGATCGATCCGCGTGGTACTGGTGAAGGCCCCAACTTCCGACCAGTCGATCCACTCGACCAAGCTCGAGACCAAATGTTGTATGCTATATCCGTATGATACACCACAATTGGATAACGATATGATTTGTTTTGGCAATCTGCATTGCTCATGTATGGTAGGTGAACAGGCTTACAAGTTGACTGCAAAAGGGACAATACGAATTTCTGCGCAATAAGGTTGGCGGATATTGTAGATTTGGGGAGCTTCATAAATTGGCTCGAAGTAGGTGCGCCTACTCTTTTGTAGGAGTGGCAACGCTGATTTTTCTGGGGCATTCTGGTTCTACGCCCCATTACAAACGCGAGAACACCCATGTAATGCCCTTCATGGGAGGCGCTCGCTTGGCAGTCCTTGGCGCGCTCCAAACTGCACTACCCCAGCGTTACCCTGAGGTTCGACGCAGCCTTGTTTGTGCAGCCTCCGCGACAGGCTAAAAGAGGGGCTCCAACTAAACATATTTGCTGCAGCGAGCTCGTGATTCCGACAACATTTCGCGGAGGATCTTGGAATATTTTGGAGGTTCGAGGGCTGTCGGGCCTGGTCGGGGATTCTTGCCGCAAATGAGGGTAAAACAGCGCCCCCTTGGCGTGTGTCCTCCCCCCCTGCACGGCAATTCTGGCCGGGTCTGGAGTGTAGGTTTAGTGTGACAGGTCCCGGGCCAAAGCTGAATTGTTTTTTCGCAACTTGTGCTGCTCGGCAAGCTCTTCTGAAGCGCACATCGCAACCGGAGCATGAAAGTAGGAGCCTTTTACGATCAACATTTGGAAAGAGTTGCACGGAGACGGATCTTGAACTTGTCACGAGCCAGACTGACCGTTTTTTTCAAATGTTGATCGTAAAAGGCTCCTACTTTCATGCTCCGGTTGCGATGTGCGCTTCAGAAGAGCTTGCCGAGCAGCACAAGTTGCGAAAAAACAATTCAGCTTTGGCCTCGGTCACTCTAAAAGTACACTTTCCATCACTCGAAATCGCGAGTGCACTGATGAAAGCTTGTTCTCGGCTTTAACAATCCCTCTGCCCTTCAGGGTGTCTGCCCTTTACGCTTTGCCAAGCCACCCAGCCACTCCACTTCGTTCGTGCTTTGCGATCCTTGCCCCCTTCCTCCACCCGAACTCCGTACAATGTAGATCTGCGATGCTCCAATCTATGATGCCCAAACGTAAGCAAGCTGTGCCCATCCTGCGAGTTTCTGACAGGAGTAGAAGTGCTTCTGTCAAAGCGTGCGAGATCAACCTCCGACATCAACCTCCGAAAAAACCCTCCGACATGCATCCATTCATGCGTTTTGATCCGGGCCTGCCCTCTGGTTTCGGGGCCACCCTTAATCCCGCACTCCAGACCCTGAGCAAAATTGCCGTGCACCTGGTCCACAGCCCCTGCTCAACACCCTATGATACCGGGACCGATTGCCTCTGGCTATAACCAACCGTTCCTGACACGTCAGCCAACGGTCTCGTATCTAATTGGCTTAGGTCCGCTTGCGACGCTGCCTATAGTAGGACTTGTTCTTGTTCGCAAATCTGTTTTGGTCATCTTCAACAGCACAGTTCCGGGCGTCGTTTGCGTCAGAGGTGTACCAGACCGCTCCAGGCATGCCAGAGACGACTGCCAAGAGCGGCCGAGAGCGAGAGTGGCTGAGGGGTCACGCGGGGGCGGGAGGGTCACGTGGGCGTGGGAGGCCTGAAGAAAGTCCATAATGCTCGCAAGTCCAGCATGCTCGGTAACCCCAAGGTTTGCGGCCCCCCTGGGAGTGACTCCTCCTCCCTGCCAGGCTGGCCCCCACAAATTCGGAGTTCCCGAGTGATTGGCTTCTTCTATGGTTCCAATTTCTGGATATTTCATTGTTTGGCAACAAACGATAACCGACATACAGCAAGTCCGCAAGCATCCGACCCAGTTATAATCCAAGGCTATCGTCCCATCAGGCTGCCATCATTGCACCGGAAGAGGTCGGTGAAACTGAAGAAACTCCGAAACACCGAAACTCGTTACTCCCCCTACCCCCCCGCGAGCTCACAAACCCCCTTATACATGCTCATGTTCATGCCCATTGCCCGTGGTAGTATATGCAACCGCAGGCCACCATCACCACTGAATCGAACCAATAGAAGGAAGCTCGGCTGACCACATCGCAATACCCCAGCTTAGCCCCCCCCCCCCCCATACGACTAAATATAACTGTCCCACCTAGCCTTATCGCTACGCGCATCACTCGCCCAATTACTTCAACAATTGCGGGGGATTAGAGCGTTGTTAACAAAGTCATTGAGCCGGGGCATCGTAGTTACGAAGAGGTATTGTCCTTCGCGTCTGTCGCCTGCCAGGGGTCTATGGCAGGGCTGGTGCGGGTGGTTTCGGTGGGGGAGGGATCAAGGCCTCGTCTCTATCGGTACCAGAATAAAAGAGGGGCGGTTGGGGGGCTGAGTGTGGAGGGGCTTGACATTGGGAGGGGTCAGGCTGCGGGTCCCCAGGGTGGGTGGCTGGGGGAGCGGATAGACAGGTGTGAGTGTGGTGGGGCAGGGTGGGTAGGGCTTCCCAGTGGCCAAGTGGGTCTGAGGACGGGGGCAGGGTTGCCTGGCAGTCACCGAACATTGGCACACCTGGAGTCCAGAGGGACACTAGGACACTGCAACCATCACCATCACCATCACCATCACCATCACCATCACCATCACCATCACCATCACCATCACCATCACCATCACCATCACCATCACCATCACCATCACCATCACCATCACCATCACCATCACCATCACCATCACCATCACCATCACCATCACCATCACCATCACCATCACCATCACCATCACCATCACCATCACCATCACCATCACCACACCATCACCATCACCATCACCATCACCATCACCATCACCATCACATCACCATCACCATCACCATCACCATCACCATCACATCACCATCACCATCACCATCACCATCACCATCACCATCACCATCACCATCACCATCACCATCACCATCACCATCACCATCACCATCACCATCACCATCACCATCACCATCACCATCACCATCACCATCACCATCACCATCACCATCACCACCACCATCACCACCACCATCACCATCACCATCACCATCACCACCACCACCACCACCACCACCACCACCACCATCACCATCACCATCACCATCACCATCACCATCACCATCACCATCACCATCACCATCACCATCACCATCACCATCACCATCACCATCACCATCACCATCACCATCACCATCACATCACATCACCATCACCATCACCACCACCACACCACCACCACCACCACCACCATCACCTCACCACCATCACCATCACCCCAACCACCACCACCACCACCACCACCACCATCCCATCACCATCACCATCACCATCACCATCACCATCACCATCACCATCCACCATCACCACCACCACCACACCACCCACCATCACCACCATCACCATCAACCATCTCCATCACCATCACCACCATCATCCACCATCACCACATCACCACCATCACCACCATCACCACCATCACCACCATCACCACCACCACCATCACACCATCACCACCATCACCACCATCACCACCATCACCACCATCACCACCATCACCACCATCACCACCATCACCACCATCATCACCATCACCACCATCATCACCATCATCACCATCATCACCATCATCACCATCACCATCACCATCACCATCACCATCACCATCATCATCACCATCACCACCATCATCATCATCATCATCATCACCATCACCACCATCATCACCATCATCACCGCCCTTGCACCCGCACTCGCACTCGCACTCGCACCAGCCCTTGTCCTCGCCATCATCATTACAATTGTCGATGTCGACCTCTAACCCATATCCTCCCACCCTCCTTTTATGAACAGCTTTCTAATTTCCTAGATTCATTAAAGCAACCCTACGCTATTATGAAGTACTACCAAGGCATTGATATGCATAAGTTAGCTGCCGTGATGCAGTCAGCCGCTTGTACTGCGGCAAAACACGGATCAGGATCAGGCTTGGAAGACACCTTTCCTGCTCTACACCAACTCCTGAATGGAGCGGATTTTGAACAGGCCTTTGGTCCCTGTACTGATGACAACAGTGCATTGGTAGGGTCTGGAGGCAAGCGCAAGAGGAGTGGAGGAGGGGTACAGAGTACTGGTGGTCATGCGCAGGGTCGGTCACCAACCTTTTGTGGTGTTGCTGAGCCACCGGCCGCAGATGGTGGAGATTGCCGGAATCAAACTGGATTCATCGGAGTGAGGCTGAGGAAGTGGGGCAGTTATGCCGCCGAAATCCGAGATGGATGCGAGCGAAGGTACGAAGTTATCAGTCATAACTCAGAATTCCCTTGAGTCCATCCAGCCATGAGCAGCGCATTTGGAGTCCAGTATGGCACCAAGGTAATGTCACCATCGTCATCATCATCAAAACCCGCTTGCCCTATGTTGGTGACTCATATTCTACTGTATACGTTCTCTTTAAAGTATGCTGTGCGTGTGCTGTGTAGTACTCTATATAGTATGCTGTGCATGTGCTGTGTAGTACGCTGTAGGTGCTCTGTGTAGTATGCTGTAGGGGTTCTTAGTACTCTGTAGGTGCTCTTGTAGCATGGACCACAGTTGTATGTAGATTTCAATGTGTATGAGTCTTTTTGAGCATCTCCCAATCTTCTCTTCAGCCCTCATTGCAATGTCAAGGAAATGCTTTCAAACACTGTTTACCTTACTCATGAAACAAACCTGCAACCTGTGGTTTGCTTGCCTGATGCAGATAGCTGGGCTCTTAGCTGACCATACATTACAATGAGCAGCACACAATATACATGTGTTCATTAGCTAAGTGCCATCCAGCGGTTTGTTTGTCTGATGCAGATAGCTGAGCCGAACAAACTGACAGCTAAAAAGCCAGAACCACCAGCACTCACCCACCACCCCACTGACCACCCCACCCAACCAACCAACCTACCCCAAAATGCATACCCACCACCCTGCAGTTTGCTTGCCTGACGCATATAGCTAGGCTCATTTAGCATTACCTGTACCCTTGTCAGGTCTTGTATTACCTGTGCACTTGTTGAGTCTTGTCGTTGCTTGCCTGATGCAGATGGCTGGGCTCATTTAGCATGGCTCGTGATGGCTATTCCCTAAACCTTAGTCCCAAATCCTTCATGCAGATGGCTGGGACCATTCAGCACTGACCGTGATGGCTAAAGCATAATCCTTATTCCCTAATCTCTTGTCTCTGATCTCTGATATCTAATCTCTTATCTCTTATCTCTATCCGGTTATCCCTAATGCAGATGGCTAGGATCATTCAGCACTGCCCGTGATGCTGGCATGGCGTACGATGCTGCTGCCATCTCACAGAAAGGAGCAAATGCAAAAACCAATAACCAGTACAAAGACTACCCGAGCTCACCTAGGGAGAACGCAGCTACAAAGGAGTCAGTACGATGGGACCTGCTATCTAAGGGGGCACTCAGGCACTTCCCCAGCCCAAGCAACCCTAGGGGCAATGGACTGTCCATGCTGGGCAGGCACATGCATGCACCTCCTCTCGGGCTGGTCTTCCAGGATGGCACTGGGCCCATTGTACCTGGCAAAGTGCCCCATGGAACACGCCGCTCACAGAACACCGAGTATGGCAGCCATGTGGCAGAGGAGGACTCCCACGATGATGTACGGAAGAGAATCCGGAGCAGTGGTGGTGGAGCCTCGGTCAACACAGCCTACACAGCTGCTGTGGATCTCAAAGACCACCTAAACCCTGCCATGTCCAATTCCTTTTGCGCTGCACCGTTGTGCATGGGTCATGGAGAGGGATTCCATGGCACCCAAGCTCCTCATGCTGCTGCCTCCCTTGGTGGCTATCCCCCTAGGTATGTACTGTACTGTGGCTACATTCTGCACTGTACTGCTGCCTCCCTTGTTGGCTACCCCCCTAGGTATGTACTGTACTGTTGCTACATTCAGAATGAAGTTGCAGTACAGTACATAATGTATCCGCAGTACAGTATATAATGTAGCCGTAGTGCAGTACATAATGTAGCTGCTGTACAGTAAAGAATGTAGCCACAGTACAATACAGACTGTAGCTGTAGTACAGCACATCATGTAGCCACAGTCCCGTACAGTACAGAACAGTACAGAAGTAGACGCAGTACAGTACAGAATGTAGCCACATTATGATACAGTGCAGTACAATACAGAATGTAGTCACACAGTTTCAAACAGTTTGAAGACATGGCTGTGTACAAGAACTCCATATCTTCAACTTTAAATTGATTTCATGTAAACATAATTACTGAAGAACACTACAACAGAAATAACACGAATAGAGCATCCACTTTACCTTGTCCTACGGCCAACTGCGATAGTTTTCAGTTTGGGCTATGTGAAGCAGCCTTGGGTTGGGCTGTATACTATTTTTAGCTATGTTATCAGCCGTCTCTTTGGCTCTTAAGCAGCTTGGACTGTGTGTAATAGCCTTAGTTTTGGGCTGTGTAGCTGCATTAAGGCAGGTCCCTTAGCCACCTGCATACTCACTCACGCCACTGCCCCTGCTCATGTGACCAGGTTCACTCCCCCTGTCCATGCGCCCAGCCAGCTGGCTGATGCAGACAAGTATGCTGCTTGTGCCGAAACTGCTGCTGTCAACATGAAGGCCCTCTCTGATGCGTGTGATGCCTACCAGGCTGCCCCTGTCCATGCGCCCAGCCAGTCAGCCAACGCAAGTAAATCTGCTGAACAACTCCATGAGGCCAACATGAAGGCCCAGGAGGAGTACTTCAAGTTGCTGAATGAAGCTGCTGCTACCCACGCACCCTGCTTTCTTATGGGAGCTGCCGAGGGGACAGGACAGGATGGGGCGGAGGGGGTCAACTTCACCTTTGTTCCCGACTGTGAGAATGGGAGTGGCTCCCCACACGGTGGAGACACGAACTGCATGGATCACTTCATGATGGGTGGGATCTCCCCTACCAGCACTCTAGAAGACCTTTTTGGCTCACCTTTTTCCTATGCTAGTCTGGAGGACACTCCCGGCAGGGATGTAGGTGGAGAAATGGAGGATGAGGACTCTCCTTCTTTTATGCTTGCCGCCCTTTGGTGATCAACTCCACCACAGCATGCGTACCAGCTATGGTCACTATTGCGTACCAGCTATGGTCACTACTCACCACAGTTTTCGTACCAGCTATGGTCACTATTGCGTACCAGCTATGGTCACTATTGCGTATCAGCTATGGTCACTACTCACCATGGCTGGCGTACCAGCTATGGTCACTATTGCGTACCAGCTATGGTCAATACTCTCCAAAGCAATCCAGCCCCGACAGCCCAGCCCAGCCCAGCCCAGCCCAGCCCAGCCCAGCCCAGCCCAGCCCAGCCCAGCCCAGCCCAGCCCAGCCCAGCACACCCCTGCCCCATCCAGGCCAATCCAACCCAGCCTTATCCAGCCTATCTCAGCCCAATTAAGCCCAGTCAAGCCCAATCCAGACCAATGAAGACCAATCCAGCCCAACCCAGCTCAAACAAGCCAAATCCAGCCCAGACCAGCCAAATCAAGCCTTATCTAGGTCATCCCAGCCCAGCCATACCCAATCCCAGCCCAGCCCAGCCCAGCCCAATCTAGCCCATTCAAGCCTAATAAAGATCAATCCAGCCAAATCCAGCCAGGCCCAGCCCAGCCCAATCCAGCTCAATCCAGCCCAGCCCAATCCATGCCAATTCAGCCCACCCAAATCTAGCCCAGCCTAGCCCTGCCCAGCCCGATCCAGCTCGATACAGCCCAGCCCAGCCCAATCCAGCCTAGTCTGAACCAACCCAGCCCAATCCCTGCAATCCCAGTCTAATGCAGCCCAGCCCAGCCCAATCAAGCCCAATCAAGCCAATCAAGCCTGATCCAGCCCAGCCCAATCAAGCTAGCCCAATCAAGACAAATTGGCCTCAATCCCTCCCAGCTCAATCCAAGACCAGCCCAATCCAACCCAATCCAATCTGGCCCAGCCCAATCCAGCCCAATCCAAGCCAGCCCAGCCCAATCCAAGACCAGCCCGATCCAACCCAATCCAATCCAACCCAGCCCAATATAACCCAATCCAGCCCAGCCCAGCCCAATCCACCTCAATCCAGCCCAGCCCAATCCATGCCAATTCAGCCCACCCAAATCTAGCACAGCCTGGCCCTGCCCAGCCCGATCCAGCTCGATACAGCCCAGCCCAGCCCAATCCAGCCTAGTCTGAACCAACCCAGCCCAATCCCTGCAATCCCAGTCTAATGCAGCCCAGCCCAGCCCAATCAAGCCCAATCAAGCCCAATCAAGCCTGATCCAGCCCAGCCCAATCAAGCAAGCCCAATCAAGACAAATTGGCCTCAATCCCTCCCAGCTCAATCCAAGACCAGCCCAATCCAACCCAATCCAATCTGGCCCAACCCAATCCAGCCCAATCCAAGCCAGCCCAGCCCAGCCCAATCCAGCTCAATCCAGCCCAGCCCAATCCATGCCAATTCAGCCCACCCAAATCTAGCACAGCCTGGCCCTGCCCAGCCCGATCCAGCTCGATACAGCCCAGCCCAGCCCAATCCAGCCTAGTCTGAACCAACCCAGCCCAATCCCTGCAATCCCAGTCTAATGCAGCCCAGCCCAGCCCAATCAAGCCCAATCAAGCCCAATCAAGCCTGATCCAGCCCAGCCCAATCAAGCTAGCCCAATCAAGACAAATTGGCCTCAATCCCTCCCAGCTCAATCCAAGACCAGCCCAATCCAACCCAATCCAATCTGGCCCAGCCCAATCCAGCCCAATCCAAGCCAGCCCAGCCCAATCCAAGACCAGCCCGATCCAACCCAATCCAATCCAACCCAGCCCAATATAACCCAATCCAGCCCAGCCCAGCCCAATCCAGCTCAATCCAGCCCAGCCCAATCCATGCCAATTCAGCCCACCCAAATCTAGCACAGCCTGGCCCTGCCCAGCCCGATCCAGCTCGATACAGCCCAGCCCAGCCCAATCCAGCCTAGTCTGAACCAACCCAGCCCAATCCCTGCAATCCCAGTCTAATGCAGCCCAGCCCAGCCCAATCAAGCCCAATCAAGCCCAATCAAGCCTGATCCAGCCCAGCCCAATCAAGCTAGCCCAATCAAGACAAATTGGCCTCAATCCCTCCCAGCTCAATCCAAGACCAGCCCAATCCAACCCAATCCAATCTGGCCCAGCCCAATCCAGCTCAATCCAAGCCAGCCCAGCCCAATCCAAGATCAGCCCGATCCAACCCAATCCAATCCAACCCAGCCCAATATAACCCAATCCAGCCCAGCCCAGCCCAATCCAGCTCAATCCAGCCCAGCCCAATCCATGCCAATTCAGCCCACCCAAATCTAGCACAGCCTGGCCCTGCCCAGCCCGATCCAGCTCGATACAGCCCAGCCCAGCCCAATCCAGCCTAGTCTGAACCAACCCAGCCCAATCCCTGCAATCCCAGTCTAATGCAGCCCAGCCCAGCCCAATCAAGCCCAATCAAGCCCAATCAAGCCTGATCCAGCCCAGCCCAATCAAGCTAGCCCAATCAAGACAAATTGGCCTCAATCCCTCCCAGCTCAATCCAAGACCAGCCCAATCCAACCCAATCCAATCTGGCCCAGCCCAATCCAGCTCAATCCAAGCCAGCCCAGCCCAATCCAAGATCAGCCCGATCCAACCCAATCCAATCCAGCCCAGCCCAATATAACCCAATCCAGCCCAGCCCAGCCCAATCCAGCTCAATCCAGCCCAGCCCAATCCATGCCAATTCAGCCCACCCAAATCTAGCACAGCCTGGCCCTGCCCAGCCCGATCCAGCTCGATACAGCCCAGCCCAGCCCAATCCAGCCTAGTCTGAAACAACCCAGCCCAATCCCTGCAATCCCAGTCTAATGCAGCCCGGCCCAGCCCAATCAAGCCCAATCAAGCCCAATCAAGCATGATCCAGCCCAGCCCAATCAAGCTAGCCCAATCAAGACAAATTGGCCTCAATCCCTCCCAGCTCAATCCAAGACCAGCCCAATCCAACCCAATCCAATCTGGCCCAGCCCAATCCAGCCCAATCCAAGCCAGCCCAGCCCAATCCAAGACCAGCCCGATCCAACCCAATCCAATCCAACCCAGCCCAATATAACCCAATCCAGCCCAGCCCAGCCCAATCCACCTCAATCCAGCCCAGCCCAATCCATGCCAATTCAGCCCACCCAAATCTAGCACAGCCTAGCCCTGCCCAGCCCGATCCAGCTCGATACAGCCCAGCCCAGCCCAATCCAGCCTAGTCTGAACCAACCCAGCCCAATCCCTGCAATCCCAGTCTAATGCAGCCCAGCCCAGCCCAATCAAGCCCAATCAAGCCCAATCAAGCCTGATCCAGCCCAGCCCAATCAAGCTAGCCCAATCAAGACAAATTGGCCTCAATCCCTCCCAGCTCAATCCAAGACCAGCCCAATCCAACCCAATCCAATCTGGCCCAGCCCAATCCAGCCCAATCCAAGCCAGCCCAGCCCAATCCAAGACCAGCCCGATCCAACCCAATCCAATCCAACCCAGCCCAATATAACCCAATCCAGCCCAGCCCAGCCCAATCCACCTCAATCCAGCCCAGCCCAATCCATGCCAATTCAGCCCACCCAAATATAGCACAGCCTGGCCCTGCCCAGCCCGATCCAGCTCGATACAGCCCAGCCCAGCCCAATCCAGCCTAGTCTGAAACAACCCAGCCCAATCCCTGCAATCCCAGTCTAATGCAGCCCGGCCCAGCCCAATCAAGCCCAATCAAGCCCAATCAAGCCTGATCCAGCCCAGCCCAATCAAGCTAGCCCAATCAAGACAAATTGGCCTCAATCCCTCCCAGCTCAATCCAAGACCAGCCCAATCCAACCCAATCCAATCTGGCCCAGCCCAATCCAGCCCAATCCAAGCCAGCCCAGCCCAATCCAAGACCAGCCCGATCCAACCCAATCCAATCCAACCCAGCCCAATATAACCCAATCCAGCCCAGCCCAGCCCAATCCAGCTCAATCCAGCCCAGCCCAATCCATGCCAATTCAGCCCACCCAAATCTAGCACAGCCTAGCCCTGCCCAGCCCGATCCAGCTCGATACAGCCCAGCCCAGCCCAATCCAGCCTAGTCTGAACCAACCCAGCCCAATCCCTGCAATCCCAGTCTAATGCAGCCCAGCCCAGCCCCAATCAAGCCCAATCAAGCCCAATCAAGCATGATCCAGCCCAGCCCAATCAAGCTAGCCCAATCAAGACAAATTGGCCTCAATCCCTCCCAGCTCAATCCAAGACCAGCCCAATCCAACCCAATCCAATCTGGCCCAGCCCAATCCAGCCCAATCCAAGCCAGCCCAGCCCAATCCAAGACCAGCCCGATCCAACCCAATCCAATCCAACCCAGCCCAATATAACCCAATCCAGCCCAGCCCAGCCCAATCCAGCTCAATCCAGCCCAGCCCAATCCATGCCAATTCAGCCCACCCAAATCTAGCACAGCCTAGCCCTGCCCAGCCCGATCCAGCTCGATACAGCCCAGCCCAGCCCAATCCAGCCTAGTCTGAACCAACCCAGCCCAATCCCTGCAATCCCAGTCTAATGCAGCCCAGCCCAGCCCAATCAAGCCCAATCAAGCCCAATCAAGCCTGATCCAGCCCAGCCCAATCAAGCTAGCCCAATCAAGACAAATTGGCCTCAATCCCTCCCAGCTCAATCCAAGACCAGCCCAATCCAACCCAATCCAATCTGGCCCAGCCCAATCCAGCCCAATCCAAGCCAGCCCAGCCCAATCCAAGACCCAGCCCGATCCAACCCAATCCAATCCACCCAGCCCAATATAACCCAATCCAGCCCAGCCCAGCCCAATCCAGCTCAATCCAGCCCAGCCCAATCCATGCCAATTCAGCCCACCCAAATCTAGCCCAGCCTAGCCCTGCCCAGCCCGATCCAGCTCGATACAGCCCAGCCCAGCCCAATCCAGCCTAGTCTGAAACAACCCAGCCCAATCCCTGCAATCCCAGTCTAATGCAGCCCAGCCCAGCCCAATCAAGCCCAATCAAGCCCAATCAAGCCTGATCCAGCCCAGCCCAATCAAGCTAGCCCAATCAAGACAAATTGGCCTCAATCCCTCCCAGCTCAATCCAAGACCAGCCCAATCCAACCCAATCCAATCTGGCCCAGCCCAATCCAGCCCAATCCAAGCCAGCCCAGCCCAATCCAAGACCAGCCCGATCCAACCCAATCCAATCCAACCTAACCCAATATAACCCAATCCAGCCCAGCCCAGACCAATCCAGCTCAATCAAGCCATTTGAACCCAGCCCACCCTAATCCAGCCCAGTCCTGACCGAACCGGCCCAGCCCAGCCCCATCCAGCTGAGTCCAGCCCAGCCCAGCCCAATCAAGCGTAGACCAGCCCAGCCCAGCCCAGCCCAGTCCAATTCAATCTTCCCCAATCCAGCCAAGCCCAACCAAGTCCAATCCAGTCCAGCCCAGGCAAACCCTGTACTGTCCAGCCCAGACCAATCCTGGACAGCCCAGTCCAATCTTGTACAGCCAAGTGAAATCTTGTACAGCCTAGTCAAAACCTGTACATCCGTCCAATTCTGTACAGACCAGACCAGACCAGACCAGACCAGACCAGACCAGACCAGACCAGACCAGACCAATCCTCCATTTCATTTCAGCTGTTTCCTTGTCAAGCCTTGTATGATCTGTTCCCTTGTCAGGTCTTGTATTATCTGTTCCCTTGTCAGGTCTTGTATTATCTGTTCCCTTGTCAGGTATTGTATTATCTGTTCCCTTGTCAGGTATTGTATTATCTGTTCCCTTGTCAGGTATTGTATTATCTGTTCCCTTGTCAGGTATTGTATTATCTGTTCCCTTGTCAGGTATTGTATTATCTGTTCCCTTGTCAGGTATTGTATTATCTGTTCCCTTGTCAGGTATTGTATTATCTGTTCCCTTGTCAGGTATTGTATTATCTGTTCCCTTGTCAGGTATTGTATTATCTGTTCCCTTGTCAGGTCTTGTATTATCTGTTCCCTTGTCAGGTCTTGTATTATCTGTGCGCTTGTCAGGTATTGTATTATCTGTGCGCTTGTCAGGTATTGTATTATCTGTGCGCTTGTCAGGTCCTGTATTATCTGTTCCCTTGTCAGGTCTTGTATAACCTGTTCCCTTGTCAGGTCTTGTAAAACCTGTTCCCTTCTCAGGACTTGTATTATCTGTTCCCTTGTCAGATCTTGTATTATCTGTGCGCTTGTCAGGTCTTGTATTATCTGTTCCCTTTTCCCTTGTCAGGTCTTGTTAGAAACTACTAGGCTACGAGAGCTCTGAGGACATCCTTAGAGCTCCCGTAGCCTAGTAGTTCTTGACAGGTCTTGCATTGCTTATTCCCTTGTCAAGTATTGTCATTGCTTGCTATGCCTGTCAGGTCTTGTATTACCTGTTCACTTGTCTCGTCTTATATTACATCTGCGCATGTCAGGTCTTGTCACTGCTTGCTTTGCTTGTGACGCCTGGTCATTGCTTGCTGTGCTTGTCAGTTTTTGTGTTACCTTAGCACTTGTCAGGTCTTGTATAACCTAAGCCCATATCATGTCTTGTATTACATTTGCGCTTGTCAGGTCTTGTCATTGCTTGCTGTACTTGTCAGGTCTTGTATTCCCTGTGCGCTTGTCAGGTCTTGTATTACCTGTTCCCTTGTCAGGTCTTGTCATTGCTTGCTGTACTTTTTAGTTCTCGTATCACCTTAGCACTTCTCAGGTCATGTATAACATAAGCCCATGTCAGGTCTTGTATTCCTTGTGCGCTTGTCAGGTCTTGTATTACCTGTTCCATTGTCAGGTCTTGTTAGAAACAACAAGGCTACTGGAGCTCTGAGGACATCCCTAGAGCTCCTGTATCCTAGTAGTTCTTTACAGGTCTTGCATTACATATTTCCTTGTCATGTCTTATATTACCTGTGCGCTTGTCAGGTCTTGTTTTTCCCTTTTTTCTTTGCAGGTCTTGTATTACCTGTTCCATTCTCAGGTCTTGTCATTGCTTGCTGTGCTTGTTAGGTCTTCTAGTACCTGTGCGCTTGTCAGGTCTTGTATTATCTGTCCCCTAGTCAGTTCTCATATAATCTGTGAGCTTGTAAATTCTTGTTTTAACTGTGCGCACGTCAGTTCTTGTATTACCTGTTCCCTTGTCAGGTGATGTCATTTCTTTCTGTGCTTGTCAGGTCTTGTGCTACTTGTGCACTTGTCAGGTCTTGTATTATCTGTTCCCTTATCAGGTCTTGTATTACCTGTTCCCTTGGGAGGTCCTGTATAACCTGTTCCCTTTTCAGGTATTTTCATTGCTTACTGTGCTTGTCAGGTCTTGTATTACCTATACCCTTGCCAGGTATTGTATGACCAGTTCACTTGTGTGGTCTTTTCATTTCTGCGCTTGTTGCTCTTTTCATTCCTGTGCTTGTCAGGTCTTGTTACGGCTGCACTTGCCACGTCTGGTCATTGCTGCGCTCATTGCTTGTTGCAATGACAGCAATGACAAGACATTGCAAACGTAGCAAGTTATATCAAGACCTGGCAAGCAAATTATGACAAGACCTGGCAAGCAAAGCTATGACAAGACTAGTAAAAAGCTACAAGCACATAACAGCATTGACAAAAACTGAGAAGCACAACAAGGAAAAGCCATTCTTGCATTTCTCAGTTCCTATCCCCTTGTCATTGCTGTGTGTATCAGTTCCTGTTATGTCTGTGCTTGTTGCGCTTACTAGGTCTGGTCATTGCTGCGCTTCTCAGGTCTTGCCATTGTTACGCTTTTCAGGTATTATCATTGCTGCACTTGCCAGGTCTTGCCATTGCTTGCTGTGCATGTCAGGTCTAGTTATTGCTGCGCTTGTTGCCATTGTCATTGCTGTGCTTGTCAGGGCCTGCTGTTATTCATGGCCTACAAGTCTGACGTTATATATATAACGTCCTTACATTCGTGGCCTAACATCATTCATGGCCTACAAGTCTGACGTTATAAATATAACGTCCTTACATTCGTGGCCTAAAATCATTCATGGCCCCAATGTATAACGTTATACGCATGACCTTACATTCATACTGTATCATTCCAGTCTTAGCATCAATGAATGGCGTTATATATATTTATATACACACATGTCAGTACATTCATGCCATATCATTCATGTCCTTACATTTATGACATTATGCACATGGTGTAATTCTATTGTGGTACACATGTTACATGAGATATCAATATCTTACATGAGATTTTCAGCTTGAACTTGAACTTGGTTACATAGGTGCAGCCAGCAATTTGGCTACTTGCCGTCTTAATAATAAATTTATCGGGAAAATGTAAACGCGAACAAATGATTGTTTTCCTTTCCTTTTATAAATTTTGCTTCTTCTTCTGAACCATCAAAAATTCTTCCTATCAAAAATGATCAAATCTCTTCATACATTCATGGATAAACAAAGGAAGATTTGCTCGAACTTCCACTTCTAAATTGCACATCAGGTAATGAAGATGAATCATTTTACTCCAAGATTGAGAAATCAGGTTATGGTACTTTCATCTCGAATTTAGAAAGGCTTCGTCAGTAAACTCAAAGCCCACATGTTGATCGTCTTGAAAGGTTCCAGAATCACACAGATGGCATACTCGATCCTTCCAAGGGACAATGTGGCGTTTCCATCTATCAGTTTCCACCTCCATGTAGTGGCAGGACGTTCTAAATCTAGGCACTAATTTGTGAGGAAGGTCTCAGATGAGAAAAGAAGACATCTCTGATTTGCCACTCTCATCGCATGAAGAGGAAATCCAACTTGAAATTTAAATTGGTTACATCGCTCCCAGCCAGCAATTTGGCTGCTCGCCGTCTTCGGCAGTAAAAACATATTTATCAGGGAAATGTAAAAATGAACAAAACGTTTTAATGTTGTTGCCAAGCTATTGTTTTACCACGAAGCCATTGATCAGATGGCTGTCGACTGCTTCTGTTAGGAACTCATGACGAGCTGTGTGGAACAAGCCAGACAAACGACAAGTTGTGAGTCCTCCCCCCCTCCCCCCCCCAACCCCCGACCGCACGTAGCTGAACTTATGCCCTTGCCCATCTACATCCGTAATTACAAGCATCGCGAGAGTGTTCGTACTGAAATTAAAGCGGTAGCTCGATGCGCACAGACAGAGCTTCGGGTCAACCGGCAACTCGTAACTCCCACTACCGTCCCCTCCCACTTCCGACTCGACTTCGTAACCTCCACTTCTGACTCGGCTGGTCAGCAGCCAAGCGTCTAGTGCAAGCAATGAGCTCCATCGTCTCCATATAGAGGCCGATATACACATATCTAGTAACTTTCTGGTTGCGCGACAATAGTATACCACTGACAATCGCGAAGGAGGGCGAGTGGTGAGTTGTTGACGAAGCAGTGCCACGGCCCAAAGCGAGGTGAGTTACCTTAAGGATTGTATAAGCAACCGTAGGCCATCAGCACCATTCAATCAAGCATCTAGAAGGAAGCTCAGCTAACAACATCGCACTGCCCCTGCTCCGAAACAAACCTCCCAGCCCCGTCCAATACGACTGAAATAACCATCCCGACTCGCCTTATCGCGACAAACAGCAACCGCCCGATTACTTCAACAAGTGCGGTGGAGAATAGCGTCGTTAAAAAAAACATCAAGCTGGCGATTCGTAGTTACAAGGGGGAATAGTCCATCGCGCCCTCAGCCCGCCAGGCTGTTGCGGGTGATTTCGGTGCAGGGGATCATGGCTTAGTCTCCACCTGTACCGGGCTGGGAGAGGAGAGGGTGGTTGGCTGCGTGCGGTGGGGCTTGGCATTGGCAGAGTGGGTCAGGTTAGGGGTTGGGCTGCAGGTCCCCAGGGTGGGTGAGTGGGTGGGTGGGTGGACATGCAGGTGTAAGTGTGGCTGGGCTGGTGGGTAGGGCTTCACAGAGAAAAAGTGGGTCTGAGAACAGGGACAGGGTTGCATGTGGAAGGTAACAGGGTGGGTGAGAGCTCAGGGTGGATAAGATCAGTCAAGGGCGTTTACTTCTCAACCTCCCCCGCTCCTTGTGTCATCTCCAAGCCTGTTCTATTTGCAGCCCCCCCCCCCCCATCAACCCCCCCCATCAACCCCCCCTCGCACACCATCACCCCCACTCAACATCACCCAACACCATCCCTCAGCGTCCTTGCTGACCTTCACTTCTTCCTTGGCCTGACCTAATGACACCCTGACTGTCATGCCTTGCAGATTGACTATTCTTACGACAAATTTTGAGGAGAGAGCTTCAATCTAGAACCTAGAGAAAGCAAGCCAATGGCCAACAGGGAAAGCAACGAGTTCATGCTCTGTGAGGTGAGTCTAATTCATTGAGATTTCCGCCAATATTGAAATCGAGCCCCCCCCCCCCCCCCCCCCCCCCCCCCCCCCACACACACACACACACACACACACACACCTGGCTTTAACTTTTTAGCCTCCATCCAGCAGGGGGTGTTGAGGAAGTTTTTTCAACACCCTAAGCGGCCCTATGCTCAAATGTTTTGGAAGTGGTCTGTTCATCAAAACATCTCAAGTGGTATACTCATTGAGTGGTCTGCTCATTGAAACATTTGAAGTGGTCAATGCGTTTAGTGGTTTGTTCATTGGGACATCTGAAGAGTGCAGAATCAGCTTTGAAGCAACTCCTGCCTTGCATTCTCCACAGGGACCCCCCCCCCCCCCCCGGCGCCGCCGCTACATATATCGATCGTTACTGTTGACCCCCGTTTCAGCCTGAATTGCCGCAATAAAGAAGAAAAAATGGCCCTGAATGGCCCTAAAAAACAGTAATAAGCCACAATATCACTGTCCCTGAAGGAGGCCTAAAACCATTAAGCTAGAAAAAACCCACTTTCAGATTTGAAGAAAACTGATTCTCCACACATTGGTACTTTTGGAGTCCAGCAGGGCACCAGGACAATGTTACCATCCTCCTCCTATGCCAACCTCTAACCCATATCCTCCGACCCTACTTTCAGAAGCAGCTAGCTAAGTCCCTAGAATCACCACCACTATAATCACCACCACCACACAACACGCATGAGCATCAGCACAAGAGCTTTCGCCAACCTCTAACCCATATCCTCCCAACACACAATCAGTAGCAGCTAGCTAAGTCCCTACAATCACCATCACTATCACCACCATCATAATCACCACAATCTCAACATACCAACACACATCAGCCTCAGAACAAGAGCCTATGCGAACCTCTAACCCATATCCCCACACCCTACTTTCTGGAGCAGCTAGCTAAGTCCCTAGAATCACCATCATCACCCCCCCCCCCACCACCACCACCACCATCATAATCATCACCACCACAAATCAGCATCAGCACAAGAGCTTATGCCAACCTCTTACCCGCATCCTCCCACCCTACTCTCTGGAGCACCTAGCTAAGTCCCTAGAATCACCATTATCACTACCACCACCATAATCACCACCATCTGCACATACCAACACACATCAGCCTCAGAATAAGAGCCTATGTGAACCTCTAACCCACATCCTCCCACACCACAATCAGAAGCAGCTAGCTAAGTCCCTAGAATCACCACCACCACCACCACCACATATCAACACACATGAGCATCAGCACAAGAGCTTATGCCCGCCTCTGAATCATATCCTTTTACACTACTTTAAGGAGCAGCTAGTAAAGTCCCTAGAATCACCATCACTACCACCACCACCACCACATATCAACACACACTAGCAGAAGAGCTTATGCCAACCTTTAACCCATATCCTCCCATCCAACTTTCAGGAGCAGCTAGCTAAGTCCCTAGAATCTGGCAACACTCCGGCATACGGCATCATGGAGAACTGCCAGAACATAGCGATGCAGCTAGTTGCTGCTGCTGGAGCGGCACGCAGACCGGGATTGGAATTGGGCAATGCAGGTCTCTCTTCTATAGACACCTACCAGACTGGATCTGATTATCCACAGGCCCTTGCTCGTTGTACAGATGACACCAGTGGGTCGGGTGGGGCTGGAGCCAAGCGCAAGAGGAGTGGAGGAGGTGCAAAGAGCTCTGGTGGCCGGGCACGGGGTCGGTCAACTACCTCAAGTGGTGGTGCTGAGCCACCGGCCGCAGACGGCGGAGATTGCCGGAATCAAACTGGATTCATCGGAGTGAGGCAGAGGAAGTGGGGCATGTTTGCCGCTGAAATCCGTGATGGAGAAAAGCGAAGGTACGAAGCCATCGGTCATGATATGTCGAGGACAATGTAATGTAATAACCCCCCCCCCCACCCCCCCCTCGATTCCGCCCATCCAGCCATGGGCACATTTGGAGTCCAGTATGGCACCAAGATAATGTCACCATCGTCATCATCATCAAAACCCACTTGCACTATGTTGGTGACTCATATTTTACTGTGTACGTCCTCTGTATAATGTGCTGTGTAGTACTCTGTTGGTGCTTTGTATAGTATGCCGTACATGTACATGTGCTGTGTGGTATTCTATACCTTCTTTGTGTAGTATGCTGTAGGTGCTCTGGATAATAAAATGCCCGTTCTTGCTGTTCTCTGACAACATGGTCTACAATTTTATGTAGATAACAGCATGTCAGTCTTTTTGAGCATCTCACAGTCTTCTCTTCAGTTCTCATTGCAATGACAAGGATATGCCCTTCATACACTTTTTACCTTCCTCATGAAATAAACCTCCTCAACAAACAAACTTCTCAGAATACCTTTTTACCTTACTCATGAAACAAACTTCCTCAACAAACAAACCTCCTCAACAAACCTTCGCCCTGCAGGTTGTTGGTGGGGCCCCCCATCTGGGGGGTGGGAGAGCCCCCAGGGTTAACCATTTCTCTGACCGACTGACACAAAAATTAAAGCCTGGCACGTCAGCCAACTGTCTCATAACTAACTGGCTTCAGTCAGCCCCAGTCCGTTGCAACCTGTTGTTCCGTTGCCAACACACTCAACCAATTTTCCGCGTTGCTTGCGACATTGCAAAGGACTTGTTACTTATGAAACAAAACACCTCAACTAACAAACCTCCTCAACAAACCTTCACCCTGCAGGTTGTTTTGCCTGGTGCAGATAGCCGGTATCATTTAGCATGGCCTGTGATGGCTATTCCCTAAACCCTAATCCCAAATCCCTCATACAGATGGCTGGGACCATTCAGCACTGACTGTGATGGTAAACCCTACACCCTCATCCTTGGTTCCTACCTGCACCTCATGCAAATGGTTGGGGTTATTCAGCACTGGCCGTGATGGCTAAACTGTAATGCTTCATGCTTAATCCCTTGCCCCTTTATACCTATCCTGTTATCTCTAATGCAGATGGCTTGGATCATTCAGCACAGGCCGTGATGCTGGCATGGCGTACGATGCTGCTGCCATCTCACAGAAAGGAGCAAAAGCAAAAACCAATCACCTGTACAAAGACTACGTGAGCATACCCCGGAAAGACGCAACCAGAGAGGATTCAGTACGATGGGACCTGCTGCCCAAAGAGATCATAGAGCACTTCCCCATTCCGAGCAACCCCAGCGGCAACGGTGCATCCATTCAGGACAGGCACATGCATGCACCTCCCGGGTCGGTTTTCCAGGGCATTGGGCCCATTGCACCTGGCAAAGTTTCCCATGGAACACGCCGCCCACGGAACACGGACCGATCGTATGGCAGCCATTTAGGAGAGGAGGGCTTCCACGATGTACGGCATGATGTGAGGAAGAGAAGCCGGAGCAGTGGTGGTGGAGCCTCGGTCAATACAGGCTACACAGCTGGCATTGACCCCATGGGATTCAACCCTGCTATGTTTGATCCCTTTGCCGTTGCACCGTTGGATATGGGGCTTGGAGACAACCTCCATGGCGTCCAGTCTTCACATGCTGCTGCCTACCTTGGTGGCTATCCCCCTAGGTGAGAACTCCTTAACTTGAAGTTTGAACTTGTGGCATGCAGCTGCCTTCCCTGATGGCTTTACCCCTAGGCAAGTATTCCTTAACTATAATTTGACTTTGTGACACGCTGCTACCTTCCTTGGTGGTTATCCCCCCTGGTAAGAGCTTCTTAACTTGAACTTGTGCCATGCTACTGCCCTGCTTGGTGGCTGGACCCCTAGGTAAGTATTCCTAAACTTGAACTTGAACTTGAACTTGTGACATGCTGCTACCTTCCTTGGTTGGTTTACCTTACCTTCCTAGGTTAGTATTCCTTGACTAGAATTTGACTGTGTGACATGCTGCTATCTTCCTTGATGGCTTTACCCTGAAGTTAATATTCCTTAACTTGAATTTGAACTTGAGCTTGTGACACGCTGCTACCTTCTTTGGTGGCTCTACCCCACCCAAGCTCAGTATTCCTTAACTTGAACCTGAATTTGAATTTAAACTTGTGTCATGCTGCTGCCTTCCTTGTTGGATTTTAAACCCCGAGGAATTGTCTCCTCAGGCTTGTATTGGATACATGGTTTAACAGCCTTCAGGCCGCTCACTATCTGTGTGTTGAGTAAACATGGGAAGTACAAATGCACCAAACTGCACTCGTGAATATATAACGCAATCAGATGGGTGTGGGCAGTTTCAAGTCATGTCCATGTCCTACATAAGTAGACCCCCACTTCCCATATTGGCCTGGGATTTTCTTAACACCGATTAATCGCTACACTGAGAGGATGGGGGGGGGGGGGGGGGGGGGGGGCATCCATGCAACCGACCCTGTTCGCCTAGTCCTGCTGCCAACTGTGATAGTTTTCAGTCTGGGCTATGTGTGGCAGCCTTGGTTTGGGACGAGCATTTAAAGCTATGTTTATCAGCATTAGTTTGGGCGGTGTAGTTGCCTTAAGTCAGGTCCCTTAGGTGGGGGGAAGCCAGGCCCCACTTAAGTTTAGGGTGAAGTGGTTTAGGTTTTGATTCAATTCGTAGGGTTTGGGTGTTTTTAAGGTTTAGGGTCTAGGTAGATGTAGGGCTTAGGTAAGTGGGGCTAGCCTCCGCCTACCGGTCCCTTAGCCATCTGTATACTCATTCACATCACTGCCCCTGTCCATGTGTCCAGGTTCACTGCACCAGTCCATGCGCACAGCCGGCCAGCCAATGCCAACAAGTCAGCCAGTCAACGCGAACAAGAACACTCAGCAGTGTTGGCTACACGCACTGCTGTCTATATGAAGGCAAATGAGGACTACTTAGCCGCCGTACGTGAAGCCAACACCGCTGTTGTAGTTATGGAAGCCGAGGCTGCCCGGGACCGGGCTGCACACTACTCGAACTACACTGCTGCCCAGGCTGCACAAGCAGTTCACTTCCCAAACGATGTTGGTGGGGTTTTGCACCCCATGCCACATGACAACGATGCTGATGTCATGCTGCCCAATGTCCACCCACACGACTTGCTGAATGGTGGAGCAGGTGACTGTGGGGAGCATGTAGAGGTCGGGCTACATCAACACAAAGCATCGGGCCTCATGTCTCCGGATGCGGGAATGCCAGGCTTCACTTTTTCGCCTGGGTATGGCTCACCGTACGGAGGATTATTCAACCTCGCCGCACCCGACTTCCAACTGGGGCCTGACGAGGGGACTGGAAAGGACGGGGCAGAGAAGGTCGACTTCACCCATGTTCCCGACCGGCACCCATGTTCACGACCGGCACCTATGTTTCCGACCGACATCCATGTTCCCAACCATGGGCACAGCCAGGCAGCCAATGCGAACAAGACAGCCAGCCACTGCGAACAAGAACACACCACTGCCGACTACATGAAGGCCAAGGAGGACTACTTACATGGGAGTGGCTCCCCGCACTCCTCTGGTGGAGATACTACCTACTTAGACGGCTTCATGACGGGCATGGATGGGCACAGACGGATTCATGATGGACATGGACGGCTTCATGGTGGGCATACATATTCCCACCTTCCCCACCCCCCCATGATGAACGGATACCCCCATGGGGTTGCCCATTCGTTCGACGATCCATCAAAATATCATAGCCGAAGTGGCTATCATCATCAGCCGCATGGTGTGTCCATGGCTGCTGGCCATCCTGCCGAAGACCCCTTTGGTGAGCAGGTACACCGCAGCTTGCCTACCAGCAATCTAGATCAGGGTCTGTACTCAACTGACTCCCATGCCAGCCTAGAGGGCTCTCCAGGGAGGGATGTTGGCGACGCCCTGGTGGAAGAGGAGGACCAGGATAGCATGCTTGCAGCCAAGTGGAGGCAGATGGCTCAACAACAGAAGCACTTCATCAGCAGTCATGATGAGGGTCTGGCTGTCCTCGATGTTCTTGATGGATAGAACTGCCTTCATCAGCCGCATGGTGCATCCTTGGCTGCTAGCCATCCTGCGTCCTGGTGGATGGGTGGGTAGGTGTGTGTGTGTGTGCAGGGTTTTGTATTACAGCTTGTAGCGTGTCTGCTGTCTCGAACCTCAGTGTTGCTCAGGTTCTGACCTGTGGATGGGTGGCCATCCTGCAGAAGACCCCTTTGGTGATCAGCTACACCAAAGCTTGCATGCCAGCTCTCTGTCAGCTGTACTGACAAGGGGCTTGATGCCATCCTCGATGTTCTTATAGAACTTGAACTTGGTTACACTACATTGTCAGAGGCAGGCCACTGCTGGCCCAAGCCTGTCTAACATGGCCACAGCCTGGCTTGCATGTCTCCAGCCTGCCTGTCAAGGCTGCTTGCGGCCACGCGTGCTCTCCAGCTTGCCTGTTTAGGCTGCTTGCCGCCTTTGGCAGTGACTTCAACATTCAAACTTTTCTCTCGTAAACTGATGCCGGGGCCAGATGTTTCCCCCCACAGGCTTCCTACTTGCAGTTTGTCTGACGCTAGATTGCTTGAATGCAGTTGCCAGGCTGTCAGCCGCCCAAACTAGGGCATAGCAGCTGTACAGCTTAGGCACCTGCAAATCCCAACATGTATAACTAGCTACTCTAGGCTCAGCCGTCCAACATCAGGGCACAGCAGCTGACCAGCCTATATAACCTGCACATTTAGGCCCCGCCGTTCCAGACTACAGAAGAAGAAGAAGAATTGTCACAAGGTTCTATACGCCAGCAATTTGGCGTCTAACCGTCTGCAGAATACAATACTGCCCCCCGTGCAATAGCCACAGAAACCAAGGAAAGTGACAGAGTTTAAACTCAGACCAATTGTATGCATGTCTAGGTCTCTACAATGACAGTTTAACAACTTGTCAAGGTCAGAACCCAGAAGATTCTCACCCCCTCAGCCGAACTAGACTTATTCATCAGGTCTTGTATAACCTGTTCCCTTGTCAGGTCTTGTAAAACCTGTTCCCTTCTCAGGACTTGTATTATCTGTTCCCTTGTCAGATCTTGTATTATCTGTGCGCTTGTCAGGTCTTGTATTATCTGTTCCCTTTTCCCTTGTCAGGTCTTGTTAGAAACTACTAGGCTACGAGAGCTCTGAGGACATCCTTAGAGCTCCCGTCGCCTAGTAGTTCTTGACAGGTCTTGCATTGCTTATTCCCTTGTCAAGTATTGTCATTGCTTGCTATGCCTGTCAGGTCTTGTATTACCTGTTCACTTGTCTCGTCTTATATTACATCTGCGCATGTCAGGTCTTGTCACTGCTTGCTTTGCTTGTGACGCCTGGTCATTGCTTGCTGTGCTTGTCAGTTTTTGTGTTACCTTAGCACTTGTCAGGTCTTATATAACCTAAGCCCATATCATGTCTTGTATTACATTTGCGCTTGTCAGGTCTTGTCATTGCTTGCTGTACTTGTCAGGTCTTGTATTCCCTGTGCGCTTGTCAGGTCTTGTATTACCTGTTCCCTTGTCAGGTCTTGTCATTGCTTGCTGTACTTTTTAGTTCTCGTATCACCTTAGCACTTCTCAGGTCATGTATAACATAAGCCCATGTCAGGTCTTGTATTCCTTGTGCGCTTGTCAGGTCTTGTATTACCTGTTCCATTGTCAGGTCTTGTTAGAAACAACAAGGCTACTGGAGCTCTGAGGACATCCCTAGAGCTCCTGTATCCTAGTAGTTCTTTACAGGTCTTGCATTACATATTTCCTTGTCATGTCTTATATTACCTGTGCGCTTGTCAGGTCTTGTTTTTCCCTTTTTTCTTTGCAGGTCTTGTATTACCTGTTCCATTCTCAGGTCTTGTCATTGCTTGCTGTGCTTGTTAGGTCTTCTAGTACCTGTGCGCTTGTCAGGTCTTGTATTATCTGTCCCCTAGTCAGTTCTCATATAATCTGTGAGCTTGTAAATTCTTGTTTTAACTGTGCGCACGTCAGTTCTTGTATTACCTGTTCCCTTGTCAGGTGATGTCATTTCTTTCTGTGCTTGTCAGGTCTTGTGCTACTTGTGCACTTGTCAGGTCTTGTATTATCTGTTCCCTTATCAGGTCTTGTATTACCTGTTCCCTTGGGAGGTCCTGTATAACCTGTTCCCTTTTCAGGTATTTTCATTGCTTACTGTGCTTGTCAGGTCTTGTATTACCTATACCCTTGCCAGGTATTGTATGACCAGTTCACTTGTGTGGTCTTTTCATTTCTGCGCTTGTTGCTCTTTTCATTCCTGTGCTTGTCAGGTCTTGTTACGGCTGCACTTGCCACGTCTGGTCATTGCTGCGCTCATTGCTTGTTGCAATGACAGCAATGACAAGACATTGCAAACGTAGCAAGTTATATCAAGACCTGGCAAGCAAATTATGACAAGACCTGGCAAGCAAAGCTATGACAAGACTAGTAAAAAGCTACAAGCACATAACAGCATTGACAAAAACTGAGAAGCACAACAAGGAAAAGCCATTCTTGCATTTCTCAGTTCCTTTCCCCTTGTCATTGCTGTGTGTATCAGTTCCTGTTATGTCTGTGCTTGTTGCGCTTACTAGGTCTGGTCATTGCTGCGCTTCTCAGGTCTTGCCATTGTTACGCTTTTCAGGTATTATCATTGCTGCACTTGCCAGGTCTTGCCATTGCTTGCTGTGCTTGTCAGGTCTAGTTATTGCTGCGCTTGTTGCCATTGTCATTGCTGTGCTTGTCAGGGCCTGCTGTTATTCATGGCCTACAAGTCTGACGTTATATATATAACGTCCTTACATTCGTGGCCTAACATCATTCATGGCCTACAAGTCTGACGTTATATATATAACGTCCTTACATTCGTGGCCTAAAATCATTCATGGCCCCAATGTATAACGTTATACGCATGACCTTACAATCATACTGTATCATTCCAGTCTTAGCATCAATGAATGGCGTTATATATATTTATATACACACATGTCAGTACATTCATGCCATATCATTCATGTCCTTACATTTATGACATTATGCACATGGTGTAATTCTATTGTGGTACACATGTTACATGAGATATCAATATCTTACATGAGATTTTCAGCTTGAACTTGAACTTGGTTACATAGGTGCAGCCAGCAATTTGGCTACTTGCCGTCTTAATAATAAATTTATCGGGAAAATGTAAACGCGAACAAATGATTGTTTTCATTTCCTTTTATAAATTTTGCTTCTTCTTCTGAACCATCAAAAATTCTTCCTATCAAAAATGATCAAATCTCTTCATACATTCATGGATAAACAAAGGAAGATTTGCTCGAACTTCCACTTCTAAATTGCACATCAGGTAATGAAGATGAATCATTTTACTCCAAGATTGAGAAATCAGGTTATGGTACTTTCATCTCGAATTTAGAAAGGCTTCGTCAGTAAACTCAAAGCCCACATGTTGATCGTCTTGAAAGGTTCCAGAATCACACAGATGGCATACTCGATCCTTCCAAGGGACAATGTGGCGTTTCCATCTATCAGTTTCCACCTCCATGTAGTGGCAGGACGTTCTAAATCTAGGCATATAACGCACTAATTTGTGAGGAAGGTCTCAGATGAGAAAAGAAGACATCTCTGATTTGCCACTCTCATCGCATGAAGAGGAAATCCAACTTGAAATTTAAATTGGTTACATCGCTCCCAGCCAGCAATTTGGCTGCTCGCCGTCTTCGGCAGTAAAAACATATTTATCAGGGAAATGTAAAAATGAACAAAACGTTTTAATGTTGTTGCCAAGCTATTGTTTTACCACGAAGCCATTGATCAAATGGCTGTGGGGCAAAACCACAGCTCAATAACACGAGTATTCAAACCAGGTCTATACCAATCAGAGAGTCTAAGGGATATATGCCAAAGCTAACACATTAGCGGTATTCCTAACCACAACATATCACGCATTTTTAATGTTTATTCCCGTTCGGGTCCATCGCATCAGCAAGGGCACCCGACTAGTTCACACACTATGATATATGATATATTCTTGGGCACAGAATGCTGTCAAGTACAGGGGCCCGTATTCGTCACGTCACGTGGTCACGTATTCGTCACGTCACGTACACGGACAGGGGGCCCTGGTCGGCCCTGGTCACGTTGGAACGGGCGTAGGAACGATAACGACCGCGACCGAGCTCCCAGATGAGAGGAAGACCGAGCATCCCGTGGGCGAGGAAGCATCACACACAGGCGGAAAGTGAGCGGTGGCAAGTCCCGACTGTGCGCTTCACAGCCTCCCAAGCGATGATTGCCAATCCCCATTATTGATTTATCGTACTCAGTGCGAAAGCATAGCGAGGCGTAACACTTACATCACTGACTGACCCAGGACCTGGACTGACCCGACTAAAAAGCTGAAACTGTACTTGAGTCGGGTCGGCCCCCCTAAATAATCGTTGCGGTACAGTCAACTGTAACTGACATCGTTTTTCGTGCCAACTTCCGAAGTCTTGCCAACTTCCGCTTCTCGTTAATTCATTCTGACGCACGTTTTACAATCAACCATTGCAGCATTGACAACCTGATCGTATCGACTGCTTCTGTTAGGAACTCATGACGAGCTGTGTGGAACAAGCCAGACAAACGACAAGTTGTGAGTCCTCCCCCCCTCCCCCCCCCAACCCCCGACCGCACGTAGCTGAACTTATGCCCTTGCCCATCTACATCCGTAATTACAAGCATCGCGAGAGTGTTCGTACTGAAATTAAAGCGGTAGCTCGATGCGCACAGACAGAGCTTCGGGTCAACCGGCAACTCGTAACTCCCACTACCGTCCCCTCCCACTTCCGACTCGACTTCGTAACCTCCACTTCTGACTCGGCTGGTCAGCAGCCAAGCGTCTAGTGCAAGCAATGAGCTCCATCGTCTCAATATAGAGGCCGATATACACATATCTAGTAACTTTCTGGTTGCGCGACAATAGTATACCACTGACAATCGCGAAGGAGGGCGAGTGGTGAGTTGTTGACGAAGCAGTGCCACGGCCCAAAGCGAGGTGAGTAACCTTAAGGATTGTATAAGCAACCGTAGGCCATCAGCACCATTCAATCAAGCATCTAGAAGGAAGCTCAACTAACAACATCGCACTGCCCCTGCTCCGAAACAAACCTCCCAGCCCCGTCCAATACGACTGAAATAACCATCCCGACTCGCCTTATCGCGACAAACAGCAACCGCCCGATTACTTCAACAAGTGCGGTGGAGAATAGCGTCGTTAAAAAAAACATCAAGCTGGCGATTCGTAGTTACAAGGGGGAATAGTCCATCGCGCCCTCAGCCCGCCAGGCTGTTGCGGGTGATTTCGGTGCAGGGGATCATGGCTTAGTCTCCACCTGTACCGGGCTGGGAGAGGAGAGGGTGGTTGGCTGCGTGCGGTGGGGCTTGGCATTGGCAGAGTGGGTCAGGTTAGGGGTTGGGCTGCAGGTCCCCAGGGTGGGTGAGTGGGTGGGTGGGTGGACATGCAGGTGTAAGTGTGGCTGGGCTGGGTGGGTAGGGCTTCACAGAGAAAAAGTGGGTCTGAGAACAGGGACAGGGTTGCATGTGGAAGGTAACAGGGTGGGTGAGAGCTCAGGGTGGATAAGATCAGTCAAGGGCGTTTACTTCTCAACCTCCCCCGCTCCTTGTGTCATCTCCAAGCCTGTTCTATTTCCAGCCCCCCCTCCCCCATCAACCCCCCCCATCAACCCCCCCTCGCACACCATCACCCCCACTCAACATCACCCAACACCATCCCTCAGCGTCCTTGCTGACCTTCACTTCTTCCTTGGCCTGACCTAATGACACCCTGACTGTCATGCCTTGCAGATTGACTATTCTTACGACAAATTTTGAGGAGAGAGCTTCAATCTAGAACCTAGAGAAAGCAAGCCAATGGCCAACAGGGAAAGCAACGAGTTCATGCTCTGTGAGGTGAGTCTAATTCATTGAGATTTCCGCCAATATTGAAATCGAGCCCCCCCCCCCCCCCCCCCCCCCCCCCCCCCACACACACACACACACACACACACACACACACCTGGCTTTAACTTTTTAGCCTCCATCCAGCAGGGGGTGTTGAGGAAGTTTTTTCAACACCCTAAGCGGCCCTATGCTCAAATGTTTTGGAAGTGGTCTGTTCATCAAAACATCTCAAGTGGTATACTCATTGAGTGGTCTGCTCATTGAAACATTTGAAGTGGTCAATGCGTTTAGTGGTTTGTTCATTGGGACATCTGAAGAGTGCAGAATCAGCTTTGAAGCAACTCCTGCCTTGCATTCTCCACAGGGATCCCCCCCCCCCCCCCCCCCCCCCCCCCCCCGGCGCCGCCGCTACATATATCGATCGTTACTGTTGACCCCGTTTCAGCCTGAATTGCCGCAATAAAGAAGAAAAAATGGCCCTGAATGGCCCTAAAAAACAGTAATAAGCCACAATATCACTGTCCCTGAAGGAGGCCTAAAACCATTAAGCTAGAAAAAACCCACTTTCAGATTTGAAGAAAACTGATTCTCCACACATTGGTACTTTTGGAGTCCAGCAGGGCACCAGGACAATGTTACCATCCTCCTCCTATGCCAACCTCTAACCCATATCCTCCGACCCTACTTTCAGAAGCAGCTAGCTAAGTCCCTAGAATCACCACCACTATAATCACCACCACCACACAACACGCATGAGCATCAGCACAAGAGCTTTCGCCAACCTCTAACCCATATCCTCCCAACACACAATCAGTAGCAGCTAGCTAAGTCCCTACAATCACCATCACTATCACCACCATCATAATCACCACAATCTCAACATACCAACACACATCAGCCTCAGAACAAGAGCCTATGCGAACCTCTAACCCATATCCCCACACCCTACTTTCTGGAGCAGCTAGCTAAGTCCCTAGAATCACCATCATCACCCCCCCCCCCCCCCACCACCACCACCATCATAATCATCACCACCACAAATCAGCATCAGCACAAGAGCTTATGCCAACCTCTTACCCGCATCCTCCCACCCTACTCTCTGGAGCACCTAGCTAAGTCCCTAGAATCACCATTATCACTACCACCACCATAATCACCACCATCTGCACATACCAACACACATCAGCCTCAGAATAAGAGCCTATGTGAACCTCTAACCCACATCCTCCCACACCACAATCAGAAGCAGCTAGCTAAGTCCCTAGAATCACCACCACCACCACCACCACATATCAACACACATGAGCATCAGCACAAGAGCTTATGCCCGCCTCTGAATCATATCCTTTTACACTACTTTAAGGAGCAGCTAGTAAAGTCCCTAGAATCACCATCACTACCACCACCACCACCACATATCAACACACACTAGCAGAAGAGCTTATGCCAACCTTTAACCCATATCCTCCCATCCAACTTTCAGGAGCAGCTAGCTAAGTCCCTAGAATCTGGCAACACTCCGGCATACGGCATCATGGAGAACTGCCAGAACATAGCGATGCAGCTAGTTGCTGCTGCTGGAGCGGCACGCAGACCGGGATTGGAATTGGGCAATGCAGGTCTCTCTTCTATAGACACCTACCAGACTGGATCTGATTATCCACAGGCCCTTGCTCGTTGTACAGATGACACCAGTGGGTCGGGTGGGGCTGGAGCCAAGCGCAAGAGGAGTGGAGGAGGTGCAAAGAGCTCTGGTGGCCGGGCACGGGGTCGGTCAACTACCTCAAGTGGTGGTGCTGAGCCACCGGCCGCAGACGGCGGAGATTGCCGGAATCAAACTGGATTCATCGGAGTGAGGCAGAGGAAGTGGGGCATGTTTGCCGCTGAAATCCGTGATGGAGAAAAGCGAAGGTACGAAGCCATCGGTCATGATATGTCGAGGACAATGTAATGTAATAACCCCCCCCCCCCCCCCCCCCCCCCCCCTCGATTCCGCCCATCCAGCCATGGGCACATTTGGAGTCCAGTATGGCACCAAGATAATGTCACCATCGTCATCATCATCAAAACCCACTTGCACTATGTTGGTGACTCATATTTTACTGTGTACGTCCTCTGTATAATGTGCTGTGTAGTACTCTGTTGGTGCTTTGTATAGTATGCCGTACATGTACATGTGCTGTGTGGTATTCTATACCTTCTTTGTGTAGTATGCTGTAGGTGCTCTGGATAATAAAATGCCCGTTCTTGCTGTTCTCTGACAACATGGTCTACAATTTTATGTAGATAACAGCATGTCAGTCTTTTTGAGCATCTCACAGTCTTCTCTTCAGTTCTCATTGCAATGACAAGGATATGCCTTCATACACTTTTTACCTTCCTCATGAAATAAACCTCCTCAACAAACAAACTTCTCAGAATACCTTTTTACCTTACTCATGAAACAAACTTCCTCAACAAACAAACCTCCTCAACAAACCTTCGCCCTGCAGGTTGTTGGTGGGGCCCCCCATCTGGGGGGTGGGAGAGCCCCCAGGGTTAACCATTTCTCTGACCGACTGACACAAAAATTAAAGCCTGGCACGTCAGCCAACTGTCTCATAACTAACTGGCTTCAGTCAGCCCCAGTCCGTTGCAACCTGTTGTTCCGTTGCCAACACACTCAACCAATTTTCCGCGTTGCTTGCGACATTGCAAAGGACTTGTTACTTATGAAACAAAACACCTCAACTAACAAACCTCCTCAACAAACCTTCACCCTGCAGGTTGTTTTGCCTGGTGCAGATAGCCGGTATCATTTAGCATGGCCTGTGATGGCTATTCCCTAAACCCTAATCCCAAATCCCTCATACAGATGGCTGGGACCATTCAGCACTGACTGTGATGGTAAACCCTACACCCTCATCCTTGGTTCCTACCTGCACCTCATGCAAATGGTTGGGGTTATTCAGCACTGGCCGTGATGGCTAAACTGTAATGCTTCATGCTTAATCCCTTGCCCCTTTATACCTATCCTGTTATCTCTAATGCAGATGGCTTGGATCATTCAGCACAGGCCGTGATGCTGGCATGGCGTACGATGCTGCTGCCATCTCACAGAAAGGAGCAAAAGCAAAAACCAATCACCTGTACAAAGACTACGTGAGCATACCCCGGAAAGACGCAACCAGAGAGGATTCAGTACGATGGGACCTGCTGCCCAAAGAGATCATAGAGCACTTCCCCATTCCGAGCAACCCCAGCGGCAACGGTGCATCCATTCAGGACAGGCACATGCATGCACCTCCCGGGTCGGTTTTCCAGGGCATTGGGCCCATTGCACCTGGCAAAGTTTCCCATGGAACACGCCGCCCACGGAACACGGACCGATCGTATGGCAGCCATTTAGGAGAGGAGGGCTTCCACGATGTACGGCATGATGTGAGGAAGAGAAGCCGGAGCAGTGGTGGTGGAGCCTCGGTCAATACAGGCTACACAGCTGGCATTGACCCCATGGGATTCAACCCTGCTATGTTTGATCCCTTTGCCGTTGCACCGTTGGATATGGGGCTTGGAGACAACCTCCATGGCGTCCAGTCTTCACATGCTGCTGCCTACCTTGGTGGCTATCCCCCTAGGTGAGAACTCCTTAACTTGAAGTTTGAACTTGTGGCATGCAGCTGCCTTCCCTGATGGCTTTACCCCTAGGCAAGTATTCCTTAACTATAATTTGACTTTGTGACACGCTGCTACCTTCCTTGGTGGTTATCCCCCCTGGTAAGAGCTTCTTAACTTGAACTTGTGCCATGCTACTGCCCTGCTTGGTGGCTGGACCCCTAGGTAAGTATTCCTAAACTTGAACTTGAACTTGAACTTGTGACATGCTGCTACCTTCCTTGGTTGGTTTACCTTACCTTCCTAGGTTAGTATTCCTTGACTAGAATTTGACTGTGTGACATGCTGCTATCTTCCTTGATGGCTTTACCCTGAAGTTAATATTCCTTAACTTGAATTTGAACTTGAACTTGTGACACGCTGCTACCTTCTTTGGTGGCTCTACCCCAAGCTCAGTATTCCTTAACTTGAACCTGAATTTGAATTTAAACTTGTGTCATGCTGCTGCCTTCCTTGTTGGATTTTAAACCCCGAGGAATTGTCTCCTCAGGCTTGTATTGGATACATGGTTTAACAGCCTTCAGGCCGCTCACTATCTGTGTGTTGAGTAAACATGGGAAGTACAAATGCACCAAACTGCACTCGTGAATATATAACGCAATCAGATGGGTGTGGGCAGTTTCAAGTCATGTCCATGTCCTACATAAGTAGACCCCCACTTCCCATATTGGCCTGGGATTTTCTTAACACCGATTAATCGCTACACTGAGAGGAGGGGGGGGGGGGGGGGGGGGGGGCATCCATGCAACCGACCCTGTTCGCCTAGTCCTGCTGCCAACTGTGATAGTTTTCAGTCTGGGCTATGTGTGGCAGCCTTGGTTTGGGACGAGCGTTTAAAGCTATGTTTATCAGCATTAGTTTGGGCGGTGTAGTTGCCTTAAGTCAGGTCCCTTAGGTGGGGGGAAGCCAGGCCCCACTTAAGTTTAGGGTGAAGTGGTTTAGGTTTTGATTCAATTCGTAGGGTTTGGGTGTTTTTAAGGTTTAGGGTCTAGGTAGATGTAGGGCTTAGGTAAGTGGGGCTAGCCTCCGCCTACCGGTCCCTTAGCCATCTGTATACTCATTCACATCACTGCCCCTGTCCATGTGTCCAGGTTCACTGCACCAGTCCATGCGCACAGCCGGCCAGCCAATGCCAACAAGTCAGCCAGTCAACGCGAACAAGAACACTCAGCAGTGTTGGCTACACGCACTGCTGTCTATATGAAGGCAAATGAGGACTACTTAGCCGCCGTACGTGAAGCCAACACCGCTGTTGTAGTTATGGAAGCCGAGGCTGCCCGGGACCGGGCTGCACACTACTCGAACTACACTGCTGCCCAGGCTGCACAAGCAGTTCACTTCCCAAACGATGTTGGTGGGGTTTTGCACCCCATGCCACATGACAACGATGCTGATGTCATGCTGCCCAATGTCCACCCACACGACTTGCTGAATGGTGGAGCAGGTGACTGTGGGGAGCATGTAGAGGTCGGGCTACATCAACACAAAGCATCGGGCCTCATGTCTCCGGATGCGGGAATGCCAGGCTTCACTTTTTCGCCTGGGTATGGCTCACCGTACGGAGGATTATTCAACCTCGCCGCACCCGACTTCCAACTGGGGCCTGACGAGGGGACTGGAAAGGACGGGGCAGAGAAGGTCGACTTCACCCATGTTCCCGACCGGCACCCATGTTCACGACCGGCACCTATGTTTCCGACCGACATCCATGTTCCCAACCATGGGCACAGCCAGGCAGCCAATGCGAACAAGACAGCCAGCCACTGCGAACAAGAACACACCACTGCCGACTACATGAAGGCCAAGGAGGACTACTTACATGGGAGTGGCTCCCCGCACTCCTCTGGTGGAGATACTACCTACTTAGACGGCTTCATGACGGGCATGGATGGGCACAGACGGATTCATGATGGACATGGACGGCTTCATGGTGGGCATACATATTCCCACCTTCCCCACCCCCCCATGATGAACGGATACCCCCATGGGGTTGCCCATTCGTTCGACGATCCATCAAAATATCATAGCCGAAGTGGCTATCATCATCAGCCGCATGGTGTATCCATGGCTGCTGGCCATCCTGCCGAAGACCCCTTTGGTGAGCAGGTACACCGCAGCTTGCCTACCAGCAATCTAGATCAGGGTCTGTACTCAACTGACTCCCATGCCAGCCTAGAGGGCTCTCCAGGGAGGGATGTTGGCGACGCCCTGGTGGAAGAGGAGGACCAGGATAGCATGCTTGCAGCCAAGTGGAGGCAGATGGCTCAACAACAGAAGCACTTCATCAGCAGTCATGATGAGGGTCTGGCTGTCCTCGATGTTCTTGATGGATAGAACTGCCTTCATCAGCCGCATGGTGCATCCTTGGCTGCTAGCCATCCTGCGTCCTGGTGGATGGGTGGGTAGGTGTGTGTGTGTGTGCAGGGTTTTGTATTACAGCTTGTAGCGTGTCTGCTGTCTCGAACCTCAGTGTTGCTCAGGTTCTGACCTGTGGATGGGTGGCCATCCTGCAGAAGACCCCTTTGGTGATCAGCTACACCAAAGCTTGCATGCCAGCTCTCTGTCAGCTGTACTGACAAGGGGCTTGATGCCATCCTCGATGTTCTTATAGAACTTGAACTTGGTTACACTACATTGTCAGAGGCAGGCCACTGCTGGCCCAAGCCTGTCTAACATGGCCACAGCCTGGCTTGCATGTCTCCAGCCTGCCTGTCAAGGCTGCTTGCGGCCACGCGTGCTCTCCAGCTTGCCTGTTTAGGCTGCTTGCCGCCTTTGGCAGTGACTTCAACATTCAAACTTTTCTCTCGTAAACTGATGCCGGGGCCAGATGTTTCCCCCCACAGGCTTCCTACTTGCAGTTTGTCTGACGCTAGATTGCTTGAATGCAGTTGCCAGGCTGTCAGCCGCCCCAACTAGGGCATAGCAGCTGTACAGCTTAGGCACCTGCAAATCCCAACATGTATAACTAGCTACTCTAGGCTCAGCCGTCCAACATCAGGGCACAGCAGCTGACCAGCCTATATAACCTGCACATTTAGGCCCCGCCGTTCCAGACTACAGAAGAAGAAGAAGAATTGTCACAAGGTTCTATACACCAGCAATTTGGCGTCTAACCGTCTGCAGAATACAATACTGCCCCCCGTGCAATAGCCACAGAAACCAAGGAAAGTGACAGAGTTTAAACTCAGACCAATTGTATGCATGTCTAGGTCTCTACAATGACAGTTTAACAACTTGTCAAGGTCAGAACCCAGAAGATTCTCACCCCCTCAGCCGAACTAGACTTATTCTTTTTTAGTGTCACTAACCAGAGATCCCAAGCAACGCAAAGGCCACTCTTTGCTGTTCACTATTCACATTTTTACCTTTGCCTGTCTCTCTTACTCTGCCAGGCTATTGATCCACAGGCTAGAGAGGACAGGAAGCCCCTGCTAAAACAAAAAGATGAACAAAGATGACAGTCATTCAGAACTAGCCACTGGCTTCAGTTCCCGGCCAAAGTTTTTCAGATTCTTTGGACTAAGTTTAGGACATTCCTTCTCTTTCTCCAGCCCTAGTTTGCTGACATATCTTGAACTTGGTGACATGGATCCAGCCTTTCGGGCTGCTCGCCATCTATGGCAGTAACATAATCAAGACAGATCCATAATCAGTTGGAGTTGGTTACATGGATCCAGCCTAGGTCTCTAGGAGACCTCCAGTTCGAGATCAACCGTTCTGTCTCCAAGGCCACGACACTTAACTTTTCGCTTGAGCCCCCCTAGGACCCCCCTGACCTCACTGATTACCTGGGAATCACCGACCTTTCTTACTCTGACTGCTGTACATCTTAGTGTGAGGTACAATCGATTGATTTTCATGGTTGTCCCCATGGGGCAACTTGCCAGCCATCCTGCTTCCGTATGGTTTCTTTCATGTGGCAACTTGCATCCCTCCTACATCCAGCCATCCTGCATTTGTGGATGTGGGAACAGATTGTGCACCTGACTTTCTTTGCCACCATCATTTGGTAGGCTTTAGTACACCTTCATATTGCTTCTCTGACGGTCCTCAGCTACATGGCTGCTCTAATGGTCCTCAGCTACATGGCTTTCTTTACCACTGTCATCTGGTAAGCTCTGCCATTCCTTGGTATTGCTGTCCTGGTTCCGAAAGGATTTGATATGACAGTCCTCGGCCACATGGCTGTACTTGTCAGGTCGTGCCATGCATACAAATCAAGAGAAATCAAGAAGAAGACCAAGCTTAATAACTGGTCCAGGTCCCACAAATGATGGGTCCAGATCCCACAGTGTCAGCGTAGTGACAATGGCAGATAACGACAATGGCACTTAAATTACTTGCCCAGGTCCCTCAGCTCCATTCATGCGTCACTTGAGCTGCATAGACTGCTGCATACCAGAACATAGATTGATTATAATAGCTTTATTGGCTTCACTGTTAGGCATTGGCTGTGATAGCAGTCTATACAAATGCATGTGTTCGAACTCAGAGTTTTCGAATCATCTGTGTTGCTGCTTTCAAGGGATCATACCTCCAGAAGCAAAAATCCTTTCAAAAAAACAAAAGTAGAGCCAGGCTATCTCTGCCAACATACGACCAGTCGTGTAGTGTGTAACATTTCAGTGTATTACTTTACTTTCCTGTGTGTAAATCCGTGTGTGACTTTTCGTGTCAATGAAAATCCACTGTTTTGTTTTGAACATGTTTGAATGGCTCGCTGACGTCGCCTTTAACGATAAAAATATTATCATCAAGACATCATCTGGGGGCTGCTCACCGTCTTCCAATTCCAAGCCCCCCCCCTTCTGTACTTAGAACTTGGTTACGTAGCTCCAGCCAGCAAATTGGTTGCCCCCACAGTTTTCTCCCCCATAATGAGAACGCCTGGTGGGGTGTGGTATTAAGGGGGAGCCTGTCGTATGGTGGTAGAGAACGGATCGCTCCTGTACAGACATAGCGACCATGGCGGTTGACCTCGAACACTAAAGCGCACCCGGAAGGATTCAAACCCAGCACCTTCGTCATTTCAAAGAATCCCCCCCCCCCCCCCCCCCCCCCCCCCCCCATGTACAATACCCAAGGAAACCAAAGGGCACATTAAGCGGATTCAATTCAAGCTGGCTCATGACTCAGATGTGGAGAAAAAATGATATGCATTTCCACTGGGCTTGAGTTTGAAGGAACCTTCCATTGGCTAACTGTGGGTTTTGAACTTTTGGTTTCGCAGTCCGCTACTGCGCCTGAGCTCCGTCTACCGTGCAGCATGGAGGGAAGTTCTCAACCTCCTCCAAGGCGGCAGGTCTGAAATCGTCAACCTAGCATCGGGCTTGTACAATACAATAGACCTGTCAGGCCGAGCGGATTCTACTGAAGCAACCAGCCCGAGCTCGATGGTTGTGGGGACACTTGTTATCGACCCTGCTCAACCAATACAGTGGGGGGGGGGTCAATGTTCAGATTAATCTGCATCTAGATCTTAACTGAGTTTTTGAGTACCATCCTGCAATGGTGGAAGTTATGAAAGGTCGCCTTTGTCCATTGCATATGACGGTAAGCAGCCAAATTGCTGGCAGGAGCCGCGAAGCCCAGTTTGAGTTCATGTCTGCACACAAGGCAACGCCGGATTGCTAGTACCATTTATTGTACGGGGGGATCAGGAATTGGAAGCCTGTGACCAGCCCAGAGTTGGCTGTAAAACCATGTAACAATCCAAATTCGGTACCATTTCTTGCAACGGTACACATGATTCTTGAACTCGGTTACATTGCTCAGCTATTAAGACTGCTAGCCGTCCTCAGCACAGACTCATGCAAACTCGAAGCATTCTCATCAACGTAATGCTAACGCCTGGTGGGGCGTGGTATTAATGGGGCCCTGTTTTACGGCGGTAGAGAACGGGCTGCTACTTAACCAGGACAGTGCTACAATGGCGGTTGTCATCGACCGCTAACACTCAAAGCGCACCTGCAGGTATTCGATCCTAGCACCTTCTTCAGTCCAGCGAAATGATCAACCATTGAGCCATTCGCCAAACCGATACACATGATTCGGGAGACAGTCATACAAGTTTGAAGGATGTTTTATATAACAAACAAAACATGCTTCAATGATCTAACATGCTCTTCAGGGTTGTTCATGATGACCCCAAGCTCTGCGTCCTGAGGCACAACCAATTTCACAGGCTGCGTCCTGAGACGCAACCGAACCAGCATAGCCTGCGTCCTGAGACGCGACCAACCTAAAACCTGTGTCATGCGACGCTACCAACCCACTGAAGCTACGTCTGCACCGCAATGGACCCTTTAACGTTGCACCCTGAACAACCCTGGTGCTCTCCATCTTACACATATCACTCATTGGCAAGTCAGCGCACAACAAAACTTATGCTTGCCTCTCACCTCTGCTCATTAGCCTAACTATACACATACAGTACAGGGTGTACCGTATATTATATATATTTGGTATATAATGTCAGACCTGGACAAGTCTTGGAGCATCTATAATCTGCTAAGCATGCTCCCTGGATTCCATTGGTATAGCATGGGTGGACTTGGAATTGAAAGACAGTGAGTTGGCTGAAAAACCATGTAACAATCCATCACTTCATATTGTCAGCTCCACATATATAAGGAAAAGGGCTTCCAACATGTTGAACACATGTTTTTTTGCTACCCTACCCAGGCCTGCACACTCCAACAAATGAAACAAATCACACACTGCTGGTTAGGAGTAGTGACAAGGGCACTCGCAAACAACTATCGCTGCTTTGAAACATACCACTTAAGCAAGTATGGCGTTTTATATGCATATATCGTTTAGACGTTATATATATATCGTATGCTTTCATTACCTAATGATGACGGTGATGTTTATATTATCATGGTGTCCTATTGGACTCCAACTGTGCCTGCGGCTTAATAGTGTCAGCAGGGCCCTATGTTTGTTACCGTTAATGCAACAGCCTGAACTTGGCAAACGGACTGAGCTAGCAAATAGATAGCAGCATAGCTTGGACGGGCGATGTTTAAGAGCAACATTGCCCTAGAGCTACTAATATCACCAAAGAGAAACTGCCGAAAAGCAACTTAGGCTGAGGAAAGCGAATTTCCTTCTAAAGGAAAGCGAAGCCTACGTCTCCGCTGCTCTCAGGGTGCAAGTCCAGGAAGCTTGTCTGCTGCTCGGGGAGCGAGTCCACGAAGATTTCAGGGAGCTAAGCTTGGCTGGGCGCTGATTGTGAGAAACATTGCCCTACAGCCACTAAGCCTGAGAAAAGCGGACTTCCTTCTGAAGGAAAGCAAAGCCCACGAAGCTCTCCAGGAGCTAAGCTGGGCAAGGCGATGATTACGAGAAACATTGCCCTAGGCCTACTAAGCCTGAGAAAACTGGACTTCCTTCTCAAGGAAAGCCAAGCCTACGTCAGAGCCCACAAAGCTCTCAAGGAGCTAAGCTTGGCATGACGATAAAATGCCCTAGAGCTACTAAGCCTGATAAAACTGGACTTCCTTCTCAAGGAAAGCCAAGCCTACGTCAGAGCCCACGAAGCTCTCAAGGAGCTAAGCTTGGCATGATGATAACATGCCCTATAGCTACTAAGCCTGAGAAAACTGGACTTCTTTCTCGAGGAAAGCGAAGCCTCTGTCAGAGCCCACAAAGCTCTCAAAAAGCTAAGCTTGGCATGGCGCTGGTTACTAGAAACATTGCCCCAGAGCTACTAAGCCTGGGAAAAGCGGACCTTCTTCTCGAGGAAAGCGAAGACTCCGTCGGAGCCCACGAAGCTCTCAAGGAGCTAAGCTTGGCATGGCAATAACATTGCCCTAGAGCTACTAAGCCTGAGAAAAGCGGAGTTCATCCTCGAGGAAAGCGAATACTCCGTCAGAGCCCACGAAGCTCTCAAGGAGCTAAGCTTGGCATGGCGATAACATTGCCCTATAGCTACTAAGCCTGAGAAAAGCGGACTTCTTTCTCGAGGAAAGCGAAGCCTCCGTCAGAGCCCACCAAGGTCTCAGGCACCGGCACACCAACATACAAATCCTGCAAAAGAAGTAAGGCCACGGCAGAGAAGAGGATACGGGATACAATGGTTGGAATTCCAGCTTGAGAAGATGGTTGATGGGTAAGATGATTCATGGGTAGGATGATTGATGGGTAGGATGGTTGATGGGGAGGATGGTTGATGGGCAGGATGGTTGCAAGGTACAGTGGTTGATGGGTAAAATGGTTAATGGATACGATGGTTGATTGGTAAGGTAATTCCAGTTAAAGAATTACCTTATACGCCAAGAATTGAAGCAAAAGCGCCAAGTTGCCAATTAAGAGCCATTAACTCATAAAAACAGATGAACAAGTCCTAGGCAGCGTTGCAAGCGACTCGGAAAATTGGCGGATAGTGTTGGCAACGGAATTGAGCGGACCAAAGCCAGTTAGTTACGAAACAGTTGGCTGACGTGTCAGGCTTTGTCTCAGGGGGTCGGTCGGACGGACAACGGGGTGACCCTGGAGGTTCCCATCCCCGAGAAGGGGGCGCTTTGCCAATCAAAGCAGCAGTACAAGTCTACTCCCAGTTACCCACGAGCCAGTACAAAGAGCCAACATACCATGCATATGTAGGGAACGGCAACTAATATTAGTGTTTGGAAAACTAATATTAACTAATATTTAGTGTCACAATAATATTAGTTTTTCAAATAAATCCGAAATTCTGGTGAGACGGCTCGTCCGACTAATGTTATATAATAGTATATAATATTATTTATTCACTAATACTATACAACATAGCCGACCCCTGTGCATGTGTACCAACATATCATGTATTTATAAATGTATGTTTGAGCACCTTGGGAGCATACCTGCCTTGTTCATTCTGCTTGTTGCACTGCCTTATCTTGCTTGCAACCATTGCTTAGGGAACGGCAACTAATATTAGTGTTCGAAAAACTAATATGAACTAATATTATTATAGTGTCACAATAATATTAGTTTTTCGAATAAATTCAAAATTCTGGTTAGGCGGCTCGTCTGACTAATATTATTTAATATTATTTATTCTCTAATATTATATAACATAGCCGACCCCAAAGTATGCTACAGTCCAGGGGTAGCTAAATAGGCAGGGGCCGGCATATAATATGATGTTGACAAAAAGCGAGTATGATATCAAATGGTACCATATATGAGTGGTAACTTTGGCCTAGCTCGACCGCCGTCATCACATGATTTCATGCAGCCATTCCCTAAAAATATAATAAAGAGACTTGCCCATCTATGCAAGGGTGTCCCATATGGGACCTGAGTTCAATGCTTTCGTCCAACCTACCTTGCCCCCAACTAGGGCATAGCAGCCGTACAGCCCAGGCACCTGCAAATCCCAAATCCTGCAAATCCCAATCTCAATGCTTTCGTCCAACCTACCTTGTCGTCCATAGCCCCCAAGACCTCTGCAGCAGCGAATGGGAGTGTGGAGTCATCGTCCAGCAAGAAGCTATGAGAACTGGAGCTGTTGCTGTCCACCATCTGTTGCTTCATGCGTGCCAGGACCTCAGCTGAGACTGTTTCAGTGTTATACCTGAAGCGGGCGGTGACAACTGGTTGTTCCAAGGTATTTCAGGTTCCAGGGTACTTCAGGTTCCAGGGCACTTCATATTCCAGGGTACTTCAGGTTCCAATGTACTTCAGGTTCCAGGGCACTTCATATTCCAGGGTACTTCATATTCCAGGGTACTTCAGGTTCCAGGGCACTTCATATTCCAAGGTACTTCAGGTTCTAGGGTACTTCAGGTTCCAGGGTAATTCAGGATCATACACACAGGCCTGCAGTGTGACGTGGGTTGGTGTGAGTCCATGGTACATGCGCCTTGTGGTAGAAATGCAAGACCCACTCTCTTGAGCAAGCACATACGTACACAAACACACAAGGGTGCTTTAGAAGCCACAATTCATGAGCCGGGATCTACATTTCACGACCCCAAATCTACATTTCATGACCCCAAATCTACATGTCACAACCCCAAATCTATATGTCACGACCATAAACCTACATGTCACGACCCCAAATCTACATGTCATGGCCCCAAATCTTCATGGCCTTACCCCAAATCTACATGTCACGACCATAAATCTACAAGTCATGACCCCAAATCTACATGTCACAACCCCAAATCTACATTTCTTGACCCCAAATCTACATGTCGTGGCCCCAAATCTACATGTCACGACCATAATTATAAATTACCCCAAATCTACATTTCATGACCCCAAATCTACATGTCATAACCCCAAATCTACATGTCACGACCCCAAATCTACATTGCGTGACCCCAAATGTACATATCTTGACCCCAAATCTACATGGCGTGACCCCAAATCTACATGCCCTAACCCCAAATCTACATGTCTTGGCCCCAAATCTACATGTCTTGACCCCAAATATTCATTTCATGACCTTAAATCTAAATGGCGTGGCCCAAAATCTACGTGCCCGAACCCAAAATCTTCATGTCGTGGCCCCATATCTACATGCCCTAACCCCAAATCTACATGTCGTGGCCCAAAATCTACATGTCTTTAGCCCAAATATTCATTTCATGACCTTACATCTTCGTGGCGTAACCCCAAATCTATATTTCATGAACCCAAATCTACATGGGTCTGTCTAAACTGGTCAGAAAAGCCCCCCCGACCCCCCCGGGTTCTGTGCCTCGCGGGCTTCAGGGGGCAGCGAGTCGCACTGAGGTTGCACCAAGTCACTCAATTTGCGACGCGTCGCAAGAAATAAATTAGGCTTACCTGTCATCCCAGTACATGGTACTGATGCGGTACAACTGCTGGATGCTCAAGACAGGACACAGGTCGGTGGTGATCTCCTCCAAACTCTTTTTGGGCTTGTTACCAATGACCAGGAAGGTGACAGCCTACAAGACGGGAGGAAATAGTTTTTAGTTTCGGATATGTTAATCAGCCTTAGTTTGGGCTGTGTAGCATTTTGGGCTGTGTGTAGCAGCCTTAGTTTGGGCTGTGTATCATTTTGAGCTCTGAACTCTTCTTGGGCTTGTTGCCACTGACCAGGAAGGTGACAGCCTACAATAGTGAGGAAATAGTTTTCAGTTTCGGATATGTGTAACAGCCTTAGTTTGGGTTTTGGATATGTGTAGCACTTTGGGCTGTGTGTAGCAGCTTCAGTTTGGGCAGTGTAGCATTTTGGGCTATGTTTACCAGCCTTAGATTGGACTGTGTGTAGCAGCCTTAGTTTGAGCTGTGTAGCAATTTGGTTTATGTTTACCAGCCTAACTTTGGGCTGTGTGTAGCAGCCTCAGTCTGGGCTGTGCAGCAATTTGGTTTATGTTTACCAGCCTTACTTTGGGCTGTGTGTAGCAGCCTCAGTCTGGGCTGTGCAGCAATTTGGTTTATGTTTACCAGCCTTACTTTGGGCTGTGTGTAGCAGCCTCAGTCTGGGCTGTGCAGCAATTTGGTTTATGTTTACCAGCCTTACTTTGGGCTGTGTGTAGCAGCCTCAGTCTGGGCTGTGCAGCAATTTGGTTTATGTTTACCAGCCTTACTTTGGGCTGTGTATAGCAGCCTCAGTCTGGGCTGTGCAGCAATTTGGTTTATGTTTACCAGCCTTACTTTGGGCTGTGTGTAGCAGCCTCAGTCTGGGCTGTGTAGCATTTTGGGCTGTGTAACAGCCTCAGTTTGGGCTGTGCATCATTTTGAGCTATGTTTACCAGCCTAAGTTTGGACTGTGCATCATTTTGAGTTCCAAGCTCTTCACAGGCTTGTTGGAAAAGTTAACAGCCTACTAGACGGGAGGATATGTATTTGTTGGGAGTGACTGACAGCAGAGTTTTTCTTTTCGGCATTTCTGAGCAGCTTCTAAGCAGCCCCTTTAGCCACGGCACCAAGCATACCCGTGTAGATCCGTTAAGTGTGAAAGGGCCCATCTAGCCCCATGTAGACCCATAAGTGTAAAAGGGCCCATCTAGCCTCATCTAGCCCCATCTAGACCCTGAAGTGTGAAAATACACATCTAGCCCCACGTAGGCCCATAAGTGTGAAACGGCCCATCTAGCCTCATCTAGCCATCTAGCCCCATCTAAAGACACATAAGTGTAAAAGGGCCCATCTAGCCCCATCTATAGACACATAAGTGTAAAAGGGCCCATCTAGCCTCATCTAGCCCCATCTATAGACACATAAGTGTAAAAGGGCCCATCTAGCCTCATCTAGCCCCATCTATAGACACATAAGTGTAAAAGGGCCCATCTAGCCTCATCTAGCCCCATCTATAGACACATAAGTGTGAAAGGGCCCATCTAGCCTCATCTAGCCCCATCTATAGACACATAAGTGTGAAAGGGCCCATCTAGCCTCATCTAGCCCCATCTATAGACACATAAGTGTGAAAGGGCCCATCTAGCCCCCAAATTGTGAAAAAGGCCCATCTAGCCCCAAACACAGCCCACATCTAGCCTCGTGATTGGAGTACTCATTTGATATGCCAGTCCCTAGGTATGTACACTGAGAATCCGGTATGTGATGGTATCATATGATAAATATTATAGAACTCAGGTATGAGATGCCACATGACCTACTTATGCCCTGCTCACCTGTCAAATGTACTCAACCCAGCTGTCAGCGACTAAGTGCTGCATGGAGGAAAGTTCTCAACCTCTTCCAAGGCGACAGGTCTGTATATGTGAACCTCGCAACGGGTTCGTACCACAGACCTGTCAGGCCAAGCGTATTCTACTGAATCAACCCGCCCGAGCTCGATGGTTGTGGGGTCATATATATATAGTGGTCTCTCTACTCATGCCTAGCTCACCTGACGAATGTACTTCAACTCATCCCAGCTGTCGGCGACGAAGTCAGCTCCCGCTGCCTGGATCCAGTTCTCAACTTGAGCCAGACCGGTCTTCACATACTCACCTGCGGTCACGGGTTCACAAAGCTTTTCATAACAATTGCTTTGATAACAATCCAGATTTTAGAGCAATTGCTTTTTTAATAATTCACAGCTTTTAATAACAATTGTATTTACAACAATCCAGATTTTATAGCACTTGCTTTTATAATAACACAGCTTTTAAAGCAATTCATCATTATGTAGCTGAATTGCTATAATAACCGGCTCATTTCTAGTCATTAGAAGCAGCTTTTAGACCTAGTTGCTGAGATTGATGCCCATGTTACATGGTGGGAGTGCCGAGGCAATAATGCACAAGGGAAGACTGCCAAGGTGGGGCAAGCCATCATAGGAAGCCAGTAGCAGGGCTTTTCTTTTTGGCCTTTTTCAGCAGCTCCTAGGTAGCTCCCTGACTCAGCCAGTGGGCTACAGCCAAACATTTCAGAAGTTCTGGACAGCTAATTATATCAGCTTCAAGGTGTACTAGGGTGAATCAGCTTTGGCTGAACAGCCAGTCAGGGGAGCCGTCTAGAAGGTACTGCTCATAGCCAAAAAAGGCGACGCTCGGCAGCAATGCACAACACACCAGGGTACTACATGACATGGGCCATTTATTCCGCGCTAGCACGCAAGGTTTTGGAGCCTGACTGAGCGATTAAAGCATTTTTTCTGGGTGCAGCGCGCAGATTTTCGCCTTCAGTTGAGTCAAAAGCACACTCTATAAAGAGGCAGGTGCGCTTTTGAAGCAACCCCAAATGACCAAATGTAGCACCCTGCAACACAATAGCTTGAGAAGACGACAAGAGGATATGCTTACCGTTGGAGAAGGAGCAGCATTCTCGTCGGAGCAGCAGCTGGTTGAAAAGCTGAACGTTGACAAAAGAGAAGAGCTGCTTGAACAGAGCCTGCACACATATCAACATCGGAAAGCAGCAAGTCAGGAAGTAGTCAGCAAGCAGTCAGCAGATCAGAGCAACAAAAGAGAAGAGCTGCTTGAACAGAGCCTGCGCACATATCAACATCGGAAAGAAGGAAGTCAGCAAGCAGCCAGCAATTCAGCAAATCAAAGCAATAAAAGAGAAGAGCTACTCGGACAGAGCCTGCACATATATAAACAAAGGAAAGCAGCAAGTCAGCAAGCAAGCAAGTCAGCAAGCAAGTAAGCAAGCAGTCAGCAAGTCAGCAGATCAGAGCAACAAAAGAGAAGAGCTGCTGGAACAGAGCCTGCACACATATCAACATTGGAAAGCAGCAAGTCAGCAAGGAGTCAACAAGTCGGCAGATTAGAGCAACACAAGAGAAGAGCTACTGGAACAGAGCATGCACACATATCAACATTGGAAAGCAGCGAGCCAGCAAGCAGTCAGCAGATCAGAGCAACACAAGAGAAAAGCTACTTGAACAGAGCATGCACACGTATCAGCATTGGAAATCAGCAAGCGAAGTTAGCAAGCGAAGTCAGCGAGTCAGCAGATGTGAGCAACAAAAGAGAAGAGCTACTTGAGCAGAGCTTGCACACAATAAATAAATAGTACGCCTTATTACGAGGTGTGAGGTTCAGGGGGCTAGCCTGTTTACTTTGCATACTCGGCAATCGATCAATGCCATGCATTGAGAAAGCAGATGTGGTGAGCAGGAAACACAGGGCATAGTTGTTATAGCAATTCAGGGGATGAATTGGACATAACGTTTCCGCGAAAACTCGTACTTCGTACTTGAAATCGAGAATTTTGGCTTGGAAATCCGAGAATTCTCAACAATTTTGATCGAGGGAATCGAGAATTCTGAGAATTTTTCTCGAAATTCTCGACAATTCTCGACAATTTCCACTCAGATATCTCGGTTTCGAGCTTCATATCTGAGAATTCTGGGTTGTCAATACAGAAGCTGGAGAAGGCTTCACGGATCAATTCATCCCCTTCTGCAGCCCTGAGGTAACCCTCACAAAGGAATATCCGAGCTCGTTCAAGGCTACGTACACAGATTCCCTGCTCCACGGTGGAATGCAGCCGGTTCTGTTCTGCAGCTCGTCAGCTATTTCGTGAAGGCTAGCACCCTCGTGCTCTTCGATCATGCTTAGGAGTTCTTCTGCGGCAAATTCAGTTAGCATTCGACTGAGGTGCCTACTGCCCGACTTCCCTAATTTGATTAGACCATTCTGCGGATCCGCTAGGTACTCGTTCACAATGTTTCGGACAGTAGATTTGCATGGGTGCCCCTGAAAAGAGTCTGCTATCTCGCGGAAGGTTCTTCCATGTTCGAAATACTGGACTATAACGGTTTGCCTCGTATGCAGAGGGTAACAGTTATTCTGATTTGGCATAGTTGAAATAGTGTCGGGTCAAAATTGTCTCGAGAATTCTGATCAAACTGTCAAATATCGTGAATTGAGAATTCTCAACATTTGGCCTGAGAACCAAGTACGAAGTACGAAGCGCTTTGTCCACATCATCCCCTGAATTGCTATAAACATTGAAGCCTTGGAATTGTCTAGGGATGGCACAGCACACGAGACCCTTGGAGTTTAAATATAGCTCAAGAATAGAGAGAAACTTCAAGCCGGTGATTGCCAGCTAGTTAGGACAGAAAGGCAATGTCATATGACGACAGCGGTCTAGCTAAGCCACTCATATATGATGTCATATGATGCAATTTGTATGCTATCATATGAAATCATACTCGCCCTTGGCCAACATCATATGTTATGCCGGTCCCTGCTATTTAGCCATACCATTTCTGCTGTGTTACTGTGTGCTAGATGGAAATTCTAGCTTTGGAATTGCCGCGGGATGTAAGGATGCAGGTAATACTATGATTAAGGTTGTTAACATCATCAACATCGTATGCCATAAACGTATTGTACACACCAGGGTACTACATTTTGTCATTTTTGATTGGGCTTTGGACGCAACTGCCTCCTTTGGGGTGGCACTTTTGACTCAACTGGGAACAGAAATCTGCGCCCTGCACCCAGAGGGTTTTTAAAAATTGTGTAAATCGCGCAGTCGGGCTCCAAAGCATTAGCCCGCGTCATGCAGTACCCTGGTACACAAAAATACACACACACAAACTATATATATGTCAATATTGTACTTGACCAACCTATGATCCAACTCACCTGGACCAAAAACTCGGGCTCGAAGTTCTCCTTCAGTGTTTACATATGTACATTTCTCCATCAGTGTTAACATATATACAGTACCATACTTGACCAAGCCATGCTCCTACTCACCTGGACCAAAACCTTGGGTACAAAGTTCTCCTTCAGTGTAGCCAGCAGGGTATCGAAGACACACAGGATGTCTCCCCAAGACTTGCTGAGGGCGGCTTGAGCGGCTGCGGGGCAACACATGGGGCAGCAGGGTGGGGGACATTGGGTGTGGGAGGGTGGGTGCAGCAGGATGTGGGAGGTTGCACAGGCTTGCTGAGGGGAAATCACATGGGACAACACATGGAGCAGCTGTGGGGGCAACACATGGGGCAGCAGGGTGTGGGAGGGTGTGGAATGTTGGGTGTGAGAGGGCGTAGGAGGTTGGGTGTGGGATGTTGGGTGTGGGATGGTGTGGGGACAGCACATGGAGCAGCTGTGGGGGCAACACATGGGGCAGCAGGGTGTGGGAGGGTGAGGGATATTGGGTGTGGGAGGGCTTACGAGGTTGGGTGTGGGATGTTGGGTGTGGGATGGTGTGGGGACAACACATGGAGCAGCTGTGGGGGCAACACATGGGGCAGCAGGGTGTGGGAGGGTGTGCGATATTGGGTATGGGAGGGCTTACGAGGTTGGGTGTGGGATGTTGGGTGTGGGATGGTGTGGGGACAACACATGGAGCAGCTGTGGGGGCAACACATGGGGCAGCAGGGTGTGGGAGGGTGTGCGATATTGGGTGTGGGAGGGCTTACGAGGTTGGGTGTGGGATGTTGGGTGTGGGATGGTGTGGGGACAACACATGGAGCAGCTGTGGGGGCAACACATGGGGCAGCAGGGTGTGGGAGGGTGTGGGATATTGGGTGTGGGAGGGCTTACAAGGTTGGGTGTGGGATGTGGGGTGTGGGATGGTGTGGGGACAACATATGGGGCAGCAGGATGTGGGAGGTTACACAGGTACAACATAACATGCATTTGTGTTTTGGGGGTGCTACATTACAGCCTTTTGGGCAAAAAAGCTGCTAGTGGCTAACCAAAAAAGGCTGCTTATAAAGACACTGGTTCAATTCCACACACAACACATATGGCAGAAGGGTGCAGGAGGTTGCTAGCTGGCTTTTATTGAAGGTGCTACAGGTTGCACAGGTACTGCATAGCATGCATTTGTGTTTTGGGGTTGCTACGTTTTACGACTGCCTATGCTAACCCTAAAGGGAAGGCAGTCGCAACGGTTGGAAGGCAGCCTTCTTAGGCAGTGCCTTGAGTCTTTTGGGATTGCTAGTGGCACCCCCAAAGACTGATTATTAAGACACCGGTTCATTTCCATAGACAACACATGGGGCAGCAGGGTGCAGGAGGTTGCCAGGGATACGGTCGGATGCCGATAGGCTGCTTGTACAGAAACTGGTTCTTTTAAATAGACTGCCCATGTGATGGGGCAGCAGGGTGTGAGAGGTTGCCAGGGATAAGGTTATATGCCCATAGGCTGCTTTGAAAGAAACTGGTTCATTTCCAAAGACAACACATGGGGAATCAGGGTGTGGGAGGTTGCCAGGGATAAGGTTGGATGCCCATAGGCTGGGGGATATGAAGACAGGGACATGGAGGACGGCATGGGTGCTGCTAGGGGTGGCTTGTGCTCATGCAAGGATTGGGTACTGCTAGGGTCAGATGCTGGATTGGGTGCTGCAAGGGTCTGCAAGGGTCATATGCTGCCATAAGGGTTGGGTGCTGCTAGGGTCGTATGCTGCCATAAGGGTTGGGTGCTGCTAGGGGTGGCTTGTGCTCATGCAAGGATTGGGAGCTGCTAGGATCGGATGCTAGTTGGATACTGCTAGGGTCGGATGCTGGGTTGGGTGCTGCAGTGGTCTGCAAGGGCTGGATGCTGCCATAAGGGTTGGGTGCAGTTAGGGGTGGCTTGTGCTCATGCAAGGATTGGGTGCTGCTAGGACAAGGGTCGGATGCTGCCATACGATTTGGGTGCTGCCAGCGACATGCTCGGTGTCAACCTACCTGGCTCGTGTTGACCTCGTGTTCCTCTTCCCTTGGGTGTGTGGATACAGTTAGCAAGCATTGGCGAGATCACCTTCTTCACGTTGTCCCGCATCATGGGGAAGATCTTTTGAACAAAAGCATCTAGCTGCTGCTTGAACAGCAGGGCTGGGTACTTGGCCTCAACTTGCTTGAAGCCACCTGCAGAAAGGGCATGTGATGAGATGTGACCAGATGTCTTGAACAGCACAGTCGTGTGATGTGATGTGACGAGATGTGGCATGATGGACCGGTGTCTTTCCACTATGGTGTCTTTCCACTACTAGCCTTCCGGGTGCTACTAGCAGCTTTTTTTACTCAGAAGCAACCCTACAAGGTTATACCGTACCCCCCCCCCCCAAACAGCAAGGTACGTAATGTAGCACTTGTGCTCCTAGTAGAACCTTAAATACAAGTTTGATCGCCACTCACCAACACCACCACTACAGACGGAAGCGTCAGCACTGCTAAGGGATACAGAGCGATTGAACACACAGCATAACCCAAAGCGTGCTCCTTTTCCCAGCCTTTGGGGTGCTCCTAGCAGCTTTCTTTTTTTGACCCTCCAAAGGATCTAACGTAGCACCCGCAAAGCAGCAAGGTACGTAATGTAGCACGTTAAATATAAGTCTGCTCGCCACTCACCACCACCACCACCGTGGATGGAAGCGTCTGCGCTGTTGAGAGCTGCTGAGCGATTGAATAGGCCGCCAAACACAAAGCGTGCTGCAGAAGCATCCCCAGCACCCGCGGTCTGCTGCCCAGTGCAAAATAAAAGCTATTTCATAAAAGCTTGCTCGCCAATCACCAAAAACACCACCGTGGATGGAAGCGTCGGGCACTGTTGAGTGCTGATGAGCGATTGAATAGGCCGCCAAACACAGAGCGTGCTGCAGAAGCAGCACCAGCACCCACGGTCTGATGCCCAGTGCAAAATAAAAGCTATTACATAAAAGCTCGCTCGCCACTCACCACCACCACCACCGTGGATGGAAGCGTCTGCGCTGTTGAGTGCTGATGAGCGATTGAATAGGCCATCTAACACGAAGCAAGCTGCAGAGGCAGCACCAGCACCCACGGTCTGCTGCCCAGTGCAAAATTAAAGCTATAACACAAAAGCGTGTTGCCACTCACCAACACCACCACCGTGGATGGAAGCGTCTGCGCTGTTGAGTGCTGCTGAGCGATTGAATAGGCCGCCAAACACGGAGCGTGCTGCAGAAGCAGCACCACGCACGGTAGGCTGCCCACCACGGCTGAACTGACTACCGCTGGCAGGCTTGATGTTCTTCTGGAGCATGTGCAGCAGAGTCACTGTGTTGCTGAGCCTGCGGAACAGCACACGAATCCCAGTTGTTTAGAAAATAGCAAGTTGAGCTAGGTTGAAGTAAAATCCCAGTTGGCTACAAGAAAGCAACTTGAGCTGTGAGACTGCGGGACAGCATACGAATCCCAGTTGTTTAAAAAAAAGCAAGTTGAGAGTATGTGAGTGGGAGTGGTAGGGTAGGGAGGGATCTAGGTGATCAAACACACACATGCCACACACACACACACACACGACACACATACATATCGAAAAGAAAGCTAGGAGGATTCCTCACCAGTACGCTAAGAAGGCATTGTCGTCATGCTGACTCTCAATCTTGCTACCGATGGTGGGTTAGTTGAAGAGGATGCCACACACACACATGCCACACACACGACACACATACATATCAAAAAGAAAGCAAGGAGGATTCCTCACCAGTACGCTAAGAAGGCATTGTCGTCTTGCTGACTCTCAATCTTGCTGCCGATGGTGGGTTAGTTGAAGAGGATGCCACACACACACGACACACATACATGTCAAAAATAAAGCTAAGAGGACTCCTCACCAGTATGCTAAGAAAGCATTGTCGTCTTGCTGACTCTCAATCTTGCTACCGATGACACCAATGATTCGCTCGAACATGGGCGTGCGATCTGCCTGAAAGTACCTCCATTGCAAACAGCAGCGGAAGACGACAACAGCAGCTAGGGGGCGGCCCCTGTGGTGCGCAAAGACACATGTTAGGTTGGGTTTGAAAACATGGTCTGTTAGGCGGAGTAGACATGGAATATGCCCCATATCTACTAGTTTTGTATTATCAAATTATTCAGTGCGATCAGCCTGGAAGTACCTCCATTGCAAACAACAGCGGAAGACGACAACAGCAGCTAGGGGGCGGCCCCTGTGGTGCACGGAGACACATGTTTAGGGACCCTCATATCTTATGATATCGAGCAAGTAAGATACCATTTATATCATACAAACCGCGTCATATGATACATGAAAACAAAAATATATATAACTTAAGCCTAGTCAGACTGCCGGCATCATATGACATGAAATCATACTGCCGTTCCTTACACATGTTAGGTTGGGTCTGAATACACGGTCTATTAGGTGGAGTAAACATGGACTTTTCCCCAGATCCATTGGTTGTTTTAATCATATTATCCAGTGCACCTGTGGTGCACGGAGACCCATGTTATGTTGGGTTTAAATGCATGGTCTGTTAGGCTGAGTTAACATGAATTTTTTCCCAGATGCCTTGGTGGTCTAGTTTAAAATATTTAAATTATTCAGTGCGATCAGCCTAGAAGTACCTGGCAACATATTCAAGTAGTACAAGTAGAAACATTCAGTTGCCTAAATGGATTTTATTAAAATTAAAACCATCAAATGTGTAATTTCAAACTATCCTACTCTAGACAAAACGACAGATGTAAAATGCCAAATAATATCCTACCCCAGGCTACCCCCTCCAAATGATTCTCTCAACGAGCGCTATCCACTTGTAGTCATGCGTGTGGATTTAGACAAAGTTTCACAAATTGTCAAGCGAACCCCCTTTCCTAGCCCTGATTCTGAGCTAACCTAGCAAGTTTTTGGTGTTCGAGAATTAGTGTGAAGGCTATGCTGCATGTCTAAGAACCCTCCATTCACCCAATACGTTTGGGGGGGAAATATCGTGTATTGTGTACTGAAATTTGTTTTTACAAATCGCTAGGAAGAAGGTGAAGGGTGAGTTAACTTGTTGAAGCCAAGGCTGGATCCAACGGACATGACTCGTACTTCGTATACTTCCTTCGTTTATATACTTTTTTCTTCTTCTTACGATATGTTTTTCACCAAGTTGCTAGAAAGAAGGTGAAGGATGAGCTTACTTGTTGAAGCCAAGGTTTGAGCCAACGGGGATGACTCTGACTTCTTATACTTCCTTCGCTTTATACCTTTTCATCTTCTCACAGTCTTACAGGCATATTTGTTTTTAACAAGTTGCTAGGAAGAAGGTACATGATGAGCATACTTGTTGAAGCCAAAGTTTGATCCAACGGTGATGACTTTTACTTCTCATACTTCCTGTGTATACATACTTTTCCATATTTTTCTTTCTCTTTCAGACATGTATTGTGACCAAGTAGCTAGGAGGGTACAGGATGAGCTTACTTGTTGAAGCCAAGGTTTGATCCAATTGAGTTGAGCAGACGCTCCTCCTCCTGCTTGCGCTTCTCCTGGATGAGTTGTTGCTGCCTGGCTTGAAGCTCTCTTGTCTTGCGTTCAATCTCAGTCTCGGCACTGCCGGGCGTACCTTGCTGTGGCCCTGGGCTACGGCTACAAGGGGTATATGCAATGGCTCAGTAAGCCAGATGTGGGCATGATAGGTAATTGTGATTGGGATGGGCATGGGAGCTTGTTGTGATCGATCTCTGTCTCGGCACTGCCGGGCGCACCTTGCTGTCCCTGGGCTACGGCTACATGGGGTACAGGGTGAGTGTGTGAGTGAGTGAGTGTGAGTGTGGTGGGGCTGGGGTACAGGGTGTGTGGGTGAGTGGGTGGAGGGTGAGTGTGGGGGTAGGGTGGAGGATATGTGTGTGGGGCTGAGGTGAGTGGCTGGGGTAGACTGTGAGCAGGTGGGTGAGCACACCTGTCTGTGACGCTGGGCTACGGCTACAAGGGGTAGAGGGTGAGTGTGTGGGCGAGTGGATCGGCAGGAGTGAGTGTGGTGGGGCTGGGTGGGTGGCTGGGGTAGAGGGTGAGTGTAGGGTGGATGGTAAGTGTGTGAGGCTGAGGTAACTGGCTGGGGTACAGGGTGATAGTGTGGGTGTGCTGGTGGAGGGTGAGTGTGGGGGTAGGGTGGAGGGTAAGTGTATGGGGCTGAGGTGAGTGGCTGGGATAGAGGGTGGGCAGGTGGGTGAGCACACCTGTCTGTGACGCTGGGCTACGGCTGCAAGTGGTTAAGGCGATGCAATGGCTCAGTAAGCAAGATGTGGGCATGATAGGTTATTGAGATCAGGCATGGGAGCTTGTTGTGATCGACCTCTGTCTCGGCACTGCTGGGCGCACCTTGACCCTGGGCTGTGGCTACACGGGGTTGAGGGTGAGTGTGTGTGTGGGTGTGTGGGTGGCGGGTGAGTGTGGGGGTAGTGTGGAGGGTGAGTGTGTGGGGCTGAGGTGAATGGCTGGAGTAGACGGTGAGCTGGTGGTCAGGCGCACCTTGCTATGTCCCTGGACTTCGGCAACATGGGGTGCAGGGTGAGTGTGTGGGTGAGTGGATTAGCGGGTGTGAGTGTGGTGGGGCTCGGGTACAGGGTGAGAGTGTGGGAGAGTGAATAGGCAGGTGTCAGTGTGGTGGGGCTGGGTGGATGGCTGGGGTAGAGGGTGAGGGTGGGGTGGAGGATTCGTGTGTGGGGCTGAGGTAAGCGGCTGGGGTAGAAGGTGATTGTGTGGCTGTGTTGGTGGAGGGTGAGTGTGGTGGTACGGTGGAAGATAAGTGTGTGGGGCTGATGTGAGTGGCTGGGGTAGAGGCTGGCCAGGTGGGTGGGCGCACCTTGCTGTGACGCTGGGCTATGGCTGCAAAGGTGATGCAATGGCTCGGTAAGCAAGATGTGAGCATGAGAGTTTGTTGTGATTGAGATGGGCATGGGAACCTCTGTCCCGGCAGTGCCGATCGCACCTGTCCGTGGCGCTGGGCTACGGCTACAATGGGTTTATGCAATGGGTTAGTAAGCAAGATGTAGGCATGATAGTTTATTGTGATTGGGATGGGCATGGGAGCTTGTTGTGATCGACCTCTGTCTCGGCAGTGCAGGGCGCACCTTGCTGTGACGCCGGGCTATGGCTATTAGGGGCATATGCAATAGCTCAGAAGCAAGATGTGGGCATTATATTTTGTTGTGATTGAGATGGGCATGGGAGCTTGTCTTGCGGCTGAACTGTGTCTCGGCAGTGCCAGACGTACCTGTCTATGATGCTGGGCTACGGCTGCAAGTGGTTAAGGTGATGCAATGGCTCGGTAAGCAAGATGTGGGCATGATAGGTTATTGAGATTGGGATGGGCATGGGAGCTTGTTGTGATCGACCTCTGTCTTAGCAGTGCCAGACGTACCTGTCTGTGACCCTGGACTATGGCTGGAAGGGGTAGAGGCAATGCAGGTGGCTCAGTAAGAAATGTGTGGGCATGAGAGGTCATAGTGATTGGGATGGGCATGGAAGTTTGTTTTGATTGAAATGGCTAGAGAGTCTTGTCTTGCGCTCGACCTCTGTCTGGGCAGTGCCAGTCGCACCTATCTGTGAAGCTGGGCTATGGCTGCAAGTGGTTAAGGCGATACAATGCCTCAGTGAGCTAGGTTTGTGTCGGGAGAACTACCTCCTGGAGTGAAAGTCCTTTCACAACTAAATACAAATGCTTACCCAAGCTCATCTGGGGTGCCATACAGGAAAGGGTCAACCCAGAACATTAAAAGGAGACAGCCAAAACCAGAGAGTAGGAAACAGGGGAGACAGGCCAACATAGTAGTAGAAAACAGGAGACAGCCAACCCAGAACATAAACAGGAGACAGCCAACCTAGAGTAGGAACAGGAGACAGCCAACCCAGAACATAAACAGGAGACAGCCAACCCAGAACATAAACAGGAGACAGCCAACCTAGAGTAGGAACAGTAGACAGCCAACCCAGAGTAGGAACAGGAGACAGCCAACCTAGAGTAGGAACAGGAGACAGCCAACCTAGAGTAGGAACAGGAGACAGCCAACCCAGATCATAAACAGGAGACAGCCAACCTAGAGTAGGAACAGGAGACAGCCAACCCAGGACATAAACAGGAGACAGCCAACCCAGGACATAAACAGGAGACAGCCAACCTAGAGTAGGAACAGGAGACAGCCAACCCAGAACATAAACAGGAGACAGCCAACCTAGAGTAGGAACAGGAGACAGCCAACCCAGAACATAAACAGGAGACAGCCAACCTAGAGTAGGAACAGGAGACAGCCAACCCAGAACATGAACAGGAGACAGCCAACCTAGAGTAGGAACAGGAGACAGCCAACCCAGAACATAAACAGGAGACAGCCAACCTAGAGTAGGAACAGGAGACAGCCAACCCAGAACATAAACAGGAGACAGCCAACCTAGAGTAGGAACAGGAGACAGCCAACCCAGAACATAAACAGGAGACAGCCAACCTAGAGTAGGAACAGGAGACAGCCAACCCAGAACATAAACAGGAGACAGCCAACCTAGAGTAGGAACAGGAGACAGCCAACGAAGAACATAAACAGGAGACAGCCAACCTAGAGTAGGAACAGGAGACAGCCAACCCAGAACATGAACAGGAGACAGCCAACCCTGAATATAAATAGGAGACAGCCAACCCTGAATATAAACAGGAGACAGTAAACCCAGAATATATACAGGAAACAGCCAACCCAGAGCTGTAGCTAGGCTTACCCAAGCTCATCTGGGGTGCCATACGGCCTGCCTGCCTGACCGCCTGCTGATGGTGGGGGCATGCCCAGCATACCACCCATGGAGTCGTACATTGCCTTGGCATAGCCGGGGGCAGCGGCTTGGGCTCGGTTTACCAAGCTGGCCATCATGGGAGACAGTCGGATGGCCTCAGCAGAGCCAGGAGACGCTGCCAACTGACCTGTGGGCAGGTGGGTGGGGCAGATAGATGGGTACTGTTGACAAGTGGGCAGGTGGGGCAGATAGATGGGTACTGTAGACAAGTGGGTGGGTGGGGCAGATAGATGGGTACTGTAGAAAAGTGGGTGGGTGGGTGGGGCAGATAGATAGGTACTGTAGACAAGTGGGTGGGTGGGTGGGGCAGATAGATGGGTACTGTTGACAAGTGGGCAGGTGGGGCAGATAGATGGGTACTGTAGACAAGTGGGTGGGTGGGGCAGATAGATGGGTACTGTAGAAAAGTGGGTGGGTGGGGCAGATAGATGGGTACTGGTGAACAAAGCGGGTGGGGGGGGGGGCAGATAGATGGGTACTGTAGAAAAGTGGGTGGGTGGGGCAGATAGATGGGTACTGTAGACAAGTGGGTGGGTGGGGCAGATAGATGGGTACTGTAGACAAGTGGGTGGGTGGGGCAGATAGATGGGTACTGTAGACAAGTGGGTGGGTGGGGCAGATAGATGGGTACTGTAGACAAGTGGGTGGGTGGGGCAGATAGATGGGTACTGTAGAACAAAGGTGGGTGGGTGGCGGCAGATTGATCAGATAGATGGGTATGTAGAAAAGTGGTGGGGTGGGGGCAAGATAGCATGGGTAATGTTGGAGAAAGTAGGGTGGGGGCAGAAGATGGTTACTGTAGAAAGTGGGGGTGGGGCAGATAGATGGGTACTGTAGAAAAGTGGGTGGGTGGGGCCAGATGGATGGGTTACTGTAGATAAGTGGGTGGTGGGTGGGCAGATAGATAGAGGGTTACTGATAGAAAAAGTGGGGTGGGTTGGGGCAGAGATGAGGGTTACTGGAGACAAGGGGGATGGGTGGGGCAGATAGATGGGTACTGTGACAAGTGGGTGGGTGGGGCAGATAGATGGGTACTGTAGGAACAAGTTGGGTGGGTGGGGCAGATAGATGGTACTGGTTAGAAAAGTGGGTGGGTGGGGGGCAGATAGAAGGTACGTAGACAAGGGGTGGGGGTGGGGCAGATAGTGGGTACTGTTGACAAGTGGGCAGGAGGGTGGGGAGATGGCAGGATAGATGGTAATGGTAGACTAAGTGGGTGGTGAGGGCAGGATAGATGGTACTGTAGAACAAAGGGGGGGGGGGGGGCAGATAGACTAGCCGGGGTAATGGTGAAAGTGGGTGGGGGGGAAGATAGAGGGGGTAATTGTACGAAAGTGGGGGGTGGGGGAGATGAGAGGGGTACTGTAGACAATGTGGGTGGGGGGGATGTATATGGGTACTGTAGACACAAGTGGGTGGGCGGTCGGGGGAGCAGATAGATAGGATGGGGGTCTGGTAGACAAGTGGCGTGGGTGGGGCAATCGATGGTATGAGCCAAGGGGGGGGTGGGGCCGATAGATGGGTTACTGTAGCCAAAAGTGGGTGGGTGGGGCGATAGATGGGTTACTGTAGACAGGGGTGGGGTGGGCAGATGGATGGGTACTGTGGACAAGTGGGTGGGTGGGGCAGATAGATGGGTACTGTAGAAAAGTGGGTGGGTGGGGCAGATAGATGGGTACTGTAGACAAGTGGGTGGGTGGGGCAGATAGATGGGTACTGTAGAAAAGTGGGTGGGTGGGGCAGATAGATGGGTACTGTAGAAAGTGGGTGGGTGGGGCAGATAGATGGTACTGTAGACAAGTAGGTGGGTGGGGCAGATAGATGGGTATGTAGACAAGTGGGTGGGTGGGGCAGATAGATGGGTACTGTAGACAAGTGGGTGGGTGGGGCAGGATGGATGGAGAGGGTATGTAGACAAGTGGGGGGTGGGGCCCAGATAAGGGGTGAGATGGGTACTGTAGAAAAGTGGGTGGGTTGGGCAGATAGATGAGTGCACTGCTAACTGGGTACGCTGCCAACTGTAAACTCTGCCAACTGACCTGCGGCTGGAGACAGTGCACCAGCGTCTGCCCCCGGAGCAGCGACAGCGGTGACGTTGACGCCTGCAACTTCGACAGTGCGGGGCGCGGTGTAGGCTTGAGAAGCTGATGCGGCTGTTGCTGCTGCTGCATGCATCATCATCTGCCTATCCTTCACAGTCACCTCCCGGAGCTTTTCAACTTGATCCTGAAGCTCGAGGACCTAGGTGATGGGTAAGAAAGTCGAACGTGAGCATGAAGTAGGTACTATTTGTTTCAGGTCATCCTTCATGGCATGGAACTTTTCAACTTGATCACGGAGCTTTCAACTTGATCCTGAAGCTCGAGGACCTAGGTGATGGGCAAGGAAGTTAGACGTGAGCATGGAGTAGGCACTTTTTGAATCAGGTCATCCTTCATGGCGTTGAACTTCTTCTCAATGTCAGCGCCTATCCAGTCACTTGGCAACAGGACCCATCTATCTACCACACCCAACTGCCCACTTGTCTATAGTACCCATCTATCTTCCCCACCCACCTGCCGACGGGCCTCATGTCTCTGGTTGCAGGCGTTCTGCAGCCTGTATATCATTTTTCACGGCATGGAACTTCTTCTCAAGGTCAGAGCCCACCCACCCACTCATCTACGGTACCCATCTATCTACCCCAACTACCTGTCCACTTGTCTGCAGTTCCCATCTGTCTGCCCTACCCACCTGCCCACTTGTCTACAGTTCCCATGTGTCTGCCCCACCCACCTGCCCCCGGGCCTCGTCTCTCTGGTTGCAGGCATTCTGCAGCCGGTGTATCAGGTCATCCTTCATAGCATGGAACTTCTTCTCAATTTCAGAGCGTTCGTTCATTTGTCGCTGGATATAGTCCTGTGCCGTGCTTAGTTTACGGTCCAGCTCCCCCTTCTCTTTGGCAGCCTTCTCAGTCAGTTCTGTCAGCTGCGTTTGGATGGACTCCGCCTCCTTCTCCCACCTCTCTCGCTCGGCAATCTCAACCACGAGGTCGGCGGCGGCAGTGGTTTGAGCGGCGGCAATCAAGGTAGCTTGCTCCGCTTCCATTGCCTTCACCTTCTTCTCAGCCTCAGCCAACAGCGCCTGTGAGACAGAGACAGTCCAGTTAGATGGTTTTGGGAGGTGGGTAGGTGGGTAGGTAAGTTAGGCTGTTAGTGAGTCTAGAGACAGCGATGCAGGTTGCTTGCTCCGCTTCCATTGCCTTCACCTTCTTCTCAGCCTCAGCCAGCAGCGCCTGTGAGGCAGATACAGTCCAGTTAGATGGTTTGGCAGGTGGGTAGGTGGGTAGGTAGACAGGCAGATGGATAGGTAAGTAGCGAGGTAGGCTGTTAGTTTTTTGGCAGCAGCGATCAAGGTTGCTTGCTCCACTTCCATTACCTTCACCTTCTTCTCAGCCTCAGCCAGCAGCGCATGTGAGACAGAGACAGTCCAGTTAGATGGTTTGGTAGGTGGATAGGTGGGTAGGTAGGCAGTAGGTAGGCAGGTAGATTGGTAGGTAAGAAGCAAGTTAGCCTGTTAGTGAGTCTGGAGGCAGCTATCAAGGTAGCTTACCCACCCTCATTTGCCTTCACCTTCTCCTCAGCCTCAGCCAGCAGAGCCTGCGAAACAGTCCAGTTAGATGGTCTGGTGGGTGGGTATGTAGGTGTGTAGATGGTTTCATATGTAGGTGTGTAGATGGTTTCATATGTAGGTGGGTACGTAAGTAGCTTGCTCAGCCTCCAATGCTTTCGCCTTCCTCTCGGCCTCAGCCAGCAGAGCATGTGAGACAGTCCAGTTAGATGGTCTGGTGGGTGGGTGGGTGGGTGGGTGGGTAGGTGGGTATGTAAGTAGCTAGTGAGTTAGCATGTTAGTTTTTCGGTGGCGGCGATCAAGGTAGCTTGCTCAGCCTCCATTGCTGTCATCTTCTTCTCAGCCCCAGCAAGCAGAGCATGTGAGACAGAGACAGTCCAGGTAAATGGTACTTGCAGCTTTTGTGGCTCAGACATCAACCCTGATATAGACTCCTATATAGCACCCCCAAAACAACAAGGCACATAATTCAGCATGAGTGCTATATAAAGCACGTTCCAGAAAACCGTGCTGACACTCAACACCAACCCTGCTGACACCCAACACCAACCACACCAACACACCTTCTCATCCTTGACAGCCTGTCTGAGCTCATTACGCTGGTTCTGAACCATATCAAGAGTGCCCTGCAGTTCCGCGACCTTCAGCTCCAACGCGTTCTTGTCCTCTAGTAGCTTGCCACTCTCACGAGCATCTACCCGCAGCTGGCGCAACTCGCGCTTGGCCATCTGCAACCAGCAAGGAAAGTGCTCAGGTTCACGTTGTGCTCACGCGTGTGTGTTTTGTTACATTCCAGGGGTGTATTGTAACATTTCAAGTGCTCAGGTTCATGTATGCATATATATTGCTACAGTCCTGGGGTAGCAAAATAGGCGAAAAGGACTTGCCCAACCATGACACCAGGAGGGGCCAAAACGGGGGCAACACGATGAACTAAACCCTAAACAATTGTTTTACCGACGGGGGCCCAGAGTTCGTGCTACAGTGATCATTTATTCTATCAATTTTCACGTGGAGGATTGCAAGTTGCTGATGTGTGGACATACATTTAGTGACCGGCATATCATATGGTGTTGACGAGGATGACATCAAACACATTATATCATATGATATTGTATATAAATGGTAACTTTAGCCTAGTCAGACTGCTGGCATCATGTGATATCATATTGCCGTTCCCTACATATAATCACTCAGGCCATGAGTGTTTGCCAACAACAAGATTAAGAATAACAACAACAAGGCGCACCTTGATGCGGTATGCAGTTTGCACTGCAAGCACAGCCTGCCTTTGGGCCTTGAACTTGGTAGCAGCCTTGTGGCATATTGAGATTGACAAGAATAACAACAACAACAACAAGAAAAACAACAGCAAGGCGCACCTTATGCGGTATGCAGTTTGCACTGCAAGCACGGCCTGCCTTTGGGCCTTGAGCTTGGTAGCAGCCTTGTGGCATATCGAGTTTGACAAGAATAACAACAACAACAACAACAACAAGAATAACAACAACAACAAGAATAACAACAACAACAAGAATAACAACAACAACAGCAAGTCACACCTTGATGCGGTATGCAGTTTGCACTGCAAGCACGGCCTGCCTTTGTGCCTTGAACTTGGTGAAAGCCTTGTGGCAGCGCCATGCAGCCTGGATAGCCACAGCGGCATGCTGTTTGCGCAAGGCCATGAACGTAGCGCGTGCGTTCTTCCCTCGCCAGACTGACTGGATGCTCAGGATCATGCCGTACACCGCGTTGTACTCCTTCTGAGCCCGGTGGGTGCGGTACAAGCTCTGCAGAGCGAGGGCAGCGTTGGTTTCGCGCATGCTGCGGTACACCCTGCGAGCATGCAGCGCACGAGCTGCGCTCTGCATGAAGACAGCTGCGGCCTGCATCTTGCGGTAGTGCTTGGCTGCCAGCCAGCCCTTGGAGAAGCGTTGGATGGTGGTGGCAGCACCGTTCAGCATGTCGGTGCGCACCTTGTCTAGCAGTGCCATCTGGCCAGCACGCAAGAACACCTGGCGAAAATAGACAGCATGATATGTGTACGTTTGTTTGTATAAAATTGTTGTTATACTGCAAGGTGGGTCCTTGTCAAGCAGCGCCATCTGGCCGGCATGCAAGAAGACCTGGCAAAAGAAGACAACAGGAGATTTGCCGTGTATACAATCATCATGTAGGTGGGAACCTTGTTAAGCAGCGCCAACTGGCCGGCACGCAAGAAGACCTAGCGAAAGAAGACAGCATGAGATTGTATGTGTTTGTGTGTTAACAAATATTGTGATACCGTGAGGTGGGACCTTGCCGAGCAGCGCCATCTGACTGGGACGCAAGAAGACCTGGAGAATGAAGGCAGCATGAGATTTCATGTGTATGTGTGTTTACAAATGTTGTTATGCCGGGAGGTGGGACCGTGCCAAACCAAGCCATCTGGCTGACATGCAAGAAGACCTGGCGAAATAAGCATGGGATTTGTTTTTTACGGGACCAAGCAACAAGCCAGCAGCAAGTCAACCCAGGAGAAGAAATCTAAGACACGCATCCCACGCTGGTTTCTGAGCACAAACGGGACAAAGCAATAACCCAGCAGCAAGTCAATCCAGGAGAAGAAACCTAGAAGATTAAACTCACCCACCTTGATTCCAAAGGATATGAGGGACGAATCAACAACCCAGCAGCAATCTAACCAACCCAAGAGCAAGCCAACGCAGGAGAAGAAATCAAGAAGAGGACATCCCCCACCTCACCCGCTCCCACCCCCCATGCTAGCATCACCTACACCACCCCATCCCATCCCCCACCCCACCCCTCACCCGCTCCCACCCCCCATGCTAGCATCACCTACCCCACCCCATCCCATCCCCCAGACCACCCCTCACCCGCTCCCACCCCCCATGCTAGCATCACCTACCCCACCCCATCCCATCCCCCACCCCTCACCCGCTCCCATCCCCCATGCTAGAATCACCTACCCCACCCCATCCCCCCACCTCACCCGCTCCCACTCCCCATGCTAGCATCACCTACCCCATCCCATCCTCCACCTGCTCCACTCCCACCTACCCACCTTGGTTTCACCCAGCTGGTAGCCGTTGATATCTGCCTTGGTGATGATCTTAGTAGTGATATCTCGGTCATCTAGGTTGTCTTGGCGAAGCAGATCTGGTGCCAGCTGCCAGAAATGGTCGACGAAATCGGCATAAGGCCTCCTGGAGGGGAAGCCAGCACAGCTGATGCGCACTGCCTCCAGCACACCTGTGTGGGGGGTGTGAGTTTTGTGTGTGTGTGTGTGTGTGTGTGGGGGGGGGGGGGGGGGGAGGGGGGGGGCAGCTACCATAAATGGTCCATGAAATCGACATATGGCCTCCTACAGGGGAAGCCAGCACAGATGATGCTTACTGCCTCCAGCACACTTGTGGAAGGGAGGGATGGAGGAGGGGAGGGAGGAGGGAGGGGCCAGGAGGGAGGGAATGGGAGGGCGGGAAGAGAGGGAGGGAGGGAAGGGAGGGACGGGAGGGAGGGATGTAGGGGAGGGGAGAGCGAGGGAGGGAAGGGAGGGGGGAGGAGGGAGGGGAGAGAGGGGGGGAAGGAGGGGGGGGGGGGGGGGGGGGGGGGCGGGGGGGGAGGGAAAGAAGGGGAGGGACGGGAGGGGAGGGAAGGGAGGGGGGGATGGGGAATGCGAGAGAATTGGAACAGTGCAATAGAGTGGAGGGGGCCACAAGGAAGTAAGGACGGTTGAAAGCTGTCGGGAGGAGTTGGAAGGTACAGAAAGCCAGGGGGGGGAGGGAGGGGAGGCGGGATGTGTGCGTGTGTGGTGGTGGTGGTGTGTGTGTGGGGGGGGGGGCTTCCAGAAATGTTCGATGAATTCGACATAAGGCCTCCTGGAGGGAAGCCAGCACAGCTGATGCGCACTGCCTCCAGCACACCTGTGTGGGGTGGGGGGGGGGGGGGGGGGGGGGTAGGGGGGAATATTGAGTGCACTTACCACCGCAGCACAGATGAAATGGAGTGTTAGTGTTCCCAAACATCATTCGCTGGTTGGCATAGTTCGACAATGTGTGTGTGCGTGAGGTGGTGGTGGCTGGGGGGGGGGGGGGGGGGGGGGGGGGGGGGGGGGGTCTTGCTTTTTCTGTTAACTATTAGTCTTTGATTGAGAGCACTTACCACCGCAGCGCAGCTGATGCAGAGTGTTCGTGTTCTCAAACATCATAGGCTTGTTGGCAGAGTTGGGCTTGATGCAGCGCACGTAGTGAGGCTCCATGGTGTGCAGCTGTGTCATCAGGTCCGCAAGTTGCTTCTTGAATTGGGAAGCCACGGAGTTGAACTTGAAGGCCTTGTAACCTTTTCCGTCACCTGCAAAGGGAGGGGGTTGATGTTGGCGGTTGGGTTGGGTTGGTTGGGTTGGGTTTGATGTTGGCGGTGGGGTTGGGTTGGGTTGGTTAAGTTGGTTGGGTTAGGTGGGAGACATGGCTCTGGTCTAGAAGTGTTTGGTGTCGGTGATTGGCTGCTGTGTTTGGTGGGAGACATAACCCTGGCCTGGAAATGTTTGGTGTTGGCGGTCAGATTGGGTGGGAGACATGGCTGTGGTATATACAAGCTTGGTGCGTGAGGATAGGTTGGGTGGAAGACATGGCCCTGGCCTGGAAATTTTCTGTTTCGGGGTTCATATTGGGTGGGAGACATTGCTCTGGTTTAAACGAGTTTGGTGCTGGCGGTTGGGTTGGGTGGGAGACATGGCTACGGTTTATAATGGCCATGGTCTGGGAATGTTTTGCGTCGACGTTAAGATTGGGTGGAAGACATGGCTGCGGTTTAGAAGTGTGAAGTGCTGGGAATTGGGTTGGGCGGGAGACATGGCCAAGGCCTGTAAATGTTCGGTGCCGGCGTTCAGATGGGGCGGTAGACACGGCTCTTGTCTGTACGTGTTTGGTGCTGGCAGTTGGGTCGGGTGAGAGACATGGCCAAGGCCTGGAAATGTTTTGTATCACAATCAGATTGGGTGGGAGACATGGCCCTGGTATAAACATGTTTGGTGCTATTGGTCCATGAGCAGCCCAGAGTTGGCTGAAACACATGGAAGTATGAGAAGTCCTACAAGTGTCGCAAGCGACGCGGAAAATTTGCTCTGTACAGTGTTGACAAAAGGAGCTACAGATAGCAACGGAAATGAGTGCCACAGCCAGAAGCCAGGGTTTCCGAGACTGTTAGGGCCAGGGCTACTTGCAACGCGTTTCTTGTGGATAGACAGACAACGTGGTGACCCTGGGGGTCCCGCCCCCCAGAAGGGGGGGATCTGCCAACAATTAAATTCAAAACGACTACTGACCTTCTGCAAGAGGCTCGTAGAAGAGCTCAGACACAAAGGATGAGGAAGACACTGACAGAAGGCACTGGTGCTCAGATAGACCACGTTATAAAACAAATACTGACCTTGTGCAGGAATTGGAAGACTGTGAGCAACCGAGGGTTGGCTGAAAACACAAGGAACATTTCAATTAAACGCAATTACTGACCTTCGCCGGAGGCTCTTAGAAGAGCTCTGATACGAAGGACAAGGAACACACAGACAGAGGGCTCTAGTGCTCAGATAGACCACGTAATCAAAACAAATACTGACCTTCTGCCGGAGGTTCATAGAAGAGCTCTGATACGAAGGACAAGGAACACGCAGACAGAAGGCTCTGGTGCTCAGATAAACCACATAATCAAAACAAATACTGACCTTCTGCCGGAGGCTCGTAGAAGAGCTCTGATACAAAGGATGAGGAAGAGGCAGACAGAAGGCTCTGGTGCTCAGCGACAACAAAATCCTTGTTCTTGTCAAGGAAGTTGGCAGTCTCGTAGGTGACGACACCTAAGGTGGGGTTGAGTTTGTTAAATAGGAGCAGTCATAGATCCTTTGTGTGTGTGTGCTTGTGTTAGGTGAGGTTCAGTGCGCTGAATAGGAGTGGTAAAAGATCATTTGAGTGTGTGTGTTTTTGTGTGTGCGTTAGGTGAGGTTGAGTGCGTTTAATGGGAATGGTCAAAGATCCTTTCAGATCTGTTACATATGAATGTAGATTTAACAGTTTGCGTGTTTGTGTTAGAAGTGGTTGAGTGCGTTAAATGGGAGTGGTCGAATATCATTTGTGTGTGTGCGTTAGGCGAGTTCGAGTGCGTTAAATAGGAGTGGTCAAAGATCCTTTCAGAGCTGATACACATGTCAGGTATATTGAACAGTTTTGAGTGTGCGTGTGGAGTTGAGGAGGATGGAGAGGTGCGTTCTGATTGTCACGCAAGCATGCAACCGCATAGCGGCCGATGACAAATGATATGCAACAATAGATATCCCCGTTCAAATCACGCACCAGCTTAGTGGTCGATGAAAAATGAAGTATTGGTCTTAGGCTTGGTGAAACTTACTAAAGAAGTAGAGCATCTGTGGGGGAAAATAGTTTCAAATACAATTGTTGTACAGAAACTTCAACTCACGCACCAGCACAGTATTTGATGACACATGATATATAATAATAGATATTGTACAATGTTGTGTGGTATGTCACGCATTGATATTTATTGCAGGACAATGTTAACTTGTCACGATGAGTCTAACAAGCCTAATAATACGTAAGATACAAAATGCACATGCACCAGCATAATGGTCAATGGCACATGATATATACCAATAGCTATTGTATAATGTATCACGCTATGATCTTTAATCACGGACGGCATTAACTCATCACGATTAGTCTAACAAGCCTATCATACGTCAAGATACAAAATGCACATTCACCAGCATAATGGTCAATGGCACATGATACATAACAAAAGCTATTGTATGATACATCACGCGATGATTTTTAAACCAGGTAGGCATTAAATCGTCACGATTGGTCTAACAAGCCTTAACATACGTCAAGATACAAAATGCACATGCACCAGCATAATGGTTGATGGCAGATGATACATAACAATAGCTATTGTATGATATATCACCCGATGATTTTTAAACCAGGTGGGCATTAACTCGTTACGATTAGTCTAACAAGCCTTATCATACGTCAAGATACAGAATGTACATGCTAAAGCATAATGGGGGATGACAAATGAGGAATTGGAGGTCTTAGACTTGGAAACACTTATGAACAACTGCAGTTTCAAAGGGGGGAAATACTATCAAATACAATTGTGCAGAAACTTCAATTCACGCACCAGCTTAGTGATTGATGACAAATGAGATATTGGTCTTAGGCTTGGTGAAACTTACTAAAGAAGTAGAGCTTCTGTGGGGAGAAAAGTTCCAAATACAATTAAACAGAAACTTCAATTCATGCACCAGCATAATGGTCGACAACATATGAGGTATTGGAGGTCTTAGGCTTGGAGAAGTTATTTCAAAAAAGATTGAACAGAAACTCCAATTCACGCACCAGCATAATGGTCAACAACAAATGAGGTATTGGAGGTCCTAGGCTTGGAGAATCGCTTTGACTCCTTGCAAGTGAGAGAGTCGTACAGCTTTTGAGCCAGGTCAGCTGGAGTCGCCTTGGGGAAGCGACAGGTCTCATCCAGCAGGTCCAAGATACCAACCTTGCCCTCAATCAGGTCTAGGACATCCTGGTTGTCAACGAACTGCGGAGGGAAAGGGGCAGGAGGGAGCTTAGCCAATGGCATACATGGTTTTGTTTGAGCGGAAGGAGATGTGCTGTGTTGATGTTGGTGTTGGTGCTGGGTCGGGTTGGGTTAGGTTTGTGTTGGTTGGATTAAGCTTGTATTCATGTTGGTTGGGTTGGGTTCGTATTGGTTAGTGTTGGTTGGCGGATGAGGTGGGGGTGTGGGGTGTGGGGGGAAAGGGCAGAACTGTGTTGCTACAAGCCCCATGAGCCAGCGTCGTTGGCTTGACCTAAACTATGCCTAACCTCAAATATACTATCAAATTTGCTGGCGGATGGGTTGGGTGGGAGATACCGATCTGGCCTGGAAGTGTTAGTTGTCGGCGGTTGGATTAGGTGAGAGACTTGACCCTGGATGGTTAGTTGCACCAGTGGAAGAATTAGTGGGTGAGATAGTTAGGGATTGGAACTGGGGATATTACCCCCCACCCAACCTGCTATCTCAGTCACTTACATTTGACAAACGCAAAGCCAGTAAAAAAGGTGGTGGTGGTGTGTTGTGTTAGTGGTGGTGTGTTTCATCGCTTACCTTGACCAGTCAAACTTCTCACGCTCATATTCTACCTGCTCCATCTTGGACACGTGCTGGTGTAAGTGCTGATGCAGCTTCTCATTGGCAAGGTTGATACATAAGTGTCTTGAAAATGCACCCGGCACTTACCACTCTCAAAATGCATTTTCTATCCCTTACCTGGATGTACGACCAGTCAATCTTCTCACGCTCATACTCTGCCAGCTCCATCTTGGACAGGTGCTGGTTTAAGTGCCGCTACAGGCTCTTGTTGATACATAAGTGTCTTGAAAATGCAACCTGCACTTTCTACTCCCGAAAACGTATTTTCTCGCGCTTACCTGGATGTACGACCAGTCAATCTTCTCACGCTCATACTCTGCCTGCTCCATCTTGAACACATGCTGGTTGAAGTGCTGCTGCAGCTTCTCGTTGGCAAGGTTGATGCAGAACTGCTCGAAGTCGTTGGTCTTGAAAGACTCGAAGCCATAGATATCAAGCACACCAACTGAGGCAGCGGCATTCTTGTCCTCACCAATGGCAGCGTTGATGCGAGCCACAAGCCAATCGAACATCTGTTGCAGGACAATAAAGAAGAGTGGCTCAGTGAGTGAGTGAGTGAGTGAGTGAGTGAGTGAGTGAGTGAGTGATTCAGCCAGTCAGTCGATGGCAGCGTTGAAGCAAGCCACAAGCCAAACGAAGATCTGTTGCAGCGCTGTCGGGGAGAGTGGACAAGTGAGGGAGGGAGGGAGGGAGTCAGCCAGTCGATCAGTCAGTCAGTCAGTTAATCAGCTAGTTAGTCAGTCAGCAATTGAGCCACAAGCCAATCGAACATCAATTGCAGCACAGTCAAGGAGAGTGGATCAGTGACTGAGTGAGGGAGTGAGGGAGTCATCCAGCCGGCCAGCCAGTCAGTCAGTCAGCTAGTAAGTCAGTCGATCTGTCAGCTATCAGTCAGTCAGCCATTGAGCCAGTCTGACAGCCATTGAATCAATCATCCAATGGATCAATCAATTATCTAATTGGTCAATCAATCATCCAACGGATCGATCAATGAATCATCCAACCAATCATTATATCAATCAACTAACCACACAACAAAGCATCCCATCCTCGTGCTACATTACCTTGGCATAGATGATCTTGGCCAGAGAGTCACGGGTCTCTGCAGCAGCCTTGGGGTCCAAGGGACTAACAATGGGACCGTCAGGCGTCAAGCGTGTGCGGGTGGTCAGAGCTTTTCGCAGACCCTCGGTAGGCACACCCAGGAGTGCAGCTGTGTTGACAACAAACCTCTCGGAGTCGGCAGTGACCACGCAGGAGTCCTCGGGGCCATTGTCGAACATAATGTTACCCAGAGACAGGACGGCAGAGACTGAGCACAGTACACCTTCCTGGTCGGATGCGGGAATGCCCACACGAGTCATGGCTTGGACAGTTTGCTGCGCAGCAAGGTAGGGAGTTGGGGGTGAGTGTGGGTGAGTGTGAGTGTGGGTGTGTGTGTGGGGGTGGGGTGGGGTGGGGTGGGGTGGGGTGGGGGGGGGGGAGCTGGGGGCAGTTGGGGGATTTTAGGTTTGGTGGTGATTAAAGGAGAGGTTTGCATGTTGGGTGGGTGGGTTGGTAGGTGGGTTATGGACTGGGATACCTCACGAGCACTTTCAACCCCAGGGGGGTTGAAGCAGGTGCTCTGGTTCAGATAGTACAATATCAGCTACAGAAACTCTCTGATCATGCACCATTTTTTGGCGTCTCCGGTGGGCGCTGTTATATGTACGGGGTCACACTTCTGGGTGAAAATACTAAATAATAACAACAACAAAAACATTAAAAACAACAAATAAATAAATAACAATACAAAATAAAAATAAAACTCACATTGAACTCTTCAGCGTTGTCGACCCTAGGGAGGTTGAAGCAGGTGCTCTGGTTGAGGTAGCGGTACTCAGTAGCGGGGAGCAGTCTCATTTTTACTTTCTCCTCGGGTGAGGCTCCGTCACACAACTGCAATACAGACACAGGGAATAATGAATGAATGGTACGGTATGCAGCAGCATAGCAGTATGTAGCAGCCATTAATGATACATACATAATCACTAATGGTCTTTCTGGCTAAAAAGGGGACAACATTGTGATGCCCCACCCCCCCCCCCCCCCCCCCCCCCTCTTGCCTCGTAATAAAGCGTACTATTTATTTATTTGGTAGTTTTGCTCACTGCGTAATGCTACTGCTTACTGCCCACTGCCTAACTGCTACAAGATATGGTAGTCCTGCCCACTGTCTGCTGCTACTGCGCACTGCCCACTGCCTAACTGCAACAAGATATGGTAAATCTGCCCACTGCTACTGCGTACTGCCCACTACCCACTGCAAAATACCCACTGCTACTGCGTACTGCTACTGCATACTGCTACAACCCACTGATACTGCTGACTGCCCACTGCCTACCTGATAGAAGATATGGTAGTTCCTCTCAGGGTTGTTTACAGATACCACCCTAGACCGCTCAAGCAAGTAGGTGCGGATGGAGGCTCCAGAGATGACCCAGTTCTTGTTGAAGTTGATCTCAACATACTTGCCGAATCGAGAGGAGTTATCATTTCGGACGGTCTTGGCATTTCCAAAGGCCTCAAGAAGAGGGTTGGACTCAAGCACCTGCGTGCACAGAGAGAAACACATTAGACACAAGTAGAGGGTTGGACTCAAGCACCTGCACGCACAGAGAGATATTTTGTCATAACGTGTTAGTTGCCCCATGCCTAAATTATGTTATTGAACGTGTTAGATTCCCCATGCCCAGATGTTGTTATTGAACACTTTGGCTACCCCATACCCGGGTTTGATTATTGAACATGTTAGTTGTCCCATACCCAGATTTTGGTGTTGACATTTTTGGATAACTCATGCCCAGATAATGGTAATGAACGTTTTTGGTTACCCCATACCCAAATGTCGTTATTGAACATTTGGCTGCCCCATGCCCAGATTATGTTAATGAACATTTTGGTTATCCCATAGCAAGATTATGTTTTTGGACGTGTTCGTTGTCCCATGCCCAGCTTTTGTTTTTATACGTTCTTGGTTTCCCCATGCCTGTATTATGTTGTACATTTTGATTTTTCCATACCCAGATTTAATTATTGAACATCTGGTCATATGGAATTTAGATTATGCTATTGAACGTTTTTGGTTACCCCGTGCCTAGACACTATCATTGAATGTGTTAGTTGCCCAGATTTAGTTTATTGCCCATTGAACGTGTTGGTTGCCCTAATTTTGTCTTTTGAACGTTTTTGGCTGCCCCATGCCCAGATTATGTTATTGAACGTGTTAGAAGTCCCATACCAAGATTATGCTATTGAAAGTGTTAGTTCTCCTATACCCAGATTTTTTTTTTATTGATTTATTTGACCCATGCCCAGATTTAACTGTTAAATGTGTTGGTTGTCCAATGCCCAGATTTTGTTATTGAACATTTTTGGTCGCCCCATACCCGCTCTAAGTATGAACAGGTTTTTGATTCCACATGCCCAGCCAGCCAGGCAGATCATGTTTCTTCGGGGGGACATGTCAAGTTTTTTTTCCTTATCCACTATGGGGAACAGAATAATAGAGAGAAAACACACCAAGTCATGACCAATACAATCGACAGAGAAACAAAGTCGCGAGCAAGAACCAACATAGAACTAGAGGCAATGTAGCAACGCCAATTCGACCAATGTCGTAAAGCCATGATCTGCCGGCATGTGGAATAGGACCAGATGATGGAGACAATTGAAGACCCGCGGTAGAGATCTGAACCCGATTTCCCTTTGAGCACGTTATCTATATTATTTGAATTGAATCTTTCGAGAGATCTTTATGTGTGAGTTTGAACATGTCGAATAGTACCAAGATCTGTGCAGTTGACTCTAACCCGTTTTTGTACCCCCACCTCTAGCTATTTTAGCAAGTGTTTCAAGATCTCATTTTTTTGTGTGTCCACCCCACACTTTTCCACCCCCCTCCGATATTTTCCATTCTGTGTCCTCCACCGCCCCCCCCCTCCACTTTCCCCTTCCCACCATGCCCAGTTCATCGTCATTTTTTCCGACATCTGTTAGATTCCAACATCGCCCAGTCATGTTCTCTCGACAGTGAGGATTCACATGCCCAGATCACGTTTTCCTTGAAATGTTAGATTCCACGATGCCACGGATCAGTTATTTCGACATGTTAGATTCCCACATGCCCGATATGTTCTTCGACATGTTAGATTCCACATGCCCAGATCATGTTCTTCGACATGTTAGATTCCACATGCCCAGATCATGTTCTTCGACATGTTAGATTCCACATGCCCAGATCATGTTCTTCGACATGTTAGATTCCACATGCCCAGATCATGTTCTTCGACATGTTAGATTCCACATGCCCAGCTCAGTTCTTCGACCATGCGCGTTAGATTTCCACATGCCCAGATCATGTCTTCGACATGTAGATTCCCCATGCCCCAGATCATGTTTTCACATGTAAGATTCACATGCAAAGAATCATGTTATCGACATGAGATTCCACGTGCCCAGCAGACATGTCTTCGAAATGTTAGTTCCACAGCCCAGATCATGTCTTCGACTGTTTAGATTCCAACATGCCCAGATCAGGTTCTGACATGTTAGATTCCACCATGCCCAATCAGTTCTCGACATGTAGATTCCAATGACCAGATCATGTTATTCGACATGTTAGATCCCACATCGTCACGAATCAGTTCTTCGACTGTTAGACTTCCAACAGCCAGATCATTGTTCTTCGAACATGTTAGATTCCACATGCCCAGATCATGTTCTTCGACATGTTAGATTCCACATGCCCAGATCATGTTCTTCGACATGTTAGATTCCACATGCCCAGATCATGTTCTTCGACATCATGTTAGATTCCACATGCCCAGATCATGTTATTCGACCTGTTGAGTCCACCCATGCACAGAAATGTTCTTCGACATGTTATTAAAGATTCCAAGCCCAGATCCGGTCTTAGACCATGTTAGATTCCACATGCCCAGATCATGTTCTTCGAAATGTAGATTCCACATGCCCAGATCATGTTCTTCGACCTGTTAGACTTCCAAATGCCCCAGATTCAATGTTCTTCGACCATGTTAGATTCCACATGAACAGATCATGTTCTTCGACATGTTATCTTTGATTTTTCCAATGCCCAGACTCATGTTCTTCGACATGTTTAGATTCAACATGCCCCAGATCATGTTCTTAGCATGTCGATTCCACATGCAAAGATCAGTTCTCGAACATGTTAGATTCCATCATGCCCAATCATGTTCTCGAATTGTTAGAGCCACATGCCCACGTCATGTTCTTCGACATGTTAGATTCCAAATGCCCAGATCATGTTCTTCGACATGTTAGATTCCACATGCCCAGATCATGTTCTTCGACATGTTAGATTCCACATGCCCAGATCATGTTCTTCGACATGTTAGATTCCACATGCCCAGATCATGTTCTTCGACATGTTAGATTCCACATGCCAAGATCTGTGCTTCCGACAGGCTTAGACTTCCACATGCCCAGGCAGATCAGGTTCCGACATGTTAGATCAACATGCCAAAGATCATGTTCCGACCTCGAAATGTTAGATCCACACGCCCAGTGCATGTTTATGCGACATGTAGATTCCACATGCCCAGATCAGGTTCTTCGACATGTTAGATTCCACATGCCCAGATCATGTTCTTCGACATGTTAGATTCCACATGCCCAGATCATGTTCTTCGACATGTTAGATTCCACATGCCCAGATCATGTTCTTCGACATGTTAGATTCCACATGCCCAGATCATGTTCTCGACATGTTAGATTCCACATGCCAGATCATGTTCTTCGACATGTTAGATTCCACATGCCCAGATTCTGTTCTCGAATGTAGATCCACATGCCCAGATATGTTCTTCGGACATGTTACTTTGAATCAACATGCCCAGATCAGCCTTAGACATGTTAGATTCCTCACATGCCAAGATCATGTTATTCGACATGTTAGATTCACATGCAAAGATATGTCTCGACATGTGAATTCCACATGCCCAGATCATGTCATCCAGACATGTTAGATTCAACAGAACAGACTCAGTTCTTCGAATGTTAGATTCCCTATGACAGATCAGGTTCCATCGACTGTTAGATTCACTATGCCCCGATCAGGTTCTTCCACTGTTAGAGCCACATGCCAGATCATGTCTCGACATGCTGATTCCACATGCAGATCATGTTCTTCCCATGTAGATTCCCCCCACATGCCAGATCAGGTTCTTCGACACCTTTGTTAGATTCCACATGCCAGATCGGTTCTTCGACATGTTAGATCCACACAAGCCCCCCAATCAGGCTTCTTCTCCGACATGTTAGATTAACAATGCCACAGATTCTTGTTCTTCGACATGTTAGATTCCACATGCCCAGATCATGTTCTTCGACATGTTAGATTCCACATGCCCAGATCATGTTCTTCGACATGTTAGATTCCACATGCCCAGATCATGTTCTTCGACATGTTAGATTCCACATGCCCAGATCATGTTCTTCGACATGTTAGATTCCACATGCCCAGATCATGTTCTTCGACATGTTAGATTCAAAGGCCCATCCGCCATAATTTCTGCGACGGGAGATTCCACTTCATGCCAGTCTGTTCTTCGACATGTTAGATTTCCACATGCCCAGATCAGTTCGTCGACATGTTAATTCCACCAATTGCCAAGATCATGGTTTCTTTTCGCATGTTAGAATCCCATGCCAGTCTTCTCCTGTATTCAGGCTTTTCTTCGACATGTTCTAGATTCCACATGCCCATCATTTTCTTCGACATGTTAGATCCACCATGCCAATCATGTTCTTCGACATGTTTTTTAGATCCCACATGCCCCAGAATCATGTTTCTTCGATGGTGTAGATTCCACTGCCCCGAATCCCAATGGGTTTCTTCGAACTGTTTAGATTCCCACATGCCCAGATGTTTCATGTTCTTCGTGACATGTTTAGATTCCCATGCCCCAGATCTGTCTTCTGTCGACATTTTTGAGTTTCCCACATCCCCGATCATGTCCTTCTTCGCACATGTAGATTCCACATGCCCAGTCAATGTGTTCTTCGACATGTTTAATTCCCACATCCCCCAAATCAATTGTTCTTCTCCGTTTAGATTCCACACTGCCCAGATCCAGTTTTCTCGCGACAGGTTTTGGATTCCCACCAATGCCAGATGCAAGGGTTTCTTGTTCGACATGTTTTTAGAAAAAAAAATTTCCACATGCCCCAATCATTGTTCTCTGCGACCGTGTTAGATTCCACATGCCAGGATCAGGTTCCTTTCCGACAATGTTAGATTCCCACATTCCCAGTCATTCTGTCGACATGTGATTTCCCACATGCCCCAAGATCATGATTCTTCGACATGTTAAGATTCCACATGCCCCAGATCCATGTTCTTTCGACAGTTGTTAGATTCCAACATGCCCATGCAATATTTGTTATCTTTCGACCTTTAGAAATTTCCCCTCCACATGGCCAGGAACAATTTTTCTTTCGCTGGTTAGATTCCCACATGCCCCAGATCATTTTCATTCTTCGACCTTTTAGAATTCCACATGCCCAGATCAATGTTCTTCCCGACATGTGTAGATTCCCCATGCCCAGATCATGTGTTCTTCGACATTGTTAGATGATTCCACATGCCCCAGATCAATGTTCTTTAGAACAATTTAGTTTCCACACTCCAGATCATGTTCTCTCGACATGTGTCTGATTCCACATGCCGAATTGTTCCACAGGAATCACATGCCAAACATGTTCTTTCTGGACATGTTTAGATTCCACAATGCCCAGCATCATTTGCTTCGAGCCATGTTGATTTTCTGCAGATCATGTTCGCACATAGAATGCCCCAAGTGCCCAGTCTGTCTTCGACTGTTAATTCCCACATCCCAAGATAATTTTTTTTCTTTCTCTTCGAACATGTTAATTCAACATCGCCCAGATCATTCTTCTTCGACATGTTAGATTCACACATGCCCGAATCAGGTTCTTCGACATGTTTAGATTTCCCACATGCCCAGATCAATTCTTCGACATGTTAGATCCCAGCCCAGCAATCAAGTTTTGCTTTTGCGCGACATGTGATTCCAGATCTGTTCCCACATGTTGTTCGCAGCCCAGATCATGTTCTTCCGAAATGTTAGATTCCAAACTGCCCCAAGATCATGTTTCTTTTCGACATGCGATTTGATCCAATGCCCAAGATTCATGTTTATCTGTCTTGACATGTTAGATTTCCACATGCCCCCAGATTTATGCCTTTTTGATCATGCCTTTATTTGATGGCCCCAATTCCCCCCTAATACGTTTTTTTTTTTTGTCGGTGAATTGGCCCCAGGCCCCGTTATGCTATTGCACGTTGTTAGCGTTCCCCCATGCCCCAGATTGTGTAATTAACCATTTTGGCTGCCCCATACCCCTAACAAAATTTTAATTATTGAACTCCTTTGTAGTTGAACCCATCGCGATATGTTATTAAAGTGCCATTTTGTCCTATAACCCCAGAATTTTATTGATATTAAACGACTTGGTTGCCCCACGCCCAGATTATGCTATTGAACGTGGTAGATTCCCCACGCCCAGATTATAATATTAGACATGCTTGTTGCCCCATGCCCGGAATATGATTGGACGTGTTAATTGCCCCCCAGGTTATGTTATTTAACGTGTAGGATTCCCCATACTCAGATTTTGATATTAAACTACTTGGTTGTCCCATGCCCGGAATATCTTTTTGGACGTGTTAATTGCCCCATGCCCAGATTATGTTATTGAATGTGTTAGATTTCCCCCTGCCCAGATTGTGTTAATGAACGTCTTAGTTGCCCCATGCTCAGATTGTGTTTTTTTGACGTTTTACGCCCATTGCTCCATTACTATGTACCGTGTTTTTTTTAGTTTGCCCCCACACCAATTTAATGTTTTTTAACCATGCTGGTTCCCCATGCCCGGATTGTGTTATTAAACGTTTTGATTGCCCCACACCCAGTTTTAATTATTGAACGTGTCAGTTGCCCCATGCGTAGATTTGGGTCTTGCACGTGTTTGGTTGCCCCAGGCCCAGATTTAATTATTGTTTGTGTTAGTTGCCGGATGCACCCTTCTGTGACACGAGAATATCACCTGCTCCTCCACGCTCCTCTCGCCTTTTGCCTGACCATCACTCTTCTGACCTCCCATGTACGCTAGGTACTTCATGATCAGTTTGCTGGTCTCGGTCTTTCCAGCGCCTGACTCTCCGCTCACCTGCCAAGTGACCCAGGAATATGTATGTTGTCATGTGGGGGTGCAGGGATTTGTGTGTAAGGATGCATGGAGCTTTCTGCATCGTGGCTTATAACCAGGAAAGGTTGCGTAGGACCACCCTGGACATTGGATAGCGTTTTAGAAATGATGGTATGCATCGCACATGACGAGTTGTTGTGCTACTACCGGTGCAGACTGAAGGATTCATCATTGAGAACATGAGTAGGTGAAGATTGGAGATGGAAGCAATACAAGCTGGAAGCAATACAAGCTGGAAGCTGGGCACCCTGCTGATGATCTGGGTGGTCTTCCCAGCACAACAGTTGCATGCACACATGATCTGGCGATCTGGAGATGATCTGACAACTCTATCTTAGACGCATCCTACATCGTACCCACCAAGATTGACTGCCCCTTGCCCTCCTTTCTCATCTGCCTGTAGGAGGCATCAGCGATAGCATAGACATGGGGAGAGAGCTCGCCAAGCTCTGAACCCTTGTACTGGTCCATCATATGCGTCCCATACAGGTGGGGAAGGGAGGCAAAAGGGTTGACAGCAATGAGAATTGTCCCCGTGTAGGTGTAAATATCATCCACTTGGTATCTGCACTTCAAGTTCCAAAGTACTCCAGGCTCGTGCAGGTAGGGCAGGCGGGTCATGTCCTGGAATTGAGAGTTAAATGTGGAGTACAGGGAGTCAGGAGGGGTCAGCAGGGGCTTATTCCTTCTCCTCAAGGAATGTACTAAGCTAGGGTTGCACTAAGAGTCTCTTGAGTCGCACCTCCACACCCCGAGAATCGAAATTCTGTAGCGGAGCATCGTCGGGCTTGAGCTTCAGCTCCTTGCCTCCCTCGGTTGTAACGACGATCTGATCTCCTTCGACTTTCTTAACTTCTCCCTTAACCCAACTCTCCGCAGCATCGTGGATCCAAACTTTACTACCGGTTGTATGGACAACCGCCTCTAGAGTCATGGCTTCGTTAGGTCTTGATAAGGGTCACAGGGAGGAGATAGCTAGCGTCTAAACAAGGTCCATTGTGCGTACCTAGGAGCTATTCAGCAGCTGAAGCATGACAAGTGCAACTGGAACAATAGTTACTTTAAAGAAAGGCGAATTGTTGCGAGTCCGCCTATATGAAGCGGAGCCACTAAGAAGGACAGTGCGAGCTACTTCCGCGTGGGCTATGGACCATTCAAACACTCAAAGCTAGAGCAGATGCGCCTATTACAAGTCAGCAATACAAAAGCAGTACAGCAATTGCAGCTACACTATTTTTGAAAAGAGAGCAACAGGTCAATTTGGCACTGTCATCTACTTCAGCGATTGGACGGGTTGTCAACAACCCTCGTTTGTTTCTGCCTTTCAAAAGCTTTCAGTCATGGTCAATTATATCGATGTTAATGAGCTGGAGTCGGAGCTTTCCAGGACTCGGAAGAAGTTCGAGGAGTGGGCGACGAAGCTGCAGCGTAACGCTGTGGACGTTCGCGATAACCACATTCAGAGCATGAGCGACCAGACAGGTAGCCGAAGCTGAATAGCCTTTATAGGGTCACTGCCTCTCATACTACCACTTTCCCTGCAGGCAAGATTGATTCCTTGATAGCCAGGGCGTCGCATATGCAACAGCAAGCAGAGCAGGTGAAAGAAAGTGAGTACACAGCTCGACTCAACTCCAAGTGCTTCCCTTCCCTGGTGAAATAACCAAAAACATATATGTGAAGTACATTAATAGGACCATGCACTGTACTTCCTTGAGGATCCTGTGACTGTATCCATATTTTTATGTCTCAATTATTCCTGGGCTAGTATATTAAGAAGATGCCAGGGTTGACTGAAAGAAGGGCAGACAACTTCATTCTCTGCCCCTGAGTACATCCCCTCCATAACTGGCGCCTGGCCTTTAACAATCATCACCTGCTTGTCCATTGAAGGTAACTACGAGGAGAAAGAGTGAGATTGGATGAGGCACAATTTGCATGTGAGATGTTTAGGAAACCATTATAATGACAGTTGCCTTGTCCTGATGCCGTATTAGACTCCAAACGTGCCCGCAGTTTGACCGTGCCAAGGATGACTTACAGACATCGCAAAATATAAAATAAAATATACTATGCTATGCTATGCTATGCTATGCTATGCTATGCCTCACAGGCACTGCACAGGTAAATCATATCACCCACAGGAGTAGCCCAGGCCTCAAATTTTCTGTCACGCCGATCGATTTTTTCTGACAATGGGGCTGTAATGGCATGTATTTAGGCGATATTAAAAGTCACTTTTCAGGTCATTCTGAGCACCTCATTTAGGAGGGGGGGGGGGGGGGGGGGGGGGTCTGGGCCCTCATTTTGTTTTTTGCTACCCTTTTGCCAACTTTTTACTCAGACCTCCAAATGTCATTCTAAGACCACATCTGAGTAGGCCTTGGGAAGGATAATCTATTGGCACCACTTTGGACCTAGTGCAATAAATATTTACCCCCCCCATACCCAACCCAACCCCAACCCGCCCTAACCCCAGCCCAGCCCAGAGTATGAGAGGGTAAATGGCTGTGTGAATCACAATGGCAGTTCATTGGCACCACTTAAGACCCAGGTGTTTGTATGGATGTTTGTGTGGGTGTTTGTGTTCCCCCCCCAACCCCAACCCCCCCTAACACCAGCCCAGCCCAGAGTATGAGAGGGTAAATGGCTGTGTGAATCACAATGGCAGTTCATTTGCACCACTTAAGACCCAGGTGTTTGTGTGGGTCTTTGTGCCCCCCCCCCCCCCCCCCCCCCCCCCCCCCCCCCCACGCCTCGACCCCCAGCCCACCACCACCACCACCCACACCCGCCCGGACACACCTCCCTTGCGACAACACCGAAACGCCGCCATTCTACTACGTTCTACGCGGTTGGTTTCTCTTTGTTTCGGAATGCCTGATGCTGATGCTGGTCCGTCCAATGAGAGCCCCAAAGAGAATTAATGAGGAAGCTTGTGAAGGAGTTGTAGTAGTGACCAGTCCTGAATCCCACGCCTAGTCACAGGGCGCACTTTCAATAATAATAAAAAGCAGTCCTTGCAGGTCCTTGGTTATATATTTGGTGTGCCTATTGGTGTGCCTTTACTGAGCCTCCATGCTGCCATCATTCGCCTGATTTGGACGAAACCTGTAGTGGCCTCCGGCCAAGGCCCATTAAACATTCGGGCTGAGTTGGGTGGGGCCCAAGGGGAAGTATAGTTGAACCACGCTGAGAAAACTGTCCTGCTACTGTTTTGTTTGGACCGGTTTGGTATAATGAAAACTCCAGTTTCTGGCCGCCCCCTGCAAAGGTGAAGGGTGTCTACAGTACTTGGGCAACCCAAAGGGGGTGCAGAACTGAGTTTTGACTATCACACAATCCCTTTGTGGAAATTCCGATGATGCCATTATGTGCGCCATATTGTAACCCCCAGAATCCATATCTAAGTTTTAAAAAAAAAGTGTTTATATTTAAGGGGGGGGGGGGGGGGGGGGCAACCCTCCTCAGGTTTTTTAGGCGTGGGGGGAGTGACCTTTTTTTTCTACTCCCGTCACCCAGTATCAATAGTATGTGTAGGGTTGGTATGTGAGTTGATATGTGAAGCCAATGAAATTAGCAACGTGGCAATACCTTTAAACCCATGTAAAAGTCTTTTCCCAAGAAGTGCAATAATTACTCATACGTTTTTATACGTTCATACGTTTATACGGCATATAAAAATGAAAGATACGTTTGCTTCCCAACCCTAAGTATGTGCTCTTTCATCGCCTGTGCAGGGGTCTCTAGAGAGGAGGCTGAATCTTCAGCTCTGCAGCAAGAGGTGGTTGCATACCAAGCAGAACATGATAAGCTGAAACTTCAGGTTGAACAGCTCAAAAGCGAAAAACAGCTGAGGGAGGCAGAGTTCCAGCGGGAAGAAGCTGGTAAGATGCTATAATATATTGTTATTGGAAAGGAAGGAATTTCGCCACAAAGCTTGGGTCTCCATTCGCTAGCCTCGGATATATTCATCCGTCCTCTCGTAGCTTTTCTTTTCAGCTACAGGCAGTAGCTTCTAGGCAGCTCCCTGAGCCAGCCACTTGGCGAAGTCCCAAAATATCAACAGTGCTCGAAAGATGATTCCGTCAGCTTCCAGATACACCACGATGCTTTAGGTTTGGCTGCGTAGAAAGCCAAGGGAGGTGTTTAGAAGCTGTTGCTAATAGCTGAAAAGAACATTATGTTGGTTTTGTCAGTCGCCTTGGTCATCGCGGGTCAGTTGAGATGGATATAGAAATTATGTCCCCAGGTTGTGAATCCCAAATCCTCAAACAGCAGCAATTGCAATCTGAAAAGAAAAGCTACGCACCCTCTGATTGGCTTCGTAGAAAGACAGGAAGGTGCCTAGAAGCTGCTACTCGTAGCTGAAAAGAAATCTATGCGTACTCTTCTTGGCTACTTAGAAAGCCAGGGAGGTGTCTAGAAGCTGACGCTTGTAGCTGAAAAGAAAGGCTGCGCATCCTCTTCTTGGCTGCGTAGAAAGCCAGGGAGGTGCCTAGCAGCTGCCGCTTGAAGTTGAAAAGAAAAGCTATGCATCCTCTTCTTGTGTTCTTGGTGCCCATTGCACTTGTATGACTAAATTATTGTGATAAGTCTCGCAGGACTTTTCTTATCAGCTTCTAGGCAGCTCCCTGAGCTGGCCACCAGGGCACACATAAAGATGTACACAGTGCTGTACACACTGTGTCAGCTTCCCGGTGCACTAGTTGACTTGCCATTTTGCTGCATACCAGGCCAGGGGATATACCTAAAAGTTGCTGCCGGCAGCTGAAATGAAAATCAATTACGTCTGGGGGGGTTCACTTTTTGATCCTGCAGTCTTGTAACATATTTAGTGCTTAAGAGTAGCTAGATAGCCTATAACTATACCTAAACACCTAAACCTGAACCATGGTGGCTCTTGCCATGCTGCATGTCACCAAACACAAACATGCCATGCTGCATATCATCTTGCCAGTATAACTATATCCATAAAGGGCCTAGGAATGCTAAGTGATGTGTGCATACCAACGCTAGTGAGATCTTGTACTATGAGTTGAGCATCGCTTTAGCAACAGCCGGTGTATTCTCGTAGCAAAGGAACCAGTGTCCGTACCTAGCACCATGGTGTTCCTAGTTGCCTACTAGCAGTTTCTGGTGAGCACCACTTTAGCAACAGCCGGTGAATTTTCTTAGCAAAGGAACCAGTGTCCGTACCTAGCACCATGGTGTTCCTAGTTGCCTACTAGCAGTTTCTGGTGAGCACCACTTTAGCAACAGCCGGTGAATTTCTTAGCAAAGGAACCAGTGTCCGTACCTAGCACCATGGTGTTCCTAGTTGCCTACTAGCAGTTTCTGGTGAGCACCACTTTAGCAACAGCCGGTGGATTTTCTTAGCAAAGGAACCAGTGTCCGTACCTAGCACCATGGTGTTCCTCTTAGCTATTGGGTTGCCAGAATCGTCATCAGCAGAGTTTGAGTCCTCCTACAACAACAGGGTGTTTGAAAAAAAAGGAACTAGTGTCTGTAAGTAGCACCATGGTGTTATTATATGCCTACTTGCAGCTTTTTGGCCCCCAAAAGCAACCCCAGCAGACTTTACCTTAGCACCCCCAAAACAATTAGGTGCGGAATTTAGCATTTGTGCTACATGTACAAAATCCCTGGTAACAACCAACTGGAACTGAAACTTGGTTACATAGCTTCAGCCAACAATTTGGCTGCTCCATTTGCCAGGAAAATGTAAACAAGGACAAATATATATTTTGCTTTCTAAACAATCAAAAGTTAATCACAAAAACTAGGTAACAACCAGCACTTGCGTTTCGCACCTGCTAGCTCACAGTGTGAAGGACGACAGAATGCACACATGTAGCATGACCCACAAAATCACTGGTAACAACCAACGCTTACGTTTTGCCCCTGTTTTACCTTGAACTTGGTTATGTAGCTGCAGTCAGCGATTTGGCTGCTCGTCGTCTTCGGCAGTGAAAACGATTGTCAAGAAAATGTAAACGCTTACAAATGGTTTTTTTTCTTCGTGTTTTAATTTTTGCCTCCTGCTATACAGCTCACAGTGTGGAGGACAACGGAAAGAAGAAGAGGCTTGGGGCCCTGCGGAAAGCTCTAGCTCTGTACTCGTCGCGGCTCGGATTGACCTTCAAGCAAGGAAATGGTGGGTAGCAGGGTGTTCAAGGGTACTTCCAGACTTCAAGGGTACTCAAAATCATAAAAGCAGGGTGTTCAAGGGTGCTTCAAAACTTCAAGGGTTCTTCAAAATCTTAAAAGCAGGGTGTTCAAAGGTTCTTCAAAACTTCAAGGGTACTTCAAAATCTTGTTTTTATATTAGACGTACCGGTTTCAAAATGTAAGTGGCATGGACCAACGTACTTTTCCAACTGAACAGACCCTCCCATACCTGTGTTTGAGGGGTGAACAAACCGTTTTTAACAGCCCTGGTGGGTATAGTGGAGCACACTGTCTTGTTGTACGAATGTCTCCGCCTTTCTCTCTGAATCCTCTGGGTCGCTGGTTGGTGCAAGAGGTCCTACCTCCTAGGTTGAAACATAGACAGACCATAGTTGACCCAAGACAAGCCCGCTCCACAACATCAGGGGGGGTTCCAACCATCCTAAAAATCACGGGGTCTTTCGTTGGTAGGTTAGCTCCCGCTGAAGTTAGTAGTAGAAGTTATGCTGGTAGGAGGAAGTAAGCCCCCACTAACCTAAACCCTAGGCACACCTAAACCCTAAAACCACCTTAATCCTAAACCTTTGAAACAAAACCTCAACCATTGAACCCTAAACCCTTTAAACTTAAGTGGGGACTAACTTCCCCCCACCGCTTGTGTCCCCAATTGAAGTAACTCCTTCTGGTATGTTTGTTGTGCAGATGAATTGCAGTTGGTCTTTACCCAGATCATCAGGTCAAATCCCACACAGGAGTTCGTCATCAATGTCCAAATCTCAGCCGAGAACACGTACAATGGTGAGAGAGAGTCTTGTAGAATTTGAAATTGAAATTAGTTACATGGCTCAAGCCGTTAAGGCTGCTAACGGTCTTCATAAGTAATGTCTTCATAGATCATATGAGATCGGTAAATAAATCAATAGTACGCCTTATTACGAGGCGTGAGGTTGAGGGGGGCAGCCCGTTTGCTTGCACTGAGGCCAACCCCCAATATGGAATGAATTGAATCCAACCAAGTCTTTTGTCAGTTGCCAATGTTTACCTGAACAGAAGGCTGAGGGCGTTTCTAACATGATGCGTTGCACAATATTCACCTCCATCGCAGTGACCAAGAGTGAGCCAGCCATCCCAAAACTCCCTGAGCTGGTCCAGCGCCTGAATCAAGACAACAACTTTTCAGCATTCATCAAGAAAGCAAGAGCAGAGTTTGTTGCAATGTCTGCATCTGCATAGTTGACTACATATTTTTGACTGATCGTGTTAGTGGGCTCTTAGTAGTTATGCCTTAACTGTTTCTTTTGGGAGCTACACATAGTAGTTTCCATGCAGCTCCATCAGCCAGCCACTGGGTCAAGCCTAATGTTCCAGCTGCATTGGAATGCTCTTCGTTCTGGCTTTCAGGCGCACTAGCTAGCCTCAGGGTTGGGATGGCTAGGCCAAGAACAGGGACAGGGCAAGGAGGCTGCCTAGAAGCTGCTACTATTCGCCAAAGAAAATTAAAAAAAGTTCACTTGTCAAGGTTGTGGACTGACTAAACAAAGATGGAGGGGGGGGGGGGGGGGGGGGGGTCATCCGGACTGCCCTGGATTAAATTATCACCTGACAAATGGCATGGGCCATGTTACCCTGGGACCAACTTGCCAAGTCAAGTCAGCCAGGCCAATTCAGCTCCCTGGCCAAATCCGGCCCACCAGCCGTCCAGGCCAATTCGTTTGTTGTGGGTTGGACTCAAAAGGCGAAATATCGCAGTTAAAAAAACGTGGCCATGTCGCAACTCGACATCTAATGCTGTTACATGCTTCGTGTCTGCAATCCAGGCATTGCTTTCTGCATCACCTTCAGATATCCCTCGCTGATCTCTATACTGATACATTCCTATGCATGTATATATTATTATATGTATGTATATATGATTCCTGTATATTTACACCGTCGGTTTGGTGTGCTAGTGCCATGGTACTAGTGCCACCTGCTGTTCTTTGGTGACATAGTATTGTACATATCACATATGCAGGGTTCGGAGGGAGGGGGGTAGGAGCTGAGCGCTAAAAGCGATTCCGTAATTAGCGCTAGGTATAGCCCGAAATAACCTGAAGTAAGAGGTGAGCAGCACAAGTTCGAGCTCTCCGAGCAGCTCCTTACCCCCACTCTTGAACTTGGTTAGTAGCTTCAGCCAGCAATTTGGATGCTCGCCGTCTTCGGCAGTAAAACAAATCCCCCACTCTCCAAACCTGAAGCTAGGTAATGTAGTAGTGTGTCTTAAAGGTGACATGTTGGGCAGTGTCTAGATCATGGGGCTGGTAGGAAGCTGGCCTGCAAAGCCAGAATAATAAGCGGTGGTCTATAGTTCTCCATGAATCATGGATTTATGATGTGTTGATTTATAAATAATGATACGATGGATCATGGATAACTAATTTATGGCAGACACGAAACATCCAGAGATCCTTATTCTGTTATATGCTTTTAATACTGTATAATGCTAAACTGTATACTTATATTCCTCCAATGTGACGCATTTGTGTAATGATATAGCGATACCCATTCCCTTCTGCAGTTATGAGCTGCTTCGTCATGAATTCATGATGGTCAGATCATACCCAACTGCCACAAAAGTCAATAGGTTGCACAACAACACATGGCAAATTTTCTGCAGTGTTTTGCCTAAGTTGGGTATGTCGTACAGAAGAATTATTTGATCCCGTAGGTACGTAGGCACGAACTGAAGGTCTCCGTCAATAAAACGATTGTTTGGGGTTCAATTCATTAGTGCTTTTTCTTTTTAAGCCCTTCCACACGGTTGGGGAAGTCCCTATAGCCTACTTGGCTTACCCCTGGACTGTAACATACATACATACATACATACATTTGCGGGTGGAGTAACATGGGACCATGGATAGCATCAAGTACTACACCACACTCCAAGTACAGACTGTTATCACGGGGCTGCAGACAGTTCAGGCAGGCCTAGGTCAGCCTCGTCCCCCTTTATTTACAAGAAGGATTTTCGCCTCAAATGGTGGGTCTCCGTGCGCTAGAATTGGATGTGATCGGTGGAGTTCTTCCAACATAGAACTTGGACTTGGTTACATAGCTTCAGCCAGCAAAATGGCTCCTCGAGTATTCGATTACCGTATTGTTATAACACGTACCAAAATGCTCGAAGATGTTCTTTTTTCTGCTTCCTCCTTGGTCAGGTACGTTGCAAACGTTGATGTGGAACTTGAACTTGAACTTGGTTACATAGCTTCAGCCAGCGATTTGGCTACTTGCCGTCTTGTCACATTGATGTGGGCAGTTGTGACATCTAAGTCACCAGTTAATGACTTTTGAGGGTCCGTTGCGTCGTAATCCCCCATCTAACGGAGGACCCCGTCGACCGAAATCCCCCTTCCTTCGCAGTTCCCAGGACCCCTGCCCTCCAAAATCAGGGGCCCGGGGCAGGGGCGGGGCCCCTGATCAAGAGCGACCTGAGTAGACTAGAGTTGCTTTTCGATTGGGAGAAGAGTTGGGTTGGGGCGTGTGGGAAGCTGGAGGGAAGCTAGCAGCTCTAAATTGTAGCCTCGTTTAGGTGTAGCCTCGTTTAGCCTGCAATATGCGATATGCAATTTGTATCCGCCGTTGCAGTTTGATGCATAATTATTATAACCAGTTGTATACATTTGGCCACGAAATGGGGTGGGGTGAACTTGCGGGGAGCATGACGGCAGCGTGCCCACGCTCACGCGTCCAAGGTGCCGTAGCTATGTGCCTCGGATCTAACCTCGGACAAGACATATCAACGTTATCCTTCTCGATAGTTGATGTGTCCATCCATCTCGCACCGGTGTAGATGAAACGATTCATGAATAGATTCCAAACTGAATCTACGGTCTATTTCTTCATCTTCCTCGCCATACCGTACCTAACAAGACCCAAGAGCCCAGAAGCAGCTATCAAGAGCGTCGTACTATCGCGACAGCTGAAGCTGTGTAAGAGCGCGATGCTGCAGTCCTTGGACTCGTCGGTTGCCGCAAAGATATGCACCACGCTAATTGCACTGCAACGAGCTGCACCCTCCGGCAGCCTCACCGCTGCGAGCATCGCCTCCTCTCTCACCTCTGCGGGAATACCATGCCGCTTGCGACGAACAGTGGTGGATAAAGGAGAGGGCACCTGCTTGCGACGGCTTCGTCACTGCTTCGTCGTGGTGCAGATCGTCGGCGCCCCAGAGGTGTACGTGGACCCACAGTTCAAGGAGCAGTTCCATCTACCTAGGAGCGACCCTATCCACGATGTTTTCTTGGGGGCATTACCTTCTATCTTTATGGGTACAGCACTCATGCTCCGGCCCCTTGTGAAGTTGGCAGCAGAGCAGTGCCTTGCTGGCTTTGACCGACTAAGACTGACCAGGTATGCAGGAAGGCAGATGGCTTGTGGTTCTCTTGTCCAGGTTAGCTCCAACATATCAATTGCATTAGCTGTTGAATGCAAGAGATCGTACGTGTGAGAGGTTATTTTCCTGGCCATGTGAGAATTTATTTTTCTGGCCACTGCTGCCTTAGTCCTTATCATAGCACCTTTTATTATCATCATCAGCAGCAGCAGCAGCAGCAGCAGCAGCAGCAGCAGCAGCAGCAGCAGCATCATCATCATCATCATCATCATCATCATCATCATCATCATCATCATCATCATCACCACCACCAACAACAACAACAACAACAACAACAACAACAACAACAACAACAACAACAACAACAACAACAACAACAAGAACAACAACAAGAACAACAACAACAACAACAACAACAACAACAACAACAACAACAACAACAAGAACAACAACAACAACAACAACAACAACAACAACAACAACAACAACAACAACAACAACAACAACAACAACAACAACAACAACAACAACAACAACAACAACAACAACAACAACAACAACAACAACAACATTGTCACTTATCATCACAATCATAACTGTCTCTTCCTGCCTACATGCCTACCCTCAGGCCTCCCTGGTAAGCGCCATGATGTCAAAGTGGCTGCCAGAGAAGTACAACGATGAGAATATATCCTGGCCAGGTGCTCAAACAGGTGGATGCTCCCACAACGTGCAGTGCATGTCCGCCCTCACTGAACGCTTGAAACAGCCGCCACATCCGCATGAGTTGCGCCAAGGTCTTGGTGCTGATGTTGTGGTTCCGATGAAGTTCTCTGAGCTAAAGCCCACCAAGGTCGTCCACGGGTTCAGCACAGAGCGCTTCCCTCCTTCAACGTCTCAGCCTCAAGTGACCATGTTACTAGGAGATACTGCTGGCATGTACTCTATCTACCAATGCACCTTGTAGGCATCTGACCATATAGATCCTTGACCTTGACCTTGACCTTGACCTTATCCTTATCCTTGACCTTGACCTTGACCTCAGCCTTGGCCTTGGCCTTGACCTTGGCCATATCCTTGACATTGACCTTATCCTTGACATTTACCTTCTTCATTGACCCGAAACCCTTAAACCCAACCCCTAGATAATAAACCGGACACAGAAATCCTGGGCGAGCAGTAGTAGACTGGCCTAGCAGATGGTTAACCATTTTGAAGGCTCCCCCATATCTTCCACAGGCCCTCACCCTCAAGGAGACCGTCTGACTCAGACTCTGATTCAGACTCCCTCCCTGTTCTTCATCACAACCCAGTCTTTGCTCAACAGATACTACATTATATTACATTGTCATCGACAGGCCATTGTTGGCCCAAGACAAGCCCGTTCCACAACAACCGGGAGTGGTCTTCCAACAAATCCTCAGAAAAGATAGGCAATTTTGCAGGAAGCAAGCATTATTATCAGCACTTGTTCCATATATATATATATATATTGCTTACTGGCTAGAGGCCGAGAGCCCTTTCGCAGCAGCAGCAGCAGCAGCAGCTGTGGCACCAGCTGATTCCTCTAGCTCCCTAGGACTCATCCCTGCCTGTGGATTGGATTGTATTAGATTGTTTTATGGTCTTATTTTCAGCCAAATCTGGACTGCGTATCACCTTCCACTTTCAAGTCCCCCCGTGCGATACCCACGGAAAACCAGGGAGCATGCTAAGCGGATTATACAATTTAAAGACTTGTCCCGGTCCAGGTCCATATCTCTGTGGAGAGGGCCATCACTACCGACACTCAATACAATGCATCAGCGTTAGGGTGATAGCGCCCAGTGCACGCACATTTTGACGTTTTTGACATTTGACATAACATTGTCATGGAGAGGCAATTGTTGGCCCAAGACAAGCTCGCTGCACAACATCCGGGAGGGGTCTGCCAACAAATCCTCAGGAAAAGAAAGGCGATATTGCAGCAAGCAAGCATTATTATCAGCACATTTTGCACACACATTTTGGATTTGTTTTCAGATTTTGACTGGGACATACGTGTTTACCTTGGTGTACACAGGGAATCACGCACATTTTGATACGGACATGCAAGTTTACACGCACATTTGGGGGGCGGGGGGGGGGGGGGGGGGGGGGGGGGAGGAGGCTTTGTATGCCACGCAAACTCTCGGAGGGCTTTGAACTACCCTGGGCACGGAATTGTCACTGGGAATTGAGTACACGACGAGCTACGTCTTTAGCAATTAGCATTTGCCTTGATTCCATTCTGCCCCAGAATGTGTATTTATGGTAAAAATGAATGTATAGTTATTCTATTGACCTTTAGGTCATAATTAACTAGTGTATATAGTGACAGGATTCGTCGTTTGTCTACCCATGTCCAGTCATGTCAGTTAAAGACGTTAGTTAGTCAGTGGGCTGATCACCGTCATCGTTGTTGTTGCTAAGATTCGTGGCCTCCATCCCAGTGACCGTTAGGTCACAATTAGTTATTGCATATACTGACAGGATTGGTTGTGTGTATACCCCTCACCTGTCCAGTCCTGTTAGATAAAGACATTATTTAGTTAGTGAGCTGCTCGCCGTCTTCGTTGTTGTTGCTAAGATTTGTGGCCTCCAGTGACCGTTGGGTCATAATTAGGTAGTGTATATAGTTGCAGGATTCGTTGTGTGTATACCTTTCACCTGTCCAGCCATGTGAGTTGAAGGCGTTAGTTAGTTAGTGGGCTGCTCGCCGTCTTCGTTATTGTTGCTTAGCTTCGTGGCCTCTGGCGACCGTTAGGTCATAATTAGGTAGTGTATGAAGTGACAGGATTCGTTGTGTGTCTACCCCTGTCCAGTCAGTTTCAGTTCAAGACAGTTAGTTAGTTAGTGGGCAGATCGACGTCTTCGTTATTGTTGCTTAGATTCGTGGCCTCCAGTGGCCGTTAGGTCATAATTAGTTATTGTATATACTGACAGGATTCGTCGTGTGTCTACCCCTCATCTGTCCAGTCATGTCAGTTAAAGACGGTGGTCAGTTAGTGGGCTGCTCGCCGTCTTCGTTGTTGTTGTTGTTGTTGTTGTTGTTGTTGTTGTTGTTGCTGCTGAGATTCGTGGTCTCAAGTGGCCGTTGGGTCATAATTAGTCAACGTATGAAGGGACAGGATTCGTCGTGTGTCTACCCCTCACCTGCCCAGTCTTGTCATTTCAAGGCGTTAGTTAGTTTGTTAGTGTTTATTTACCCTGTGGTTTAAAAATTGAAATTGAAATTGTTACATCCGAATAATGCGCCACTCTCAGGACGTGAAGTTAAGGACACCACTGCGTAAGCCGGGGCTAGCAGTAGTCACCATAAAAAACCTGTGGTTTATCCATCTCCGTCTAAGTCGGCTAACTGTGTGTTTCCCGGTTACTTGATGTCTATCTAAAGCGATGTAAATCCCCTCTCTACCGGTATTAATTCCTCAGAGACCCTTCTTAATTCCCGCTGAGGTTAAGGGTCCGAAGACCCTTCCTAAGAACCACTATGCCTAACGTTGTCTTATAGTATCGGACAACCGGACTTGGGCTCACTTCCCCTGGATCTGGATTCTTGCCCTGTGCGAGTTTCACTTATTATCATCGAATTAAATATCCACCGTAGCACGGACTCAGGCCACCCGCCTGTAAAACGATAGTATGGGGTTCAGTTCAGCAGTTCTTTTTCGTTATAGTCCCTCCTGGCATGGTTGGGAAAGTCCCTTCAGCCATTTTGGTCTACCCCTCATAGGTGCTCCACATCATCCCTCCCCCCACCCAGCTCAACCCAACACCCCCGACCCTGACCCCAACCCACAACTCTACAACAACCTGCTTGCCCCCTTTTTTCACAACATCCCCCCCCCACCCCCACCCCCCACCCCCCCAAGTATGCTGTGTGTTGGTTGCACGACAGGAAACAACAGGAACAAAACCCGTCATCTTCAGGTTAGAAGCTGCTTGGCGATGATCCTCCCAGACCCTTGCTCGCGGCCCGCGCCCCCCCTTCTCTTTTGGTGCAACCGGTACCTGTAACCTCTGCAGGAGATCTCGAACCCGGCTGACAAACCGCCCGTCTTTCCTACCACCCACATGCCCAAGGCACTTAGCTTCTTCCTGTGAGACCTGTTCACAACAACCCACCCCATGCAGATAGACCCCCACCCGTAACACCCCCCATCCCCCCCACATGCTATCCTGCAAGCACCAGGCCTTGCTTTATACGCTTTGTGAACATGTACTTGACCTTGAACTTGGTTACATGGCTCCAGCCAGCAATTTGGCTGGCAGAAGCCATATACCGGCATGGCTACTAAGCCCTAGCAATTTTAATGCTCCTGATTTGAATTGTTAGATGGTTTTACAGCAAGCTTGGGCAGACTACTTGGTGATGAACATGTAACAAGGAAATGTAACAATAGCATTAGACCCTTTGCCAACTGGATTTCAGGTCTGAGCTTGAGACAGTCAAAGCCATAGACCCCTTTGCCAAGTTAGTTTTGCCAAGCTTTTCTGAGACCCACTTTTTTTGGGGGGGAATGACATTTGCCAAAACTGAATCTTGCCAATACTTAAGGCGCGTACGGTACAACGGTGGCAAAAAATACAAATCCACAAAGCTAGACGGGAACGCCTTTGGACTAGAAAACTGGCTTACATATACAAAAGCCCCTATGGTACCAACACCAGCCCCCCCTGTGATGATTCCTGCTCCCTCTGTCACAAAGCACAGGATGGAGCCGGTCATATCCTTGCTGGGGACCCACCCTGTATTAAAGGGGACGTCGTAGACATAATAAGGCGGTCAAACTCATCCAAAAGGCAGTAGCCAAGGGGGCCCTGGGGGGCCTCCCTATGTACATGGAGTCATGGACCCTTGCACATGTGAGGCGACATCCGACATCCCCACCAGACCCACAACCACCCTCAAGGCCTCAACCCCCCAGATCTTCCCCAAACCACGTGGGATAAATGCAGGCCTGATTTCCTCCTCATTGCTGACGAATCCAAACCAGGAAAGGCCTACCTAGTTTAACTGGGCTATTGCTCAGACACTGACCACCACATAAAATTCCAGGAAAAGAGCGTCCAGCATAAGGAGCTCCAACGTATCCTTCCTAGCCCTGACCCGCAAATCTGCGTTTTACGAACCCTTTTCAACGATCATCAGCCACAAGCTACGACTGCAACGTATTGGACCCTAACAAAAGTGCATTTGAGACGAAACGTAACGTGTTGACCAACCATGGTGAGGACCGAGGAGTTTGAGGACTGATGACGTGTTGTCACGAGTGCAGGCACCGGAGTGCAGGATGGGCACGGAACACGACGGAACACTCCAACAGATGTAACGGATGTAACCCCCGCGGGTCCAGTCGCGCATCGGGCACCTGCACCTGCCTGCACCTGCCCGCACCTGCCTGGCGAAGAGTTCCGAGTCAGGCGGAATATTTTCAATCGTACCCATCCTAATCGTACCCGAAATTCCAGTTGACAAAAGCAGTACGAAGTACTGCTTTTGTCAAGTTGAGTAGCGAGTTGATTTTCATCAGGGCACGGGCGCTGGCATCGCATCTAACTAACCATGACTAGAGAGAAGGAAGATTTCTTTGAGCAGTATAGGCAGCCCCGTGGAGGAGGAACGACGGGATCGGGGCCCGGTCGCGGAGGATTCCGTCAGGTTGGTGCCATCTGCTTCCCTTGGCGGCATAGTGCGAATGCGTTGATGCTTGAACTATTTTCAGTAGTATGCAGATTGCATTTCAACACCTGGCCCTTTCCCGATGTGCAGGCTCAGGTGAAGGCTTTCCTGAAGGAGAGCGTCCAGACAGGACATAAAACGGGCTTGCCCTCTAAGTTGCTTGAGCTTTTTGAAGCGAGGCCTGTTCCGGATCGGGGATACGACCTCTCTCGAAAAAAGCCCAAACCGCCTGCAGCTGGCTTGGCATCTGTTGTCGAAAAATTTGCCGAGCCCGGGGATCCCGAGTATGAGCCCCAGGTTGAGCGACCTCCCGAGCCTCGCCTCTGCCGTAACAGGGAGCTGCCTTTCCAGGCCAGACTGGATGGAGAGACAAAAGCAGAGAAGTAAGCCTGGATCTGGGCGGAAAGTGCTGTGAGATTTTCAGGATGTCACGAAAGCAGTGTCCTGATTCCGTATTACCAATACAATATGCAAGTTTGATCTTGTGGCACTGGTCTTCTCCATTATCTTCTTAGCATGCGAAGTGGGTAATAACAGCTTGCATGTGCGCAGCCACTGGGAGCAAGTCTGGAAGGGTTGGTATGGGCTACTGGGATGGCAGTCACTTTTTCCCGCCTATTCCTCGAGATACATGTTTTGTCACCTGCACAGCAGTCAACGTGAGGTTATCACTCACTAGATCCACCTTTGGCACTCTGTTTGCAGGAAGATTCGAGTGATTCAATGGCAAAAGGAAGAGGTATGTGTCTAGGTGACTATTTCATATTTCAGTTGGCAACCATGTATCATTTATCTTAACAGCACCAAGGATCCCTGAATTCATGTCTATATCCAATCTACTTGTAGATATGTTCAATGTAGGTTGTTGTCAATGGCTTTCCTTAGTCAATATCAAAACATCCTAAGTGATCACGTTCATCATTATGCCACTTTACTATGTCTAATCCTGCTTTCCTCTTCCTCATATTGTCATCCCCTGGTATTCTCACCCCCCAGTTTTGTTTGGTAAATTGCTGGGGGATGCGAAGGGTGTGAGTTCATTCGACCAAAGGTTGTTTGACTCATTTATTTCTGTAGCGGGGAGATTGCTTGGACGAAATGATGTGTTCTATCTGCATGGATTTACAGCTGCATGGGAAACCATCACAAGGACAGCTTTGGTGCACACAGTCTGCTCATGTGCTGTTGTGCTAATGTAAAGGGACCGGCATGTCATAGGATGTTGACCGAAGGCGAGTATGATATCATTTAATATGATACAAATTGCATACTACGATATTGTTTATAATTGGTAACTTTAGCCTAGTCAGACTGCCGGCATCATATAATATTTATACTGCTGTTCCCTACTCATGTATTCATGCACTAATGTACTACAGTATTTTTGTAGACATGCAAGTATGAACTTATGTTCTCATGTGTTTGAATAATATTCTTGTACTAACATGTACCCATGACCTCATCCGAGCATACTTTTTATCCTGCTTTCTCTCAGGCCTGTTATTTTTACCTTTCTTATCGAGTCGGTTCCCATTACAAAATTATGCTTAAGCGAGATTGTTGATTTTTTCTTCTCCTTCTTCTTCTCATCTCCTTTCAACTCCAAGCAACCGGCTAGCAAACCGTTATATTTACCTGCATTATCTCAGGCCCAAAACACTGTGGAGGAGAACGTCAAAAACTGGGAGCCAAGCAAGGATCCCAAAGTTGAGGTGCGTGTCTGCTTGGGGTAACAGTATATGCATTTTTGAACGGGATGATTAGATGTTTGTTGTATGATCTAACTCGCTCCTAAGTGGGAGCGGTAATTAGTGCTGCGTAGCGCTATTATCGCTAAGCAATTAATTCCCCCCACCAAACCCTAGTTATATAGCCCGGCCATTTATATATTCCAATTCCTAAGCTCCACACCATGTTTTTGTCATGTTGCCCTTCCCCTCGGGACACATAGACTGTACAACTACGGGCCGTCCTATGTCCATGGGTGTTTTACCAGAGCCTGTTTTTCCCGCCACCAATAGCGATCGCTACCTGGGACCCTGTTTTGGCCAAACCTTCCGCTACCACGGTAGTCGAATCTCAGCCCCGCCCCCAAACCCCCATGGGCCGGCCCTTCGGGCCGCCTACCCAAATCGCTACCAGGAGTCCAACCTTTAAAGACACCAAATCCCCTATCCCCTTTTTGAAACAGAAAAAAACCATGTGCTTTACCCCTCAGGGTTTGCATTAAGCACTTGCCTGGGTGGCTTGATCAGTAGTCTGTTGCTGTGCCTGACGTGTAAAATGGTCTGGAGCTGTTTCATGCGCCCATGTAGGGGAGGCTTATGTGTCCTTCCCAGTTGCTTACTAACATGTGCTGCCATGCTAAATGCTGTGTGCTCCCATGCTTAGCGATGCTCCTATGCTTTGGATTGGATTTTTACATGTTTTTTCAGCTAACTCCAGGCTGCTCACAGTCTTCCCATTCCAAGCCCCCTCGTGTAATACCCACGGACATCAGGGAGCATACTTAGCGGACTAGATAGTGTAGAGACTTGTCCGGGTCTATGCGATGCTCTCATGCTTACCTATGTGTGCTTCCATGTCAGGGTGATCCCTACAAGACCCTCTTTGTCTCACGACTCAGCTTTGACGTCACAGAGAAGAAGCTGCGTCGGGAATTTGATGAGTTTGGCCAGATCAAGAGTTTGCGGATAGTGTACAATAAAGAAGGTGGGTGAGAGTCCCAGCAACTGAGAACTTGAACACCTTGAACAATTTAAAAACTGAACTACTGAGAACTGAAGAACTTAATAACTGAGATCTTATGAGGACTGCTACTTGGTTGAGGGTTTGGGTTTAGGTGTAAACCGAGCAAGAACCCATAAGGCTGCTGCTTTGTTGAGTGTTGAGTGTTAGGATTTATGGGTGAGCCGAGTAAGGACTCATTGCTGTCCTGCTGCTATACCAGGAGGTACAACTGCAGAACATAATGTTGATAAGGCCTAACACCTATGGCAAAGCAAACCTCATATGGTCACCGGGGTTTCTTGGAGTGCTTCATCATGTATCTTGGTGTTTTGGGGCTACGGCAAAGCCTCTTTGGGTTGCTCTTGGGGGCCCAAAAGCCTGGAGTAGCACCCTAAAGACTGCAAGGAGCTCCGTGGTGCCACATGCATGCATTGGTTCATTTCTTTAGAAACATGTCCTAGGTGCGTCGCAAGCGACGTAGAAAATTGGCGGAGAGTGTTGGCTATCAGAGCGATAGGCGTCACCGGAATCAAGTGCAGCAAATCAAAGCCGTGCTTAATGAGTGGGCCAGGGGCCAGTAAGGCCCAGGGTTGGAACGTGACGGACAAACAGACTGACAATCAGACAACGGGGTGGCACTGGGGGCTCTCGCCCTCCAGAAGGGGGGGCTCGGCCAAAAACCTGCGAAATAATAGCCAAATACCTACGATATTAATTGATTGTTATGTATTTTGAGTGATATCTCCTGAAAGAAAAGTTGTACTCATTTACACCCGCGAAGATGTTCTCATTAACACCTGCGGAAAATGCCATGAGGGCTTTTATGCCGAGAACACAAGAACAGCCCATGTTAGAATCCAAGTGGTCACCTGATTATGTTGTGCACTGCAATGATTGGTGTGGGGATTTGCCCCTTGCTCCTTCATGAACTGAACATGCAAGCAACTGTAATGATCTTGAATTGAATTGAGACTAAATTTGAACTTGAAATAAGCTGAAGTTGAATTTAACTGAACTTGACATGAACTTGAAGTGACCTGAACATGCAAGCACCGGGGCTATGCCTTCATTGAGTGAGCACAAGAAGGACATGAAGGAGGCATACAAGCAGGCGCCTGTCAGCCTTTTATTTTAGCAAGCATCTGAAATTTAACTGCACTTGAACTAAACTTGACTTGGAATGAACTGAACAGGCAAGCACCGAGGCTATGCCTTCATCGAGTATGAGCACAAGAAGGACATGAAGGAGGCATACAAGCAGGCTGACGGGCGCAAGATAGAGGGAAGGCGCGTGGTGGTGGATGTTGAACGCGGGCGCACGGTTGAGAACTGGTAAGTTCCTGCAGGGTTGTTTAAAAGAAGGAACAAGCAAGCGGTGTCTTTACATAGCTCCATGGTGCTCCTAGTAGCCTTCGGGGTGCTGCTAGCAGCTTCTTCTGGCAAAAAAGCAACACCCAAAGGCTCAACGTAGCACCCCCAGAACAGGGTAAGGTACGTAATGTAGTACTTGAGCTACAAGTAGAACCTTCAATAGAAGCCTGGTTAAATGTACCCAAGGTCCAGGGTACTACATTTTGCCATTTTGGGTGAAGTGAAAACGTAGGTGGGGGTCTTGTTATGTGCTGGCAGCGCCTGGCGTGTAACTTTGGGTGTATATGCTTAGCGTTTTTCTTCTTCCGTTATTCACGTAGATGGGCTCCAAAAGCTTACGTGCTGTCATATGAATCGTAAGTTAGGTAGTACTCTATCAAGGTCCAGATGTCAGCCGTAGCTGATGCTCATATGTTGCCATCTGTACGACATCTGCTGAAGATGGCTCTCTTGTGAACTGGTTGGGAGGATCGTCTGAAGATCTACCTTACATGTTGTGTTGTGGGTTTGTCTTGGCTGGGACAGTACAGGGGGCAGTACAGGGGGCACCTTCAGCACCTGGGACTGAACAAAGGGCAGAACAGTAGGCACCTTCAGCACCTGGGACAGTTCAAAGGGCAGCACAGTGGGCACCTTCAGCACCTGGGACAGTTCAAGGAGCAGTACAGTGGGCACCTTCAGCACCTGGGACAGCACAAAGGGCAGAACAGTAGGCACCTTCAGCACCTGGGACAGTTCAAAGAGCAGTACAGTGGGCACCTTCAGCACCTGGGACAGTACAAAGAGCAGTACAGTGGGCACCTGCAGCACCTTGTCTTGGCTCATAGACTGGCCTGCCGGTGACAATATAACAACAACATATGATGATGTGGGGTAGCCGCTGAGCCACAGGGAGCAAATCACCTTCCCATGCAGACAGGCAGACAGACAGGATAAAACAGCCCCCTTAATTTAACCCATAACTACACTCAACACCATCCCACCCCCAGAACCTGCCACCCACTCTCTCATTCCCCCCACTCTCTCACTCCCCCCACTCTCTCATTCTCTCCCCCACAAAAGCTCCCCACTCTCCCCACTCTTTCATTCTCTCCCCTCATTCTCTCCCCTCTTATGCTCCCCTCTCTCATTCTCCCACTCTCTCAATGTCTCCCCTCATTGGCTCCCCACTTATGCTCCCCTCTCTCTCATTCTCCCACTCTCTCATTGTCTCCTCACATTGTCTCCCTACTCTCCCCACTCTTTCATTATCTCCCCTCATTCTCTCCCCACTTATGCTCCCCTCTCTCTCATTCTCCCACTCTCTCAATGTCTCCCCCCATTGGCTCCCCACTTACGCTCCCCTCTCTCTCATGCTCCGACTCTCTCATTGTCTCCCCACATTGTCTCCCTACTCTCCCCACTCTTTCATTCTCTCCCCTCATTCTCCCCCCACTTGTCCCCCCACTCTCTTCCCCCCCCCCCCCCCCCCCCCCCCCCACACACACACTCTCACACACTCTCACACACACACACACTCTCTCATTCTCTCCCCACATTCTCAACCTGATATTGCCCATGTCACAGGCGGCCACGACGTTTAGGAGGTGGTCTCGGTGGTCAGGGTCGTGAACCTAAGGCTCCAAAGAAGGGTGGGGGTGGCCTTCCCGTAGCTCCTGCTGTTGATGACGACAGGTGACATGCATTTGATGGTTCCTGTTTTGCTTCACTGCATGCATTTGCCTGGACTTGCCATTTGTCACTTTCATGGTTTTTGTTGGGTATCAGATATCCCACCTTGAGCGCATGATCCACATGGTTTCAGTTTTTTTATTAATAGTAGATTTACAGTGTTTGGCCACTCAATTTGGCCATGGAATAGGTTTCATTACATTAAGGAGCAGTGTGTTATCCCACCTTGAGCGCATGATCCTGTGTTCCGTTTGGATGATTGCGATGATGACATGTGGTAGTGGCTGTGGTGGTTGTGTTAACGGCTGTGGCAGTGGTTGTGCTAGTGGCTGGGGCAGAGTGAGAGTGATAACAATGGGTGCTGTCAGTTACCTAGAGTGTGGGGAAATACTTTCCTTAGTACCTGTTGGCAGGACCTGACAACTAAGCAACAATGGAGGTGATCGCCCCTTGTAGGCGGGGTGTGTTAGCAGCAGTTCCTGGGGTGTGCTAGCAGTCCTGGATGGATAGGAATAACTCCTGGAAGAATAGGGATACTCTCTAGATTGTTAGGGATACTTCATAGATGTACAGGGATGCTTTATATAGATAGGGATAATTGCTTACTTGATAGATGGATAGAGATACAGACAGGTTCTGGATGAATGGGGAACCTATAAGTTGTACATCAAAGTACATGTACATGTCGTAAGTACATGTGGTAAGGGGATGGGTGAGCCCCAGGGTCAAGGAGGGGGATCATAAGGGGATGGGTGAGCCCCATGGTCAAGAAGTTGGTTGCGAGTCCCCTGTTGGGCGCACTCCTCTCGCACAGCTCTCACAGCTGGTGGTGCATGTATACGGCAGGGAAGTAGCAGCCTCCTGTCCAGCTGGTGGTGCATGTTTATGGAGGGGTAAGTAGGAACCTCAGGTGCGGCCCTGTCGCCTGCTTTAGGATTACATCTCAAATTTCCTTTTCCCCAAGGACTCCCCAGATCCCCAGCCTTCGTACTTATGCCCGCTGGTCCCGGATCAGGTAGTGTATGATCAGGTAAAAGCAATACAAAGAAGATGCTAAAGTCATTTCTTATACTGGGAAGTAGGACTGCAGCTGATGTGGTCGCTTGATTAGTAAGATTCTTACCGGGATTTTACTGGCTATGCATTATGTCAGACATGTCGATCAATGGGAGAGCATCTCCACCCTTGCAGTGCAGTGCATTAGGTGGTTCAGCTAGTTTTGAAATGTCCCGGGGATTATTTGTAGTCAATTATTTTCACAGTTCATATCAAGGGGACTTATGTTCTTCAGGATTCAAGCATGGCAGTCAAAAAGTTAGGATTGGGGCAGTAGGATTATATGTTGTATTATATTATTAGCTCATTCCTCCAGGCTTAATTCCTCCTTGTCTGGCTTGACCTTGACCTTGTCCTTAACTTATATCCTCATTGTCTCGCTTTACCTTGTCCCTGTCCTTGTCGTGTTTGACCTTGTCCTTCACTCATATCCTCCTTGTCTCACTTTACCTTGTCCCTGTCCTTGTCTGGCTTGACCTTGTCCTTCACTAATATCCTCCTTGTAGTGCTTGAACCTGTCCTTGTCTTGATTGACCTTGTCTCTGTCCTTGTCATGATTGACCTTGTCTCTGTCCTTGTCTTGATTGACCTTGACTTTGTCCTTAACTTGTACTCTCCTTGTCGTGTTTGACCTTGTCTCTGTCCTTGTCTGGTTTGACCTTGTCTCTTTCCTTGTCTGGTTTGACCTTGTCCTCGTCTTTCTTGGCCTTGATTCTCAAGTATGCTTGGCGTCCCTCGTTGTGCTGCTACAGCTCTCCAGGGGTGTCGGCCGTGTTAAGCAAGACTTGTGCATATCTTCTGCCTTTTGTGTTCATTGCATTTGCATATCATATGATGTTGTCCAAAGACGAGTATGCTATCACACAAATTGTATCATCTGATATCATATATGAAAGGTCAATTTGGCCTAGCCAGACCGCCGTCATCACATGATATCATATAATATATATTATACATTGGCTAGTCTCTTGTGTTGCGGCTGTGATGATCCCTTCTCCAGTGCATCCTTGTCTATCTGTATCTGCTTTCTGAAGAGCAAGGTCAAGGTCCTACCAACATGAGTACCCCAGGAAACACTCTGCTCTGTTAGGCTCACTTGCACTGCTCCGTCTTTGTCCTGTCTATTCAAACGTGTCTGCTGTGTACAGCGCTCTGGCGATCCTTTGGAAAGTGTCTGACTATATCATGGTTTGCTGTCTACTTCTGTCAACTTCTGTTTTCCCCCTTGAACTTTTGTCCCTGTCCGTGGCTTGCCCTCCGCTCACTTCATAGCGGTGCAAGCCTTCAACACTCAATCATGTAAGTGCATGCTGAATGCCCAGTGTGGTAATCCATCACCCAAACACCAGACCCAACATCCCCATCAGCATCATAGCATTAGTATTGAACTGGTTGTGTTGGTGCACCATCTTTTTTGGGGCAACCTCTTCGGTGTGATAGGCGTGGTGGTGCTCCTCGTGGTGAGGAGATGAGGGGAGGACCGCGTGGTGATGATCAACGTCCGGCTAGGGAGCGATCGCCCAGGAGGGAGAGGCCAAGATCACCTGCTCGGGAGGCAGTACGCAGCAGGCCAGAGGAAGGGCGCAAGAGGGAGAGGTCAAGGTCACCCAGGTAAGACTAAAACATGTTTTCAATTGTTTAATACCGGTAGATGAATTCCCTATGATGGCTTCTCTAACATTGTGTTATAGATATATTTGCCATCATCTACCTCAACAGTAAACTCGTGAGTGTATAATTATTATGCTTTGACAAACCAGTGCATTATGCAAAAATGTTGAACCAAGAAGGATGGTCAGAATTGGAATTGGGGTTGTTACATGGTTATATACACCTTAAGGCGTCTAACCGTCTGCAGAAGGCAATTCGTCCCCCCGTGCGATACACACGGAAACCAGGGAGTATAACAACCAGGGTGATTGGGAGGGGCTCATGCTTATTCTAGCCTCTCTCTAAATCAACTAGCCTTTTTCTAAATCAGCTAGCTTTTTGGCGGAGCCCCCCCCCCCGACCATCCATCCATCCATCCATCTGACCATGATGAAGCCCGACACGTCAGCCAACGGCCTCGTAACTAACTCGCTTCCGTTGCCACCTGTTGCTCCCTCGCGATCACTCTCCGCCAATTTTTAGCGTCGCAGGCGACGCTGCATCGAACTTGTTTCTAAATCAACTAGCCTTTTTCTTAATCAATAAAATATATACTACGCCTTATTACGATGCGTGAGGTTGAGGGGGGCAGACTGTTTGCTTGCACTGGGGCAAACCATAAATTTACTTTTCTAACTATATCCAGCAATGGATCTCAAGAACCTCGATGCGAAGTGCCCTCGAGCACTTGCTTTTTGTTACAGAAGATTATTTTTCCGCGTCACAAATTGTGCGACTCAGTGCTACCCCAGTGCGCTGCGCTGCCCCCCTAACCCCGCGGAGCCCTTCGGGGGGGCATTTCTGACTAGTTTAGCCAGACTTATGCGTCGGCAGGCAGCGATGGAATGGCGAGGTGTCATCCAAAGAACACACTGTGGCACTCGCTATTTGTTACAAAATGTCCTCACAGAATGCCCTGGAAGCCCAGATCAATCTTCGTCCTTCATCTTTTATTTGTGAGGGTGGCTCTCTTGAAACAAAATCATGATTGGGTGTCATGACTAGCCGGATAGCCCTCAGTGATATAACCTCGGGAACTGTGATATAACCTCAGGAATTAAGATATAACCCCAAGATCTGCACAAGTTGGTCCTCGATTATCCACTACGTGGATCAAACAGTTCAGAGACTAGTCCAGTTGTCCATGTCTGTAAACAACGTCCACCCTTGACTTGTTTACTAAGATGTCAATGTGGCATGGCTGGAACATTCAATCTCTTATTCTTTGTGCGTGTATGTTGTTACATATGAGGGGTAGCCAAATAGGATGAAAATTCTTGCCCAAACATGATATCAGGAGGGGCCAAGACAGACGAGTCCTTGGCAGAAAATTGGCAGAGAGTGTTGGCTATCAGAACGACAGGTGGCATCAGAATGGAGTGGACTGAAGCCAGATAGTTACAAAACAGTTTGCTGACGTGTCAGGCTCCGCCTCGGGGGGGCAGTCGGTTGCACAGATAGGCATCGGGGTTAATCTGGGGGCTCCTGCCCCCCAGAAGGGGTGGCTCTGGAGAAAAAAACTGATGAACTGAACCCCAAACAATTTGTTTTACCGACAGGGGCCCTGAGTTTGTGCTACAGTGGTAATTTAATTTTGTGACTTCTGCTCCAACATCATTATCAGTAGTATTCTTCGTCACTTGCCGCTCGACAATTCGTCGCCTTTCGGCAATATCGTACTGATATCGTGCTAAATTGTTATATCGTGATATATCGTAAGATATTGGTATCGTACAATGTGTTGTACGATAAATCCGGGAAACAGGATGATATTGACAACTCTACTTATTTGTGTTTGCATTTTGCAGGCGAGCAGTGGAAGAGGAGCGACGTGACGACAAGAGGCGCAACCCAGACGAAGACCGAGACAGAAGGGAGAGAAGGAGGGAGCGAGACATTCTGTGATTGCTCTATTACTTTAGCTCATCCCTCACATGATAGGTATTGCATCCTGCCATATATCAATATCGGTATGTCTCATTATCAGTCCATCGCTGTATCCAACGCCCATATGTGACAGGGGTCATGGTAGGTATTGAACTGTTACATGGTATGGTTTTTCAGCCAGCTCTTGGCTGCTCACCGTCTTCAAATTCCAAGTTCCCCCCGTGCGATACCCACGGAAACCAGGGAGCATGCTAAGCATTGTAAAATCATGGTAGGTATAGTTGCATACGAGTAGGTGGCTGTCCATGTTTCCACGGCCAGATGCTTGGTTTCCTTACAAGCACCAGCGACACTGAGTTGGTCGGCGTTTGGTGAAGCCATACTACGTTATTGGTCTTGGGGTCCGTTATTCTGTAAATTGGAACATGATAGATACTCAGCTAACCAAATCACTGAAAATATAACTGGGTCATCTCAGGAGCTGCAGTAAGTACGAGCAATACAGTTACTTCCAAGATCAAAGAAGAGAGCAAACGAAACAGTGTGTTACGGGTTGGGTAGTTGGGGAAATGATGAGATGAAGAATTGTTACAAGGTTCAATACGCCAGGTTTTGCGTATAACGTCTGCACATTGCAGCGAACAATTACCCCCCGAGCGAGAATCACGGAAACCAGGGATTTCTAGTGCACATGTCGGGGATATGATTAAGGGAAGAGAAACCTGGAAATCTGATTACTTGAACTTGAAACCTGATTACAACGTAGGCTTGTGTTGAAGATATGGAGCAGACAGAGGCGAGGAAAGGACAACACAATCCGCAGTTCCGGACTCTTAAGAGTCTCAGGGCAAGGCAATGCAGGGACAAAAATTATAAGCATCTGGCGTGGATACCATATTGAATATAGGTTAGAACTGGTTGTAACCAAATTTTGATGCACTGCGCATTGAGTGTTTGGTTGATAGTTTCTGTAGTATTCAACAGGCTAAGGCAGCCAGGCCTCACTCATTCAAGCTGACAACATTGGAGTTGAAGTGACACCTTCATGAATGGCAAGGTGGAAGTAGAGTCGAGGTCCTTGCGTTTCCATTCCCCAATTCCCGCGCAGATCCCGCCTCATCTTCCCAAATCCCCACTCTAGTCTGGTGGTTAGGGTTGGTAAAGGGTGCTTCAAAAGCTATGTTCGAGACGGGAATGCATACATAAGTACGTTTAATGAGCCCAAAACTATGCCTCGTGATCCATAAGATACGTTCGCAGCGTAACTGGCGCTCCATTTTTTTTGAAACGCGAAACCTCCCGTTTTGAACAACCCCGAGTCTGAACTCGCGACCACATCCTTCACTTGTGGTCTATCTCGGGGTTTTCTAGTCCTAGTACACAGAAGCCACGCCACTTATCCCGGCCACGCCGGCGGAATTATTTGCATCTCACCGGAGAAGTAACTGAAGGATATGGTCAAAACATCAAAACCTTCCCTCTGCCAAAGTCTAAGTTTTATAATCATCTGGTCTCTCTTATCCGGGCCCCTCCTATCTGGGTCTCTCCTATTCGGATCTGTTTCAGGAGTGTGTGAGGAGCACCCCAGGGGAAGGCATGCAGAGCTCTTCTGTATTTCTTGCGGTGTATAGGTCTGCCTCTGTTTAGCGCCTGTTCCTTACAACCTGGATAGCGGCTAGTTTGGAGTACGCCTTTAGCGCGGGTTAGATTATCGGACAGGTGAGCTTTTGTGTCCATCAATTTCAATCGATTGCCCAGGCATGAACGCCCCTTGCAACTTCACTCTTTACTGGATTTCCTCATGACGATGGCGATGGGAATCCATGCTTGCCGTTTCGATGACGGTTCCTCTGACGTGCCATCGCGGTGGCTGCTTGCAGGATAAGCCCAAGATCGCCTGGTTATTCATCGTCATCATAGAAGCCGGGGCATCAAAATCCCTACAGTTCCTCTGACACCGTTCCTTACCGGTTCTACTTTCATCAGTAGCCAGACTAGGGCGCCATGGCACTGCTCCCTGTTCCACGCCTATGCTCTCGACAGATGATAAGCTTGAGGGTTCCAGGGCCAGGCCCGCGACCCTGGGCGTATTCCCGGTCAGTCGGGTTGAGACCAAAACGCATGTGCGCAACCTCGTCTGGAGAGCCCAAAGAGAATGACAGCAGCTCATCCAGCAATCCAGAAATTAGTGATAGTCCTAGCAGCAGTTCTGGTGAAGATGATCCCACAGATGAGGCCCCCAAGGTTGGACAGTTGGCTGCAGCTGCAGCCAAGAAACTGGCAGGAAGGACAGAAGCAGCTAAAGCAGCTGCATTGGAAGATGTGCTGGTTCCTGAAGATGATGGAAAGTTCCCTCACAGGTGGAAAGTTGTCCTGCTCATGGCTTTGGCCTTTGTGCTGTGCAACATGGATAAGGTCAACATGTCAGTGGCAGTTATCCCCATGGCAAAAGACTTGGGATGGTCTGCCCTGGACCGTGGCCTGGTCTCATCATCCTTCTTCTGGGGCTACACCTTGACTCAGATTCCCGGGGGCTACATCTCAACTAAGATTGGCGGCGCCAGGGTGTTGATGGCTGGCGTAGCCTTGTGGAGCTTTGGCACCCTCATTGCCCCCCCTGCAGCTAAGATCAGCTTGTGGGCACTCTGCGCCACACGTGTGTTGGTGGGCTTGGGCGAAGGGGTTGCCCCATCTGCTGCCACCACAGTGTTGGCTAAGATGATGCCTCGGAATGAACGATCTAGGGCTGTGGCTATGGTATGGGGGGGCTTGGATGTTGGTAGTGTGGTGGGTCTGCTACTCAGCGGTCCCCTTATCAAGGCCTACGGCTGGCCGTCTGTGTTCTACTTGTTCGCCTGCCTGGGCTTGATGTGGTGTGTCGTTTGGCCCATGATTAAGCCGGAGATGGCCCCATCCCCCAAGGTGGCAGAGCAATCGGCTATGGTGCAAACAGTCGAGGAGCCTGTGGAAAAGAAAGAAGCAGAGAAGATCCATGTCCCATGGGCAGAGTTTTTCAAGAGTGTCCCTGTGTGGGCTGTGACTGTAGCACACTTCTGCTTCAACTGGGGTTACTACGTCTTGCTGGCCTGGCTGCCCTCGTACTTCGAGCTAGCGCTTGGACTGAATGTGCAGAAGAGTTCGTTCCTCACTCTCATTCCGTAAGTTATCCCAAGCCATTCCCAGGCCTCAGTGTGCTATTTGTGTCTGGGTGGGCTTAGTCTGGTGTGGGTGGGGGGGGAGGGGGGGGGGGGGGGGGGGGGCTTGGACTGAATGTGCAAAAGAGTTTGTTCCTGACTCTCATTCCGTTAGTTATCCAGAGTTGTTTTCAGTTCAGAAAGTGTGTTACCTGGTAGCTTCATGGGTTTAGACCTCCTCCAGATACAGAGTCCTGGTAGCTTTAGTAGGACCCCCCAGGTTGTCCGGGGGCAGCGCCCCCGGAGAGCTGAAAAAAATCTCTGAAGTTATCCCAGTGTTTTTCTTTACAGCTAAAATCAGCAGCTTCTAGGCAGCCCCCCTGACTGTCTAGTCAGCCAGGGCTTATGTTACCTAGTGTGTCTGGGAGCTGGCAGAATCCGCTGCCCAGAACTGTAAAAATCTTGAGGCTTAGCCCAGTGGCTGGCTCAGGGAGCTGCCTAGTAGCTGCTGCTCGTAGCTGAAAATAAACCCTTTAAGTTACCCCAGGCCATTCCAAGGCCTCAGTATGCTACAGGTGGGTGGAGGTGCGTGGTGGTGGGTGGGTGAGTATATAGTCTGGTGTGGGCGGGTGGGTGAGTCGTGTCTGGTGAAGGGGTGGGCGGGTGGAGGTGCGCGGTGGTGGGTGGATGGGTATATGGCCTGGTGTGGGTGGGTGGGTGGGTATTGTCTGGTGTAGGTGAATGGAGGATGTAGAATATGGCGCAGGTCAGGCAGACACCTACATACAAGCAATGGACAGGGGTGTAATGTAATTTTCGATTTCTCTAATAACTAAAAAATGAACTAAAAAATATTGTATTATTATTTCATTAATTTTTGCCATGTGTGAAAGTCTAAGCTACACTTCAATTGACTGTTTTTGTTGTCAGAGCCCTTCTTTTCAACATCGCTTCCTAACCCCTTTTTGCCCTTCTATACCGCAGTTACCTTGCTATGACGGCCATGATGCCTCTAGTCGGCCCAGTGGCCGATGGCCTAGTGGAGAAGGGCATGCCACTGACCAAGGTCAGGAAGCTAGCACAAGGCATTGCCTTTATCGGACCGGCCATGTGCATGCTTGCATGTGCTTTTCTCACCCCAGCAGGCCAGGGACCTGCAGGTGAGAGTGCAGCGTTTATTTCTGTTTCTGATAAGGGGTCTTCTTGTAGCGATCAGGGATTTGGTTTCTTTCAAAGTTGGGCTCCTGGTAGCAATTTGGGTAGGTGGCCCGAAGGGGGGGGAATGGGGTGAGGGGCGGGGGAGCGGAAGGTTTGGCCAAACCGGGGTCCGAGGTAGCGATCGTTACTGGTAGCGGGGAAAAAATCTCTGTGCGAGACTGGTGATAGTGTCATCTTCATTTAGGGGCAAGACTAGAATGCTTCTGTATATAGCGAAAGGCAATATGATATCATATGATATCATGTCATCATACCAAATCATATGATATCATATGATGCCGGCAGTCTGACTAGGCTAAAGTTACCATTTAAATACAATATCATATGATGCAATTTGTATGATATCATACTCTCCTTTGGTCAACATCATATGATATGCCGATCCCCAGGGGGGGGGCAGAAAGACAGATTTTGGACCGCACCTTCGATATGGTGTCCGATTCAGATGGGAGTTGGAATTGTGGACGTTTCATACAATAAGAGGGGGAAAATAAAGTTGGCTAAAAGTTTTTTTACCCCCCCCTCCCCCCCCCCCCCCCCCCCCCCCCCCCTCTAAAACCCAATTACCTCACCCTACCCCCCCCCCAAAATGGGGGTCATTCGAAAGATCTTTTAAAGCCCATTTCAGTCATGCTCTTACATCTTTCATGGGGTTACCCAAACGTGATTTATCGCGAAGTTAAGATTTGGGCCGCTTTGGTTGAAAAAAACTTTGGACCCCTCTAACTTTTGTACAACTTTATTTTTGGCTAAAAAAAAAAACTTTTTTTTTATATAGTTTGAGGATAGGCTCTATCCAAAGCGAAGGTGCGGTACGGCAGCTTTTTTCTTGCCCCCCCTTCGCCGATCCCTATATATATATATCAGCTCCCTTGTTCAAACCCAACAAACCCAATTATTGTTTCACTTTATTGCCTGCCTTGATCTCCTTGTGTCATTTGCCAGCCTCCGTGTGTTCAATATTGCTGCTCTGGTCTGATGATGGTAACGGTGACTGACCAAAATTTGTCACCACTTGTATACACAGCTGTCATTTCTGTCCTATGTCCCTCTGAATAGCAGTCTTCGATTCGGTAATTACGCCCATCCTATTACCCCCCACCCCACCCCTCACGCAGGCCTGATTGCAGTCCTCATCTAACTGCTTAAACACCCTAAAACTGCCATAAAACTGCCATATACCTTCAGCGTTTTTCACCCCACCCCCACACCCCACCCCTTCCGAGCATGTGGATTTGCGGATGCCGCTGCCGCAGCCCCTGTAGCCGCCATTGTGACTAAATTTGATTAATGTTTTGCTTGTTTAGGAATAATAAATATTTCATAAAAGTCTTCTTTAAAATGATTACGTATTTATATTATTAGCACCCATGATATTACCCACCCCCACCCACCCCCTATCATATTACCCACCCCCACCCACCCCCATCATATTACCCACCCCCACCCACCCCCTATCATATACCCACCCCCACCCACCCCCCATCATTTTACCCACCCCCAACCCCACCTTCTTCCCCTTCCCTACAGGTGGAGTTGCTGATGCCGCCGCAGCAGCAAATGCCCCAGTAGCCGCTATTGTGACTCTCCTCTCTGTCAGTTTTGCTCTCGGTGCTTGGTCTAGGGCAGGGTTGTACTGCAATCACCAGGATCTGTCGCCGAAGTATGCAGGTACGACGCTGAGATACTCAACTGGATACAGCATTTGATAATTAATTCTTGAGTTGCTTGTCATATGTAGGGTTGGGCCACCATATGAACGTATGACCATGCGTTTATACGCATATATACGCCGTATTTTCTTCTTCTCAAAATATGTACTCATACGTTTGATAACACATGTATGGGCTGTACTTCGAAAAGCACAGTACGCACCCCGGCACTTCACTTTCTTGTTTTTCCTTTAATTTTTGATGTAGATAGGTCATAGGAAAGCTATTGACCTCATATATCACACTTTGCCATGCAATTAACCTTTCATTGAATACCATTTTGTTTAAAGTTTGCCTAAAGTTTTATTTAGATAGCCAGGATGGCAGACCTATCAGAGCACCACCTAGCCTTCCATTCCACAAGCTGTGCTTCTACGTGGGCTATAAGGATTGATGGTCCAAGCCTAGTCTGATGTGAACATGGACAATTATGTAATATAGTTATATACTTATATTATTATACACTTACACAGTTATATTCTAGACCAACTGGCATTAAATGAATTCCTTAGATTGGCACCGCGCTTATCAGTCGACGCACTTTCTGGTCGCAATTTCTTTTTCTGAGATTTGGACAGGCTTAACTTGCCAGATTCTTTTGTATAGTTGACGTGTGCTGCCTATGAAATTAGCAATGCGGCAATACTTTTAAACCCATGTAAAAATCTTTTCTGTAGATGTGCAACAAAAATGCGTAAACAGCATATCAATCTACCTTGTACGACATATACAAATCTACATTTGCAATTTAGGTTGCTAACTTAAACTTACTTGAAAATTGCTTTTTTAATTTAGCCCCCCTTGTAACATTTTTTAATAAAGCTACTTCAGGGCTTCCTTCAAAAAAGATTGAGAAATCTGGCGCCATGTAACCAAATTCAAGTTAGCAGCATACAAACTTAGTGTCTCCTGCATGATGCATCCCTTTATTAAAAAATGTTAAAAACCATAACTTCAGCTATAAAGCCACTGACTTTATTTCGATTGTTCAAATAAATAATTAAAAAATACGTAAAACTTGTCACTAAAACTACGTGTGCATCGTGTCGCCTCCTCGCTAGCCTCACCCCTGAACTGTAACATGCATACATACATACAGGCCCCACCCATCCCACACTCCACCTCACACACACACAGACATACCACCCCAGCCCCTCTTCCACTGCCGTCTCTTCTCTCTCCACATTACATTCCTTCCTCTCACATCTCTGTACATGTTCCTAGGGAACGGGAATATGATATCATATGATGCCGGCAGTCTGACTAGGCTAAAGTTACAATTTATATACAATCATATGATGCAATTTGTATGATAGCATATGATAGTATACTCGCCTTGGGTCAACATCACATGATATACCGGTCCCTACACGGTCCCAAAAACTTCCCACCTCTCCTGTGTATCTCAACCCACATCATATCCCTTCCTGTCACATATCTGTACTTGAATTTGAACTTGGTTACATGGCTCCAACCAGCAATTTGGCTGCTCGCCGTCTTTGGCAGGATTACTTTTTACCAGGAAAATGTAAATGTGAACAATTCGTTTTTTTCACATCTCTGTAAAGTTCCCAACGACATACCACATCTCCTATGCATCCCTGCTCCTCCATTGGTCAACCCAAGTGGTGCAAAGCACTGCACAGCACAGCCCAACCCAACCCTGCCCCCCCCCCCCCCCCCCCCCCCCCCATTGGTCATCTTACCCTTCATCTCAGTGTTATTCTTTTGGGCTAAATGCAGCATCTTCTGGGCAGCTCCCCTGCCTGGCTACTCGATCAAAGCTAGCGCAAGCTGGTGCATCTGACAGCTGACATGATCAGCTCACCAGTGCCCCTGAAATCTAAGGGTTTAGCCCTGTATCTGGCTCAGGGAGCTGCCTAGAAGCTGCTTAGCCCAAAAGAAAAACACTGCTCCATCTCCCATACTCTTCTGTTCATTTCCCCCTCCATCTTCCATACTCTCTGTCCCTCTTCCCCTCCATCTTCCATACTCTCTGTCCCTCTTCCCCTCCATCTTCCATACTCTCTGTCCCTCTTCCCCTCCATCTTCCATACTCTCTGCCCCTCTTCCCCTCCATCTTCCATACTCTCTGTCCCTCTTCCCCTCCATCTTCCATACTCTCTGTCCCTCTTCCCCTCCATCTTCCGTACTCTCTGTCCCTCTTCCCCTCCATCTTCCGTACTCTCTGTCCCTCTTCCCCTCCATCTTCCATACTCTCTGTCCCTCTTCCCCTCCATCTTCCATACTCTCTGTCCATCTTCCCCTCCGTCTTCCCACAACCCCTGCCCTCATCGCCGCCCTGTTGTGTCTTTTTCTCACGCAGGCGCCCTCTTAGGCATCACCAACACTGCCGGTGCCCTCCCTGGTGTCCTGGGAGTCACGGCTGCTGGCTACCTGTTGGACCAGACCAACTCATGGGCTCTGGCTCTGTTCCTTCCCACGGCAGTCTGCCAAATTTTCGGCGCCATCTTCTACACGATATTCGCCAGCAGTGAACGGCAGAGCTGGAGTTAGTTGGTCGGCCCTGGCTGAGTAATGCGATGCTACCAACAACCCTAGTTTGTTAGGTCATGTTAAGGTTGTTTTAACGGGACCTGTCGTGTCGTCCCATATTGTCAGAACTACTAGGCTATGAGTGCTCTATAGGCATCTTGCAAGATGTCCTGAATGCTCCCGCAGCCTAGAAGTTCTGACAATAATGATATCCCGGAGTGGGTGGGTTCGATTCCTGTCGGATGTAGGTCTGGTGTTTTACATATATACCTGTCGGGTTGTACCAGGAACTGTCATGTCGTTCAAGATTCCTACTTCATAGCAAAACACACCAACGTCCCTAAAGTCATACACGAGCCAGGGCCGACCCTGAAGGGCCCCCGGGCACCCTGCTATTTTAGTTTGGCATTGTGTAGGCTGGCAGTTCATCGTTGTTGACACCTCAACTTTATCACAGGTCATGTACAGATCGACCTTAAGGCTTATTCGACTAGAAGTTTATTAGGGTATCAGTTGTTTTACATTTTTTTGCAGACCTCCCTTAAGCAGGCATGGGAGCCGGGGTTCTTCAAGACGCTGCGTCCTTCGTCGCAGAAGCAACGTCTAAGGGTCTTTTGCGTCCTAGGACGCAACCAATTTCATATCCTGCGTCCTGAGACACAATGTGGAAAGAGTCCGTTGCGTCGCAGACGCAGCTTCAGTGGGTTGGTTACGTCTCAGGACGCAGGCTATGCTGGGTCGGTAGTGTCACAGGGCACAGGCTATGCAATTGGTTGCGTCTCAGGACACAGAGCTGGAAGTCCTCCTGAACAACCCTGGGAGCCCCAGAGTTCACCCATTTGTCCGTATTTCTGTCTGTCTGTTGTCAGTAACCCTGGACTTAGCTTCGAGGTTGTAAACCCTGACTTCGGCTGTCACTTCATTATTGGGCCACCTGTCAAGTATACACATATTTAGCAGGGAAATGTAAACGTGAAGCAATTTATTTTTCCGTCTTTGCAGGCTAGTCCTTCCCACTTCCCCAGCAGTGACTCTACCCTCTTATTGATACTCCAATTCAGGGTACTACAAAGCGCGCAGCGCATTTACGTGCTGCCTTTTTGAGCCCCAATGCGCGTTTTGTGCAGTTTTTTCAACACCCTGTGGGCGCAGTGCGCAGTTTTTGAGCTTTTTGAATCACAAAGCGCTGACCAATTTGACGTCTGTGCCCTTCAAGCGCTGACCAATTTGACACAATTTAGTACCCTGCTCCGATTGGGACAATTTTGTGAGACGCACTTTGGACTTGTTTGTCTTATACCAGTAGATGAATCATTGTAAGAAAGGATACACCATACATTGTAGGAGGGGCAACTCCATTGGAACTGAATCCTCCGGGTCGCTGGTTTATGTTATGAGTCCCACCTCCTGGGGTGAAAGTCCTTTCACAACTTTAAAAAATAAATAAATGCCGCAGTGCGTGCTGCGAGGAGCCAAGGGCTCTGTTAGGGTCAGACAGTGTACGGTACAATACAAACTGGCTGATCCAGTCTTTGTACACCTTAGTCCTGACCAAGGGACCTAGTAAAGTGATACTGTGTACTGCACTGCAGGTGGGATGGTAGCTTCACCATCTAAAATGGACTTTCCCACAACAAATAGGCAAAGAGTAGCATCGAAACCAGGGCTGTTCAGGGAGACTCCAAGATCTGCATCTAGAGACGCTCCCAGTTCCAAATTCTGCGTCTGAGATGCACTCAACTAATTAATGCGCCAACTCAGTTTATCCATTTCACCAGTGCACCAGGAGTGTTCAAAACGCTGCGTCTTGAGTCTCAGGCGCAAATTTGAGAGAGTCATTTGCCTCTCAAATGTAGATCAGGGCAGGATTAATGCCTTTTCTGGGATTTATGGCCAAAGCACAAATTTGCCATCACCCACTTCTAGTGCACTTTGGGGAACTTTTTGGACACCGCAATTTTTGTTTCTGATTTACAAATTTGGGTGTGACAACCGGTGACGATCACATTTTTGTTTAAAGCCCCGAATACAACAGATACGTTAAGCACATTGGAATCATCAGTCGCTTGCATGCCTGCTTGCTTGCTTTGCCCTAGATGACTTCACTCAACTTTGATCAGCTAACGGTACTAGATCTCACTAAACTGGAAAACTCGTATGCCAAACAGCGGAGGAGGAGGAAACGACAGCATGGGACGCTTCAACAAACTCGACGAGTTGGGGGAGGAGGGAGCAGTCGAGCAGATACTCGGGTGGTCGTCTGGTCGATAGCGAAGCATATCGGACTTGCAGAAAAAGACTTAGGCAAGGCTTTCATTTCAATTTCCCCTCTCAAATTCCCCTCGAATTAAGCCATAACTAAAACTGAATGCCCTTAGTTACAATTCCTTGGTTCAGAAGCTTTGATTCAAACCTTGGGCATGAGCAAGGGCATGAGCGAAAAAGTTTGGAAAAGTCAGGCCAAGCTCCTACACAGCTTGCCAGCTACTACGCAGCTTAAAAGCTACTCAGCCGAGTCAGATACCACAGAACCAGATCAACGGATTCCTGCCAGTCTGCCCACGATCTTCTGCTCAGAACTGCGGCAGTCATTTTCTCCCCTACCTGCCCCTCCCCTACATTTTAAATTCTCGCCGCTTCCCTCCATTTATGATTCACGAGGCATGAACACTCTCAAGGCATGGGCAATAACGACACATTTGCTCTCGCGAGGCATGGATTCTACATTTCTTGTCCAAGCTTTCTTGTCGAAGAGTAAAGCTGCACAACCGAGGCATTATGAGCGGCTCAAAGCGACACAAACGAGGCACTAAGAAGTACGAGTATTTGGAACGGGAGGAGCTGCCCATTGAGCTTCACGGATCAGTGACACTCTCATCCATCCCAGTCGCCCTTCCCCTCCTTCCTTCCCTCCTCACAATTTGATCGGACGGATCCACGTCTTTCCTTTCGGTCCTTGCCTCCTGGCGCCTCCGCTCCTTTCCTTACGCTCCTTCCTTCTTTACTCTGGGGTTTCTTGTCCAACGTTAGATCCCCTCTTGGTGAACTATACTCGGATACCTCTGTTCCCCGCACCAAATTAACCGATGCTCGCCTATAGCAATCCATGATATAACGTTGGCGGAATCTGCATCTCTACTAGATTTTTCAAGGCAACGCGCAAAGCACCTCAGAAGTACAATCGCAAAGCATGTCGGTCAAAGACGCAGAGCGTGGGGGTTTGGAGGTGAGCAGTCAACGGCATTGTCATCTCTAAGGCGGCCTTAGAGACAGCCTCCTGAGCAGCTCCTGACTATCCCCTCCTTGCTGGCTAATCAGCCTAACCTAAAGCAACCTAGTGCACCTTGAAGCGCTGCTGACATTTTGAGGCTTAGCCCAGTTGCTGGCTCAGGGAGCTGACTACAAGCTGCTGCTAGTAGCCGGAAAGAAAAACAGTGACTATCCCAGAGAATAAGCTGATAAGCCGCACTGGAGTACTTCCCTTAGCTCTTCCTGCTGCCCGCATCTTCTTTGCTCTTCTTTGCTCTTTCATCATCACCTGAGTTGAAAGTCCCACTCCTATGTTATTAGCCCAATTATTTTACCTTCTCCATTGCCCATTGTGTGCGCTTGCAGGCTGAGAAGCCCAAAATGACAGAGCGTCAATCGAACATTTTGTTCGCATCCCTCGCAGTCGGGTGAGTCCTGAGTAGTGCATTCTTTCTCTGGCTCAAGGCAAGTCCCTTTAGCCTATTTGTAGGGTTGGGAAGCAAACGTATATTTTGATTTTTATATGCCGAATGAACGTATAAACGTATGCGTATATGCCGTATGAGGGAAATTAGACACTTCTCGAGATAATACTTTTACATGGGTTTAAAGATATTGCCGCGTAGCTAATTTCATTGGCATCACATATCAACTCTCAAAAAAATAATCGGACAAGTTTAGATTGTCCAAATCTCAGAACATAAATCACGACCAGAAGCGTGCGATCGAGAAGCGCGGTGCCAATCTAAGGGAGCCATTCACTGCCAGTAATAATTGACTTACTGTCTATGTAACCATGTTCACGTTGCGCTAGGCTCAAGTCATCTTTCTAGGCAGCTCCCTGAGTCAGCTACAGGTGTCAGAGGTGTGTGAGTATGTCGCAGCTTTTAGACAGCTCCCTAAGTCAGCTACTGGTTCAGTCCTCAAGGCCCATGGCATCCAAGGCTACCTCCTCATCAACATAGACTTTGTCGGCAAGGTCAGCATTGGCAGCTATGTAGATCATCTTGCCCCCCCTTTCAAATGAGAGGTTGGCCCTCAGCTTTGTGTATATAACTGGATACGTGTATAATAATATAACTGTATAACTATATTGCAATAGTGTCCATGTTCACATTGCACTAGGCCTGCACCATCAATCCACCGCGCCCCCATGGGAGCTCAATGAAATGGAAGGCTAGGTGACACTCTGATATATGTGCCTGATATCTGGCTATCTAAATGAAACTTTGGTCCAAATTTAAACAAAATAGTACAATTGAAAGGTTAATTTTATTGCATAATGTGATAGAGGAGGTTAGTAGCTTTCCAGTGAGCTATCTAAATCAAATATTGAATGAAAATCGAGAAAGTTAAATGCCGAGAAGTGAGCTGTACTTTTCGACGTACACTAATTATACGTTTGTACATACGTGCGATTATACGTTTCGAGAAAAAATCATACATATGAATATAGGTTTGATTATATGAACGTATGATTATACGTTCATACGCCGGCCCAACCCTACCTATTTGGCCTACCCCTGGACTGTAACATACATACAAGGTAGCCTAAGCTAGTACCGTGGTTCAGTTCAGCATTTATTTTTACAAGGAAAGGGTGCATCTGATAAAACCTAGCCCCATGTTACCAAGGAAGAAAATCAAAGATGAAGACAAAATAATTGGGACCAAAAGACCGCCAAGACAAATGATCAGCATAGAGATCTCCCACACGGGTCATACTATTTTACATGGAACAACCTATCTGATTAATAACTGGGCGATTACTATTAAACAAGTCATTAGCCTTGCCACTTGGCCCCCACTCACTTTTAGCGTGAAATAAAGTTTTAAAAGTAGTAGTGCACAAAGAAGGCCCAGAGGAAGAAGTGCAGCCTAGCCTATCATCAGATCTGGTCACCCAATGCATGATTACTTCTCTTCTGTGAATTCAGCCGAAGCTGTTGTATGAAGGGACAGATAGGCATAGAAACGCCACACAGATAGGCATATGCATAGAAACGCCACACAGATAGGCATAGAAAAGCCACACAGATAGGCGTACAAAAGCAACACAGATAGGCATGTAAAAACAACACGGGGATCACATGAGCCAACTCAGCCGATTCAGCCATTTGGAGTGAGCTTTTTGGGTTCATTTTGCGCTTGTGCTGGGACTTGTGAGGCACAAGTTGATACACACCAATTAATACAAATTGCCACTCATACCCTAACACGCTGACCCCTGCTTCATAGCATGCATGCATATCTTTGAGCTAGATATGTTTGTATGCAGTTTTGTTAAAGTTGTGAAAGGACTTTCACCCCAGGAGGTGGTTCTCCCGACACAAACCAGCGACACTGAGGATTCAGTTGGAATGGCGTTGCCACTCAGACAAAATAGTAGGTGCACTTAGGGTCAGTGGAAGAAAAAGTGTTAAAGCTCTGCACAAGCATGACATTCAAACTGAATCCTCGGTGTCGCTGGTTTGTCTTAAGGAGACCCGCCTCCTGGAGTGAAAGTCCTTTCAAAACTTAAACAAAAATGCTGTCCTCCCGCATGCCACGCATGTTTTTATTGCGAAAGGAATTTCACCTGAGGAGGTGGGTCTCCCGACACAAACCAGCGGCACCAAGGATTCAGTTCGAATGGCATGCTTGTGCAGAGCTTTAACCTTCAACACCTCTTCTCCCACCGACCCTGAGTGCGCCTACTCTTTTGTGTGAGTAGCAACGTCATTCGAACTGAATCCTCGGTGTCGCTGTTGTCAAGCCGTGACACTTCATCATGCAGATCTGAACTGTCAAGGGCTAAACTCTACCAACCTACCCTGACCCTAAACCTTACCAACCTACCCTCACCCTAAATCCTACCAATGTACCCTCACCCTTAACCCTACCCCCTAATCCTCACCCTCACCTACACCCACACCCTGACCCCCACCCCACCCTGACTCCCTCACCCTCACTCCCACCCTGACCCCCTGCCCCTAACCCCCTCACCCTCCATCACGCAGATCAATTGTTAGCGCTTTAGGTTTCTCAATGCTACAAGAGCATGTATTCCGCATCGATGGTTTTAGTTTTGGCGGCTGGATGACTTTCGTAACCTATGTGACTTATGCTGCTTGTGGCTGGGTGGAGACAGCCGTCACCAGGGATAACCAGCGGCGTGGGAGCATCAGGGTGAGTTGAACACGACAATGACCCATGCCTCCATCACCCCCCATCACCCACCAGCCACCCACCACCCACCACACATGTGGCTGGGTGGAGACAACCTTCACCAGGAATAACCAGCGGCGCGGGGGCATCAGGGTGAGTTCAATAATGACCCATACCGATATCATCACCTACCACCCACCACCTACCACGCACCCACCCACCACGCATGTGCGTGGCTGGGTGGAGGCAACAGTCACTAGAGACAACCAGCGGCGCAGGAGCATCAGGGTGAGTTCAATAATGACCCACACCTTTATCATCACCCACCACCCACCACGCACCCACCACCCACCACGCACCCACCCACTACGCATGTGCACATGGTAAAATAAGAACACAAATCTACCGGTTGTGGACGCTTTTAAAGGGTAAGTCGCCAGTGGATTTGCTGTTTGTTGTTGTTATTAGGCCAAAGCAAGGGTGTACTTTTCAGTGTTATTTTGCCAGAGGTGGCTGGGTGGAGATAACAGTCACCAGAGACAACCAGCGGCGCGGGAGCATTGGGGTGAGCTACACTTATGTGTGATTTTGCTTTGCTTTGCTTTTCTTTGCTTTGCTTTGCTTTGCTTTGCTTTGATTTGATTCGCTTCGCTTCGCTTCGCTTCAATATATACTGACAGTATAAGAACACTCTTACTCTGATGTACCTACCTTATACCGCATCACTGCCTCGTCTCCCGATTAGGCTGCTCACCGTCTTTAGGCGGAGTCATCATGTGTAATACAGACACTACTAAACCAAACTCCCGAGTGCTGGATGTAATTACGTAGGTGTAGATATTGGCACCAGTGGTTTCTTTTTAGCTATGCGCAACAGCTTCTAGGCAGCTCCCCCGACTGGCTATCCAGCCAATGCTGACACAACTTACTGTGACTGGAAGCTGACAGAATCCACTGTCCTGACCTGTCAAAATCTCGGGGCTTAGCCTAGTGGCTGGCTCAGGGAGCTGCCTAGAAGCTGCTGCTCATAGCTGAAAAGAAAAACAATGAGTGGCAAGTGACTCCGGTGTGAGCTGCGCTGGGTCCCGTGTCCAGTACTCTGACATGGACCATTATACCACTAAGGGTTGTTTAACATATTCCAAGGGTTGCCAAGTGCGATTTCGTTCAGATATATCGTATGATATATCGATGATATCATACGATATGCCGCCTGATATCGTATGATATTTCAGTATACCGTACGATAATATTGGGAACCAGTACGATGCTGACATCCAATAAATAAATGAATATCACGCCTCTGTGCATATTCAGTTAGCATGCATATTCCTGCTGTAAAGTTCAATTCAATCAGTCGGCTCACCTTCAACCCACCCACACACACACACACATATACCCTCCCTGACCCCCCCTCCCCCCCCCACACACACACACACCACCACCACACACACACAAACACACACACATACCCTCCATGACCCCCCTCCCCGCCACCTTTTATTCCAGGACTACTTCATGATCTCCCTTCTCGCCATGGGGGGGTGCCTACCTAACCAACTGGGCGCTCACATACCTCAACAACTTCCTACAGCAACACCCCCCACAACACCCCCCAACAGCATCCCACCCCAACACCCCCCAATAACACCTACCAACAACACCCTCTACAACCCCAACGCCAGGATTACTTCATGATCTCCCTTCTCGCCATGGGGGGTGCCTACCTAACCAACTGGGCGCTCACATATCTCAACTATGCGACACGCATAGTGTTCAAGTCATGCAGAGTCTTGCCAGTGATGGGCTTCCGAACATTAGTTGTCGGTCAGCGGTACACTCTTGCACAGTACGGTGCTGGTGTCATGCTTGTAGCTGGGATAGCACTCTTTACCTCTGGCGATGCAGCCGGTGTGCCAAACTTCGCCAGCACAGGCATTGTCCTCATTTCGGTGGCTTTGGTAAGATTGCATCTCGCCTTGACTGAACATCATACTTCGTTTTGTATGTATCATCATTTAGCTAGTTTATCATCATTTAGTTATTTTATTAATTTTTAGTTAGTTTATCATCATTTACTTAGTTTATTATCATTTCATCACTTATCATCATTCAGCTTATCACCATTTATCGTTTATTGATTAGTTTATCATCATTTATCATCATTTAGTTAGTTAATCATCATTCAGCTTATCATCATTTAGTTAGTTTATTCAGGTTTGTTATTCATTTAGTTAGGTAAGTTCGTTTATCATCATTTATCATCATTTAGTTAGTTGAAGACTTGAGTTTGGAAAACGTCCCGCCACATGCATTGCACGTCAGCCCTTGACACATCAATGATTATTTCCAAGCTTTATGTAGGTCCAGTTGTTTAGCAAAAGTTGCGACGCAAGCTTGATTCCAGGATTGTGGGGTAGCACGGTATAGGGCGAAGTGCGAAGCCCCGGAGGGGTCGGGGGGCAGCGTGTCGCTCTGGGGTCGCACCGAGTCGCTCAATTTGCGATGCGTCGCACATGCAAAACACAATGCACATCAACTGCTGCGCAAGCTTGTTGACTCTTTTCTAAATCTTTATCCTTCTAATGCAAGCCTGTGTCCTGATTAAGCTTTTGTCATCCTGATGTAATCCAGCGTCCTGATTAAGCCTTTGTCATCCTGATGTGAACCAGTGTCCTGATTAAGCATTTTTCATCCTTATGTAAACCAGTGTCCGATTAAGCCTTTGTCCTCCTAATGTAAAGCAGTGTCGTAATTCAAACCTTTGTCCTGTTGTGCACCAGATGTGTGATGCCATGACAGCCAACCTAGAAGATAATAAATTCTTCCGTATCGATCCTACTAATGTAATCCAGTGTCCTGATTAAAACCTTTGTCCTGATGTGAACCAGATGTGTGATGCCATGACAGCCAACCTAGAAGAGAAGAAATTCTTCCGTATCGAGACCCCCTGCTCCCATTCAGAGGTCATGCTGTACCTGAGTCTGTTTGCTGCAGCTGAGTCCTTCTGTGTCATCGTGGCATCAGGTGCGGCAGCTCTTTTTATACTCTTTTGTTTTGTTGTTTTTGTATACTTGTTTTATTTATGAATACTTTTGTTTTTGTATACTTGTTTTTTTTGTGTAGACTTTTTTATTTTTGTATAATTGTTATATGTTGTTGTCTAACAATGATTGATGGGGGGTGATTGCCCACAATGACTCAGGCTTTTGTAGGAGTGGCAACGCCATTCAAACTGAATCCTCGGTGTCGCTGGTTTGTGTCGGACCCACCTCCAGGGGTGAAATTCCTTGCTCAACTAAAGCAAAAAGGCGAATTGAACGAGCACTGTTTCATCATTGGAATATGTATGAATATTAATTTCTCCGCCTTTCCTTCTGAATCCTCGGTGGTGCTGATTTGTGTACGGGGTTCCTCTTCTTGGGGCGAAAATCCTTTCATTAATAATTACAAAACAAAAAGATAGGGATCATCCAACAAGTGGTAACAATCACCTTGATGTCAGCATTGATAATTTATCCAGTTGTCCATTTAACTTGATTGAATGCACATCATCGGAAATGTGTTTCTGCTTGTAATTTGTCTTCTGTTTATCATAGCTTTTCTTTTCAGCTACCAGCAGCAGCTTCTAGGCAGCTCCCTGAGCCTGCCACCTTGCTAAGCACCAAGATTTCAGCTGTTCTGCACAGCTGATTGTGTTGGACAGTTTTTGGCGGAGTCCCCCCTTCTGGGGGGTGGGAGCCGTAGTGTTACCCATTTGTCCGTTCGACCGACCATCCATCCATCTGACCGCGATGAAGCCTGACACGACAGCCAACGGTCTCGTAACTAACTCGCTTTTGTTGCCACCTGTCGCTCCCTCGCCATCACTCTCCGCCATTTTTGAGCGTCGCAGGCGACGCTGCATAGAACTTGTTCCCTATATTTGGCTGAATAGCCAGTCAGGGGAGCTGCCTAGAAGCTGCTGCTCGTAGCTGAAAAGAACAAGTATGCTGTTTGTGCATGCAAGCTTGCATGAGACTCACTCACATTGAACACGTCATGTTTCGGACGTCTGACAACATTGGTTTAGTATGTTCTGCTGACAAAAAATGGGGGGTCAACTGGGTGGTTCTTGTCATTTCCAGCTTCCGACACTCCCGCTGGGCGCAAATGGGTATGGAATATACACCATTGAGCAAGGGTAATTGGCTGGGAGACTCACTCATGTTGACTGCATCAAGCAAGTGCGGTGATCAAATGATTTGAACTGTGGTCTAAGAAATCAAGCAAGGTCGGTGATCATATGATTTGAATTGTAGTCTAACAAAACAAGCAAGTTCAGCGATCAAATTATTGAACTGTGGTGTTCAGGGGAGGTCTGGGTGGTGCTAGCTCACTCAGGGGCTGCTCTGCATGTTGCACTTATTTTCCTTGCAGCCTTGCAACCCACCTACCCCCCCCACCCCACCCCACCCCACCCCACCCCACACACACTCACCTCACCACATACACTCACCACCACCACCACCACCACCACCACCACCACCACCACCCACACTATGCAGGGGAGATATGGGAGGCAATAGCTCACTCACAGCGTCATACACAGACAGTTCCCTACATCTGCGCCTTCTCCGTGCTTGGCTACATCACTGTCTGTCTCATTCTCCTGCTTATCAAAAACTACGGATCTACCAACGCCGAAGTGGTCAAGAGCTTGCGCAAGGTAAGTTGGTTCAACGAATACTACGTGATCCAGACTTCATCGACTGTACTTCATCGACTGTACTTCATCGACTGTACTTCATCGACTGTACTTGGATAGGATCTGTTCTTCAGTTGGTACACTCTTCTGTTTAAATTCAAAACAAGATCCAGACTTCACCCTGCCTTACATCATGTTTTCCGGCCAGACGGTATCGGTTACAGCACGTGTCTTTCGTATGCTGAATAGCTTTTCTTTTTGGCGTTTGTTGGCAGCTTCTAGGCAGCTCCATGAGCCAGCCACTGTGCTTCACCCGAATCCTTTGGCACTTCTGGACAGCTGATTTAGCACAAGTTGGGATGGATACAGATACACCCCCTCTCCCTCCGACTCCCCACCCACCCATCACCCCACCCACCTCACTGCCCGCAAAGTCCGCCCTCCCCCCCCCCCCCCCCCCCCCCCCCCCCCCCCCCCCCTCCCCCCCCAACCCCCCCAACCCCACCCCCTCAACCAATCAACCAACCAACCAACCATCCCAATCCGTTGGCACATTCTGGACAGCTGATTTAGCCGGCTTCAAGTTGCATTAGGTGGTGTCAAGTTAGGCTGAATAGCCAGTCAGGGGAGCTGCCTAGAAGCTGCTGCTACTCCGCTAGTAGCTGAAAAGAAAAACACTGGTATGCTGTCTTCCAGCATTGTAAATGAGGATGTAGCATGTCTCACACCATATTTCATGCTCCCATTTATAGAGTATTGAAAAGCTTATCCTCCTACTGATTGTCCACGTGATGGATATCTGGACTCGCCCTGAATCTCAAAAAGCTGCGCGTTCTGTTTTGTTGTCAATCCGTGAAACTTCAGCATGCAGATCTCAACTGTCAAGGGGGTCAACACACATACATATACACACATACACACACATACACACATAGACACACACATGCATACACAACACACACATATATACACATACAGGTGCACACACATGCACACACATACACAACACACACATACACACTCATACACACACATAAACACACACAACATATATATACATATGTATACATACATTCACATGTATAGAGTATTCAAAAGCCCATCCTCCTACTGTCTGCCCATGTGATGGAAATACCTTCTTGTTTGTTTGCCACAGACCAGTTGTTACAGTTTGACTGAATGTACAAAATCAACTACCACCCCGCAGGTCTTCCAGGTGACCCTCAGTTTCGTTGTGTTCCCCAAGCCCATGAGCTACAAGTACATTCTCGGAGGCCTGCTAGTTGCATTATCCCTGTACTGCTTGAACAAGTTCGGTGCCAAGAAGCAGCCTTCATCTGTTATCCCCGATAGCTCTGCTGACCCTTCAAGCCGTAAGGATATTATTAGAAGCCCCAAGGAAATTCAAATAGAGGCCAGGGATAAAAATGGCCACTCTACGTAGTATGGCAGCACTGCAAAGCCTATTAAGCGTGAGAAGCAAAACAGAAGCCAAGTTGATTGGCATATGACAGTGCAGAGCAGGCTTATGGCATAGCTTTTCTTTTCGGCTACGAGCAGCAGCTTCTAGCCAGCTCCCGAAGCCAGGCACTGGGCTAGGCCCCAAGATTTCAGCAGTGCTGGAAATACGATTTTGTCGGCTTCCAGCTGCACTACATTGCTGTAGGTTGGGCTGGGTAGCTATTCAGGGGAGCTGCCTAGAAGCTGCTGCTGGTAGCTGAAAAGAAAAGCTATGGGTATACAAATTCATGATGGTCTTGCTTGTTTTGATAACAGGGTCTTTCAGACTTTAGGTTGCTCACTGTCTGCCAGCAGAGTAAACATGGGTGGCATAAACACTGCTGTATTTCACTCCAGAGTACAGAATGTAACCACAGGGCTGCAGACAGTTTAAAGACGTAACAAGTCATGATGGTATTTTGTATGTGGGCTTATATACACACACACAGGTTTGTTCAGGACGCTGTTTCGTCCGTCGCAGACGCAACGTCGAAAGGTCCGTTGCGTCGCAAGGCGGCAAGGTGGGGAGGGTCTGTTGACCAGTTCCGTTGTGTCGCAGGACGCAGGCTATACAATTGGTTGCATCTCAGGCAGCAGAGCTGGGGGTCCTCCTGAAGTACCCTGGTTCACAGTGGTCTGCAAAGCCGGTGGCTGGATGCTGATGGTAAAAGTTTGGGGATGTTATGTCCTCAGCTTGGAATGTGGAAGGTAAACCTTACATGCAGAACTACCATAAAAGAGACCTACCACACAAAGTGACCCGAGCACGGCTAGATTTAGAACCTCCTCACATTATTTGAAAGTGGGAACAGATAGATGAAAGCGCCCTATGGTACCGTGGGAAGATCAAGGGTGTGGCTTATGTCATTATGTGATTTAGGTAAAGTTTAAGATGAACATCATGTGATTTTTGAATGTAGTGATGAAGTTCTTTTGAATTCGAGACTTAATTATCATAACCTGATTTCCCAAACTGAGAACAAAACGATTCCTCTATACAGCTTGATGTGTGATCCAGAGGTGGTAGGTAACTAGGTACCGTAGTGAGAAGCCTTTGTTTATCTTGATTGTATGAAGAGGTTGGATCAAATATGTGTTGATAGGAATGCTTTGATTTTGATTGATTATGTTACTGCTGTAGTGCCGAAGACGGCGAGCAGCCTTGAAGGCTGGGACCATGTAACAAAGTTAAAGTCCAAGTGGACTGCTTACTTTCTTCCAATTCAAAGTCCCATGAGCGATAATGTGTGTAGGTATGATGTACTCCAGGGGTGGGATCAGATTAGTTTTTTTCGGTCTATCAGCTTTCAGGCTGCTCAGTGCTCACCATATGCAGGATGAGTAATCATGGGTGGCGTAAATTACTTTATTGCTTGTACCCTGTGATTTTGAGGATGTTTGGAAGCCCATGTTATGGAGCAGGCCTGCATTGGTTTAACCGAACACCGACCTAGAGACTTGCCAAAACGTGTTAACAGATTTGGCCCTAGCTGCCTTGGATGACTTTAGTCTCTATTTCCCAGCACCCTAACAATAAGCACTTGGCACCTTCCATGGAACCCCATCGCCTAGAGACGGTCAAAATTTGAATGGGCGTCTCATGTGCATGCAACCTAGTATTACTACTTACTACTACTACTACTAGTTTACCAAACATGCGGGAAACACTTGAATCCCACATGTGCTACATGCTCACGGGGACGCAAAATACAAAAACGGCTGAAGCCGCGCGGTAAAGATCAAAAGTAAAAACTCTTCTACTTGACCTGGCTCGGCTATTGGCGCATTAAGTTGGGAACCTGAACTCCCCACATAGCCCAGTGTGGAAGGAGAAAGATATGGGAAAGCTTGATAAAGGCAGGATAGAGGTAACTTAATTTTCGGCAGCATCGGGACTTATGAACAAGCCGGTTAGGGAGGACTTCGCCCAAAACAATCTGGGCCCTATTGGTTGAACGCATTGACAGCGCGGCAGCCTCGCCAGTCGGAAATTTGAATCGCTGGCAGGGGGATCTGGTCGCAGCTAGTCGCAGGTGCGGGATAGCCAATATGTGGAATGCTTGTGACCTCGAAGTTATTTGCGCAGGATTCCTCCCCTGCCTGCCCCTCCTCTAGATGTCAAATTCTCGCCGCTTCTCTCCCTCAATTATTTACTAGGCATGGACACTCTCGAGGCATGGGCAATAGCGAGGCATTTGCTCTCACGAGGCATGGACACTACATTTCATGTCCAAGCTTCCTTGTCAAAGACTAAAGCGACACAAACGAGGCACGGGCCAGGTGTTATGGAAGAGGCTAATTATGTCGAACGGGAGGAGCTGCCCCTAGAGCTTAACGGATCAGTGACACTATCTCCTCCATCTCAGTCGCCCTTGCCATGCGCCTTCCCCTCCTTTTACTTCCTCCCCTCCTCCCAGTTTGATCGGACGAATCCACGTCTTTCCTTTCTGTCCTTGCCTCCTGGCGCCTCCTTCCTTCGGTACTCTGTCTTCTTCGTTCTTCATCCTACATCCTTTCGTACCCCTTTCTCTTGTGCTGCTAGCTTCAGTCCAGTCTGGAAAGCGATTTGTGACATCTCGCTCAGAAATGCCCTCGAGGGGCTTGGTCCTCTCCCTAGTGCTGTTTGCTACAATTTGTCGGACCGTCAAGCCTCGAGCCCTCCACAGCGACATCCCGCACGTCAGCAAATGCAACTTGTGTAGAGTATGCGATAGAAAACCAAGCCAGGCGCATCGACGACTAAGAAACATCGATCGTTTAAACGGGGACGGACTGCAGGAGCGACCGGCTGATCCAGCTGACCGGCTGATCCAGCTGACCGGCAGATGAGCGCCTGGACATGATGTTCAGCGAGATGAAAGACAGGGGGCATGGTGATGCGTTGGAGTTGGAGCTACATGAACTTGAGTGGGACTCATTGGCTGCTGGAGTTCAGGCAGCAAGTGGTGGATTGCATGTAAGACCCAACACACACACCACCATCCCACCCAAGCGCCACCACACCCAAACACTACGACACACACGCACACAGTGCAATAAAAGCCAGGGGGCATAGTGATGCGTTGGAGTTTGAGCTGCACGAACTTGAGGGATATTTCTTCTTGGAATTTGTTTTATGGATATAAATCTGGGGAACCTACAAGGAAACATGAAGCAAGCCTTTTTTCATTTTATAAGCCTCCAGCCAGGCTCTGGCTTATTGATTTGATTTTTATTGTCACTCTTGGCTTTAAAGCTATATTTAAACAATTCTCAAGATTTTGGGGGGGGGGAAATTGATCTCTCTGGGAAGTAACCCTATTGCACCTACTCTTTTGCAGGAGTGGGAAATCCATTCAAACTGAATCCCCGGTGTTCCTGGTTTGTGTCGGGGAACCCACCTCCTGAGGTGAAATTCCTTTCATAGCTAAACAAACTGGTGTATGAGTGCTGTATGAGTGTATGTATCAGGGTACTTTTTTAACATGGAGGATTTTCGCCTCAAAAGGTGCAAGGGTAGCCAGTAATAGCCTCATTAAGGATATGAAAATTAACTATCTTGTCAGACCATGGTGCGATATGGTTGTTAGAAATAAAATAATCTGCCAGGCATGGTCCAATACACGAGTAAAATAATGTTTCAAATCGCAAACTGATTTAACTGGAATATTGGACCAACCTGGACCAACCCAAGATTACAAAAACAGTGTGTCGCAAAACGCGACCTATCGCAGCCTAATGGCTACCCTGGTATGTATGGTGACAATCCAGGGGTAGCCAAATAGTCTAAAGGGACCTAATCCACCTTGAACAATCGAGAACAAGACTAGATTATCAGGGGGGGGGGGGGGGGGTAATTAAAACAAACAATGAAATAACTGGTCCCCAACAAAGCGTACTCACGAAGAATATGACGGAGGATATATACATACTTACCCCCCCTGCTTCTCTGTGAAATCTTTCCCTTGTATCAAGACACCTGTCGCTGTGCACAACGGAAGGTGACGTGGTCAGTCAGACAACCTGCCTAAATTTTTCACGCCGACTAGGCGTACAGCTTTTCTTTTCTTTTTAAATTCCATCCATCCCATATCACACACTTGACTTCTTCCCAATGCATTGAGAAACTTGACGCTGCGCATTGTGCCATAGCGAGAATGCGGCAAAGTTGAATGGTCGAACCAAGCCATGTTACCAAGTCTCAGATCGAGTTCGCTAATTCACTTCGGGAGCACTTCGGGTGAACAGGATAGCTCTTCGGCCGAATTGAATACATGCTCGCGAAGAAGAAGCTTCAGGTATGTACCATTGCGATTGCGCGGTTTCAGTTTTCTCTGTGGGGTCGGCAATCGATCGCAGCGAAAGTGGCAGGGAAGCAGGAAAGAGGATGCAGGCTTGAAAATTTTGCAGGTCCGTTGCTATCAGCGGAGTCGGATTCAGCACACACTTTGTCGATGGGTTGGATCTGCAGCATGCCCTTCGTCCCGTTTGCCTCTCAGCTATTGCAAAGCCCTCAGCTGAAGTGGAGGGGGGGCAGATAGGAAGAAATAGGGGAGTGTGTGTGTGTGCTGGTAGGTGCATGTAGAAGGGAGGGGAAGGATGAGAGTGGGGAGAGGGAGGGGGGCTGGTGGGATGGCTGGGTTGGGGAAGGGGTGGGGCAGGAAATATGTCAGGAAGAGCAAGGGAGTATGTTTATTTGTGGGTGGGGGCACATGGCTGGGTGGGGTGGGGGTGGAGAGAACTGGGCGGAGGGGAAGGGGGGGAGGGAAAAGTACGGTAGTATGTGGGTGCTTGTGGGTGCACAAGGAAGACCATCGCAAGGCATATGCGTCCTTCAGTGTTATCAGTTCGCATGCACTGCAGAGAAAACCGGCGTAAACCGTTATGTAACCCAGCCCAAAACAGGTGTGGCCACGGGAGGGAGGGGGGGGGGGGGGGGGGGGGGGGGGGGGGGGGGGGGGGGGGGCGGGGCGACAGTGTTTTTAGTTGGGGAAACATCATGGCTGTGTGTTCATGTGAGGGGTAGAGGTGAGTACAAGCGTGAAACATTATGTAACCCAGCCCCAAACAGGTGTGGCCAAAGTCAAACGGGCACAGTAATATGATTGGGGTGGGGGTGTTTTGTCTACGTGTGTGTAGGTGTGGCCACCGGCCACACGGGCTACTGTAGAGAGCGCTAGAGCTATAGGCTGAGAGAGAGAGAGCGGATGAGCGAGAGCGAGCGCTAGAGATAGATAGAGCGAGCAGAGAGAGCGAGAGTATAGATATAGGATCTAGAATTGAGATATATACTATATCGATCTATATATATATATGAGATATAGATATATAGAGAGTACATAGAGAGATAGAGAGATGGTAGATAGCGATATATCGAGAGATTGAGAGAATAGAGCGTAGCTAGCGAGGAGCGAGAGCGATATCTAGATTATATCAGAGATAGCGATAGCGAGAGCTATATCGAGAGCAGATGGAGAGCGAGAGAGCTCTATATGAGATAGAGGAGATGTCGAAGAGAGCTCTATATAAGATATATATATAAATGATAAATATAAATATAATATGTAAAGATAAATATAAATATAAATATAAATATAATATAAATTTAAATATAAATATAAATATAGAGATAAATAGATATAAATATATATATATAGTATATCTATATATATGTATATATATATATATATACTAGTACGGTTGCCCGTGTGGCCGGTGGCCACACCAACACTCCCTATCCCCCCGCACTCTCAGACGCACACCTCTTCTCTCTACCTTTTCCCCTTCTGCTTCAGCTGTGGCCTCCCCCCCTGGCATACACGTATTCCATCCCCCCCCCCCCCCCCCCCCCCCCCCCCCTCCTGCACACACTCACACACACACATACAAACACATACAGACCCACAGTATCCTCCGCTTCCCCCGGCCTCTTCCTACCCAATCCACACACACTCTCTTTCTCTCACCTTCGCCCCCAAAAGCCTCCCTTCCCCCAACAACCAACACGCACACACACTCTCCTCCTCCCTACCTCATACTCTTCACTCCGGCTGTGGGATTGAATCTTGCAGAAAGAGGGGAAAGTGCAGACCAAAAACTTGGGAACGCTCAGATCCCGATCACCCCGAGAACACCGGACCAGTGCAATTCCAAAGCTACAAACTTGCAGTTCCATCTTCTCGTGCAGTGCCCCAGCTGATACTCGGTCAACTCTTGGAACAGCACACATCGTATTTCACGATATTCGATACAACGAAAAGAGCTTTCAGATATGGGATGAGAGGTGCACGCGCGAGAGTGTGCAGAGGGACGGAATGGCCGTGGCGATCTGAACAAAGTCGAATTAATCGCAACAACCAGCCAACCATGACAAAGGCGATGCGATGGCATGGCGAAAGTGTGCATGCGTGAGATGAACGGTGGCGACGCTCGCAGGCGGAGAAAAAAAGCATGACGATCTGAAGGTCTTGCTTGATTAAGAGTCTGGCGTACCTCCCGAGGTTGGAAAGCAAAGTCTTCACGCCTGGCTTGGTTAAGAGCAGCTTAGCAGCTTCGCGTTCATCCTGAGGCATGGGATCGCGTTGTTCACGTCCGGCTTGATTATGAGCCTGGCGGAACTCCTCGGGTCGGGCAGCGTGGGCATCACGTCGACTCTTGTTGGCTCTGCCCGGCTCTGTCCAGTTCTTCCTAGCTCATGCAAGCTCGCTTTGAGCGCTGGCTGGCGGTGTTGCGGGCCCTCCTGTCCATTAGGACCGTTGGCATGCATCATGGTCGCATGCTCCGTGAAGAGGCAATGAACTGAAACGATTATTCTGAGCGCCATGCAAAGCGAGGGTCAGCAGATGACCTCCGAGGAGAGGATCTTCTGGATCTAAATTGCTTGCAGTCATAGTATGGGAGGCAAAGCAAATGTGGGGACGAAATGAGCGCGCGCGCTTAGCTTTGCGCATCTGCAGTTTCGGTATTTGAACATTTCGCTGGGCGGGGTGTTGCGAGTTGGGTTTGACGGAAAGTCGGTTGCAAGTCGGTTACACTTCGCACACCCATGGCACGTGGGTACGCGATGATGACACCACCACGACCACCACGACCACGACCACGACCACGACCATGATTTCTTTATATATGTATATATATATATATATATATATATATATATATATATATATATATATATATGTGTGTGTGTGTGTGTGAGGGGTTCTATTGTTACGGTATTTATGCAATTTATTTAGGTGTTTTATTGCACTTCTATAATGGGATTAGTATTTTAATTGGATTGAAGAAGCCTCCACATAGGTCTCCCAATATATGTATTGGTTATGGACAGGGTTTGGCGGTTAGGGCTTAAGGCGTGCTAATAAGTGTAGGGCTAATAACTAAATGAACCCTTATACAAGCAGCTAATTTAGCCCATCTGAGCCAAAACAATCCAGACAAATAGCCATATGTTCAAAATAGTGTTGTTATGCATTCTACTTACTTTTGTGGCAATTGCGTTTGATCATGATGAAGTATCTTGATGTTCAAGATACAGATGTTCAAGATATTAGCCCAGAATACAATACTGAGGAGGAGCGTGGAGATATGGAGAATGGGGAAGGCTACGTTTTTTTAGTTGTGAAAGGATTTTCACCCCAGGAGGTGGGTCTCCCTACACAAACCAGCGACACCGAGGATTCAGTTCAAATGGCGTTGCCACTCCTACAAAATAGTAGGCGCACTTGGGGTTGGTGGGAGATACCAACCCTCGACCAAACAAACATTCACCCGTACATGTAGGATCAGGAACATCCTTCCCTTCCCCTTCCCAATACCATACCGCATCACCCCATCCCATGCCATCCCATCTCAACCCATACCAGCCCAACCCAAACCAGCCCATGCCATCCCATCTCAACCCAAACCAGCCCAACCCAAACCAGCCCAACCCAAACCAGCCCAACCCAAACCAGCCCATGCCATCCCATCTCAACCCAAACCAGCCCAACCCAAATCAGCCCAACCTAAATCAGCCCAAACCAAACCAGCCCAACCCAAACAGCCCAACCCAACCCAGCCCAACCCAAACCAGCCCAACCCAAACATTCCAACCCAAACCAGCCAATCCCAACCCAACCCAACCCAAACCAGCCCAACCCAAACCAGCCTATCCCAAACCAATTTAACCCAACCCAGCCCAACCCAAACATTCCAACCCAAACCAGCCAATCCCAAACCAACCCAACCCAAACCAGCCCAACCCAAACATTCCAACCCAAACCAGCCAATTCCAAGCCACCCCAACCCAAAGCATCCCAAACCCAAACCAGCCCAACCCAAACCATCTCAACCCAAACATTCCAGCCCAACCCAAACCAGCCCAACCCAAGCCAAGCCAACCCAAAGCATCCCAAACCCAAACCAGCCCAAACCAAACATTGCATCCCAAACCAAACAATCCCAAACCAGCCCCCACACTGCCCTCCCCCAAACTCAGCAGCGTGACCTCCTTGAAGACAATGACGAGAAAGGAGATTGGGAGGATCGGGAACATGCCCAAAAGTACGGGGGTTCCCCCCTTGAGGCACTACATAAACGTATTGTTCCAACTAAGGCTGATATTGCTGCCAAGAAGCTGCTTCCCAACTGCACACGCTGTTATGGTTGCACAAGCAGCATTAATACGCTGAAATCGGTGGCGGCGTTTGGCCAGAAATTTGGCATAGAAACGGAAGCTTCACCAGAGTGGGTTTTTACAGCAAGTGAGTGTGTGAGATGGGGTGGGGTGTGTGTGATTGGGGTGTGGGTGGGGGAGTGGGACAGGTGGGGTGGCATATGCTTGTGTGGGGTGTGTGGGTAAGTGAGGGGGTGAGGGGGACAGGTCACTGGTGCTACTAGCATCAATAGGCTGAAATTGACGATGGTGTTTGGCCAGAAGTTTGGTGTGGAACAGAGAAGTTCACCATAGTGCATTTGTACAGCACGTGTGTATGTGTGGTGTTTGTATTTGTGTGTGCGTATGTGGGTGGGTGAGGGGGGTTGGGTTGGGTTGGGTTGGGTTGGGTTGGGTTGGGTTGGGTTGGGTTGGGTTGGGTTGGGTTGGGTTGGGTTGGGTTGGGTTGGGTTGGGTTGGGTTGGGTTGGGTTGGGTTGGGTTGGGTTGGGTTGGGTTGGGTTGGGTTGGGTTGGGTTGGGTCGAGATGGGGCGGGGTGTATGTTTGTGGGTGCGTTTGAGGGTGGGTAAGGGGGGTTGGGTATGTTGTGTGTGCGTATGTGGGTGGTTGAAAGGGTTTGCGGTGGGGTGGGGCGGACGAGTATGTTTGTGTGTGCGGATGTGAGTGGGTGAGGGGGGAGGGCAGTGGTTCAATACTAATGGTTCAATACTAACACCCAACCCACCCACCCACCTCCCCAGCTCTTCCTGAGGGTAGCAGGCAGGACACAGGGGAGAGCAAGGGCAAGGTGATGATCAAGGTGTGGTGCATGCCCATTGACAAGGTCCACCATACTATGAACTGGGCTTGCAAGGGTGATGATCGGAGGGCCATGCGCGCTAACCAGTTCTTGCTTGCTCAACAGAGGGTGGTGGAGGAGTGTGGATTGCTGGATGCCACGACAAAGGTGAGTGTGCAGGGGGTCGGGTGGGGGGTGGGGGTGGAGGGAGAAGGGTGGAGAGAGAAGGTGGGAGGGAGGGAGGGAGGAAGGGGTGGAGGGAGGGAGGGGTGGGGGTGGAGGGAGAAGGGTGGAGAGAGAAGGTGGGGGGAGGGAGGGAGGAAGGAAGGGGTGGAGGGAGGGAGGGGTGGGGGGGTGGAGGGAGAGAAGGGTGGAGGGAGGGAGGGTGGGGTGGGGTGGAGGGAGAAGGTGTGGAGGGAGAAGGTGGGAGGGAGGGAGGGAGGAAGGGGGGGAGGGAGGGAGGGGTGGGGGTGGAGGGAGAAGGGTGGAGGGAGGGAGGGGTGGGGGTGGAGGGAGAAGGGTGGAGGGAGGGGAGGGGGTGGGGGGGAGGGAGAAGGGTGGAGGGAGAAGGTGGGAGGGAGGGAGGGAGGAAGGGGGGGAGGGAGGAGGGGTGGGGGTGGAGGAGAGAAGGGTGGAGGGAGGGAGGGGTGGGGGTGGAGGGAGAAGGGTGGAGGGAGAAGGTGGGAGGGAGGGAGGGAGGAAGGGGGGGAGGGAGGGAGGGGTGGGGTGGGGTGGGGTTAGGAATGGAGGGATGGAGGGAGAGAGGGGGTCAGGGACGTAAAGGAACTGCTGGGAAGGAGGTATGGGTAGAGGACATAAAGGGTCCAACATACTATCGTGTTTTGTGTTATACTGTGCTGTGCTGTGCTGTGCTGCGTTTTACCATTGTTTGTGTAATTGTGCTGTGTTGTGTTGTGCTCAATTTCGGATTGTGTTGTTGTTTGTTTGTTTGTCCTAACCGAACACCCCTCTCTGGAACTCTGCCATTTCAGGTTTGGATCGACCCAGTGGGTGCGATTGTTCCTGAGTACGGAGTGCACATCTGGTGGAATGGTCTGTGGATGGAAAGGGCTGATGGGATCTCCATGAACCAGCTCGCACACTCCAGCAACCGCGTATTTGTTTCCAACACAACTATGAACCTGCTTCAGGTGCGTGTGTCTTTGTTTGTGTGGGAGGGTGGGTGGGTGTGTTGGTGTGGTTGAGTGTGTGTGTTTGTGCATGTGTTTGTGTTTTTTTGTTTATGTGCATGTTTGTGTGTGTGTGCTTGTGTGAGTCTGTGTGTGTGCTTGTTTGAGTGCGTGTGAGTGTGTGGGAACATATGCCTATATGCGGTTGGACCCACTGGATGGGATTGTTCCTGAGTACGGAGTGAACATCTGGTGGAATGGTCTGTGGATAGAGAGGGCTGATGGGATCTTTATGAGCCAGCTCTCCTACGTCACCAGATGCCTCCATGTCATCAACACAATCATGGGCCTGCTTCAGGTGTGTGTGTCTGTTTATGTGGTGGTGGTGGTGCTGGTGCTGGTGGTGCTGGTGCTGGTGGTGGGAGTGTCTCATGTATGTGGTTGGAGAGACGAAACTGGTAATTTGAACTTTCAGACATGTCCGGCTGTCGCCACGCCACCTTCCGTTTGTAATGATGGTGACGTGAAGAAGAAGAAGAAGAAGAAGACGTCAAAATGTGTGTCTTTATATATGGAGAGATTATATAATAGATTTATATGACCTGCAAACCACACAAACGAGCAACACACACACACAGACTTCACCCCTCCAACCCCCATCCTACATCCAACCCTCAACACTCAACCCATCCACCCCCTATCCACCCTCCACCCCTCCACCCCTCCACCCCTCCACCCTCCAACCCTCCCCCCCCCCCCCCCCATACCCCCTCCCCCCCTCCCCATACACCCTTCCCCCCTCCCCCACCCCACAGGTCAAGCTGAACAAGACACGAGTGGTCAAGGTTGCCCTCATGGACTTGCTGACCAGCCAGTGTGATAGACACGGTGAAAACGTGTTCATCAACGAGCAAGGCAACATCAAGGTCATTGACAACCTTCAGGTATGGAATTATTATATTGGTATTATACTGCATATTGTAATGCAGTCTTGTGTTACATAATATGGTGGGGGTGGAGGGGGGGGGGAAGTACAGTCTTGTGTTACATAATATGGTGGGGGTGGAGGGGGGGGGGGAAGTACAGTCTTGTGTTACATAAAATAGTGGTGGTGGTGGTGGTGGTGGGTGGGGGTACAATATTGTGCTACATAATATGGTGGTGGGGTGGGGTAACAATATTGTGTTACATAATTCGGGGGGGGTGGGGGGGGGGGGGGGATGATTATTCATGTGTTTGTGGGTGCGTAGGGGAGGGTGGAGGAGGGGGATGCGGGATGCGTAATTGTTTTCATTTGGATTAACAATGTGTGTATGTTACAGTCCAGGGGTAGGCAAAATAGGCTATAGGGACTTACCCAACCATATAGGAAGGGCTTACAAATAAAAAGCACGGATGAACTGAACCGCAAACAATCGTTTAACCGACGGGGACCCTAAGTTTTTGCTACAGTGATAATTTAATTCTACAATATAATTATATCATCAAATCAGCTGGGATGATAATTAAATTGTGCATTATGCATTTTTTATAAATTGTATCCGATTGTATTAAGTATTTCCATCCTTCAAAGGAATCAGGATTCAGGACCAGCTTCATTATGGAGTTTTTATCCACCAATTCAGGTTCAATGTTCATTTTCTCATAACTATTTTTTCTATCCTCAGCGTTTAACGGACATTCTAATATGAAATGCATTTCATCTTTGACTACTCTTGTACCGTCAACCATCATATCACAGCACCTGCAAATTCTACCAGAACGAGAGGTACTCCTTTCTGATTCGACATTGCAGTTGTGAGCTCGAAGATGTAGTCTTGCTATGCATTTAATATCATCCCTATTGTTTAACAAACTGCAAGTATGAAATTTCGGCTGGATATGGTGATGTTCCGATCCCATTTTCCTGGGACAACCAAAGCACAACACCACATCCCCCAAAACGTAGGCCATGAAATTCAGCTGGATTTAGTGTGGTGCTGATTCCATCACATTACACCACATCACACTACAAAGTAGACAGAATACCACATCCCCAATAACATAGGCCATGATTCAGCTGGATACGGTGTGGTGCTGATTCCATTTTCTTGCCCTAGACAAACAAAAAAGCATTCCTATCACATCGCACCACATCACACTATAAAATAAACACACTACCACATCCCAAATAACATAGGCCATGGTATTCAGTTGGGAAAGCTGTGGTGCTGATTCCATCTTCTTGCCCGAGACAAACAAAAACGAATTTCCATCACATCGCACCACATCACATTATAAAATAAACACAATACCACATCGCCGGTAACATAGGCCATGAAATTCAGTTGGGAAAGCTGTGGTGCGGATTCCATCGTCTTGCCGGGAACAGCCAAGAACGAAATCGTAAGGTTTGGGGGAGAACAAGTCAACAAGAGGTACAAGGCCAGGGTCAAGAAAAATCTAAACCCTATGTTACTGCTTGTCTATCGCTGCTACGTGGATGGGGGAGAGATCGGCATCAACTACCCGCCCGAGCTGACCAAGTGCCTGGCCAAGATAGCAAGTATGTCAGCACAGGAGGTGACGCAGGAGTACAAGTTTCCCATGCTGCGCAATGGGCAGGCTCTGGTTAGCAGGGCAAGAGGTGAGTGTGTGTGTTTTTGTGTGTGTGGGGGGGTAGGGGTGGGGGGTGGAGGGGAGTGTGTGTTTGGGTTGGAGGGGTGTGTGTGTGGTCTGTGTGTGTGTGGGGGCTAAGCCTACCAAGCGCCTGACCAAGTTAGCAGGTATGCCAGCTGAGGAGCACAAGTTTCCCACGCTGCGCAATGAACATGTTCTGGTTAGCTGGAAAAAAGGCGAATGAATTGTGAGGCAGTAAATTTTTAACATAGGGGGGAACCAGGAAAGGGAACATCTGATAAAACCTAGCCCTAAGTGACCAAGGAAGAACACCAAAGAAGAAGACTAAAGGACTGCGACCAAAAGTCCGCAAAGACAAAAGATTTGAAGATAAAATAACGAAGGACTAAGGACAAAGGGACACAAGAACAAGGGACACAAACTAGTGACTAGGAGGACAAAGGACAAAGGGCCTTCCGAGCACTACCCCCACCTCCAAGCAACACTGTTCCTCCCCAACCAACAAAACACCACTGTAACCTCCAAGAGCAACACAGAAAAAGAAGAGGAAGGCATAAACCCGACGGTCTTGCTGACCTAAGAATAAAAACACCACAGGGCATCACTCCTGTAGCAGGCCAGGGCATCAGGGCATCACTCCATTAGCAGACCAGCACAGACTCTCAGCAGCCTAGTAACGTGCCGCTAGGTCACCAATGCAGATCAGCAAGCTCTGCAAAGATGACCAGAACGCGGCATGCAACAAAAACAGGACTGGGCCAAAGCTAACACTAACACGGTAATGATAACGCCTGGTGGGGCGTGGTGTTAAGGGAGCCCGTCGTACGCGGGTGGGGAGCGGTCTCCTACCTCAACTCGACAAGCTACCATCGCGGTTGACGACGACCTGCAACGCCAAGAGCGACCGAAGGGGGGGTCGAACCCCCGACTCTTCATTCTTTAGCAATCTGGTCTACCACTAGACCATTGTAATCGCTAAAGAGGCTACTAACACGGTAACTAAAAAGATCTGTAAAGAAGCAAATCAAACTCCTTAGAAAACGCCTCCACTACACACTGCACCATCTTTTCGCTACCACAAAATACTTCAACGCAAGCATCTCGAGCTCTTAATGAATCATGTGTGTGGGTGGAGGGGGGGGGAGGGGGGGGGAGGGGGGGGGGGGGGGGGCGGTGGGGGGCCTGAAGGGGGAGAGAGAGTGGTCAGGTTTGCGTTCGCAGTTCAAAAGGTAAGTGCCTTGCAATTGGCACAGGTGTGCATTGCGTGCGTGGAGGGGTGTAGGGGGGGGGGGAGGGGGGGGGGGGGGGGGGGGCAGGAAGGGGGAGAGAGAGGGGGCAGGCTCTGGTTAGCAGGTAAGCAGGTGAGTGACTTGCATTGCAGTGGTTCCTCCCTATGTAAATAAAAAAAGTGGGTTTGGTAAAGGAGGGGTTGGGAATGGGAAGTGGGGGTTGGTGTGATAAGACGAGCTCAACTTGGCAGTAAGACACAAAAAACGCAAAGTTGGCATAAAAAGTTCTATGCACGGGCTTCATCACGGTCAGATGGATGGATGGATGGTCGGTCGACCGGACAAATGGGTAACACTGGGGGCTCCCGCCCCCCAGAAGGGGGAGAAGATGTTGCCAAAGCAACATGTGGCCCACTACTTGAGTGGTGGCCAAAGGGATTACAACCAAGGGATAATTTAGTCATGCATATCCGAAGATTTACCAGACTTGTTTTTGAAGTTGTGAAAGGACTTCCACCCCAGGAGGTGGGTCTCCTGAAACAGACCAGCGACACAAAGCAATCAGTTCGAATGGCGTTGTCACTTCTAAAGAGAGTAGGCGCACTTCGAGTCGGTGACTGTTCAGAGTTTTTAGAGTTCATTACAGGATGGGGCCAGTCAGCCGTACTAGTATCCATGGATACCCTGACAAATTGTACTGTGGGTTATCCAACAGTGCATGAGGTGACACACGAGTCATCTCACAACAAGAGTGGATAAAGGGCTATTTGCTTGTGTTGGTGACAAGGAGGCATTCTGCTAGATGTGCACACCGTATATAGGGATATTGTGCTCAGGCCAGGTGGACCTCAGCTTGAGTGGCGGCCAAGGCCAAGGCCAGGCCAGGGGACCGTGAAGGGTGTTTTTTTGGTTGAAAAGACCTTCACAAACAAAAAAAACAACTGCATAGCGTAGGGCAGGGGTCACAAAAACATTGGCAAAAAAGGAAGAAAAGTCGCAAAAAAAACGGGAAAAAGGCACACAGGGCGGGGGCGCCATCCAGGCCTCTGCCCGAGCGAGGGGCTTCGGCAAAAAACTATGGGGGCTCATGGGGGCTCCCCCCTCGGCTCCACCTCAGCAAGTACACCTCTACCATTTTACTCCCCACCCTCTAGATAAAAGAGTCGTGGCCCAGCCTTAAAGAGGACCTCCCTAACCCGCCACCAGCCGCCCCGACCCCAGCCCCCCCCGACCCCAGCCCCCGTCAACCCCTGCCCCCCCAAACCAACCCCAGCCCCCCCACCCCCTCCATCCCCCCCCCCTTACCCCATCCCACTCAACCTCCCGGCCCCCCCAACCCCCACCCCTCCCCCCCAGAACCCCCATCCCCCCCAGATATGTTGTATGAGATAGGGCGGGGAAGGGGACGGCAAGGTGGACCGCGGCCGCCGACGAACCAGACCCCAAGCGCGACGTGGGGCCACCAGCCTGGGGGCGCCCGCAACCGCGAGCGCGTAGGGGGGGGGACCAGGGAAGGCCCCGCGCAGGACCCCCCAGCAATCACCAACACAAACCCACAAAACAACAACACTGACCACGACACAAACCACAACACGACACGACACGACCCGACACGACTACGGACACGACACGACCCGACAAGGACACGACACGACACGACACGACACAACACAACACAACACAACACAACACCAACACAACATACCCAACACACCACAACACAAACACACACCACAACACAACACAAACACAAAACACAACACAAACAAAACACACACAACACAACACAACACAACACAACACAACACCACACATCACAACACAACACAACACAACACAACACAACACAACACAACACAACACAAACACAACACAACACAACACAACACAACACAACACAACACAACAAACACAACACAACACAACACAACACAACACAACACAACACAACACAACACAACACAACACAACACAACACAACACAACACAACACAACACGACATGAACGACACGACCCGACAGGAACGACACGACACGACATAACACAGCACAGCACAGCACAGCAGCCTTCTTTTTTTCTTCAATGCCAGCGAGCATGGGGTGAGCAGGTAATGCCCCCCCTCACTACCCCACCCAACCATGCATCATGACACAGGACAGGACAGGACAGGACAGGACAGGACAGGACAGGACAGGACAGGATAGGACAGGACAGGACAGGACAGGACAGGACAGGACAGGACAGGACAGGACAATCATCCCCATACAACCCATCACTTACACCCTCACCACAGCACACATCATCAAGCCGTACCACCAAAACATACCAAGTACACACACATCGACAAATATACAAGTACATGTACACGCTTACAAACATGTATTTGCACATTTGTTCATGCATACCTGCACAAACACACATACAAACACTTCAAACCTACCACCATGCACACCTCAATCACATGTGACCACACATTTAGTCATGCATGCATACATACATACATACATACACACACTCCAAACCTGCAACTTTGCACCCCGACACACACACACACACCCTCCCATGCCACTCCCTACTCCACATTAGAAGTCTAGTATAGCAGCATAATAATGTAGCCACCACCACCCCCAACAGTCAGCCTATCGATCATGCATTCAGCAGGAGCAGCAGCAGAAGCAGCAGGCAGCAGCATCAAGCAGCAGTCATCATCATCATATCATCATCATCATCATCATCATCATCATCATCATCATCATCATCATCATCATCACTCAATCATCATCATCAATCATCATCATCATCATCATCATCTCATCATCAGTCATCTCATCATCATCACAAACAATCGCCCAACCCCTTTGTGTATGCACACAGTTGTGGCCACCCATGGAATGCCTATGCCGTGTCCCAACCGGAGACCCATACTCTGGGCGGGAATGGCACAACAAGTACCCTGACCCTGGCAAGTTTGTGGGTGGTACACGCTTTGAGTGGTAACCCCCCATGTCCAAAGCTACAGTCAGGGGGGGGGGGGGGGGGGGGGGGGGGGGGGGGGGGGGGGGGGGGGGGGGGCGTTAAAAACGTGTGACCAATAAATGTTTACTATGCCGCATGTTAGTTGATACGTGCTCAATGACTCCAATTAAACCTCCTTAGCCAACCCTGATTGAATCCAGGCTGCTAAACACATCAATAATCCCAGCAGTGAAACCTCAGAAAACAGCTTGAAGCACAGAGCACCGCTACGTGCAAGTTGTGTGTGTGCTTTTGTTTAGCTCCCGTATAGACATTCTGGTGCAGGGTACTTTAGGAGAACCCCCAGCTCTGCTGCCTGAGACGCAACTTATTGTATAGCCTGCGTCCGCGATTCAACGGAACCCTCCTTCTGGTCAACAGACCCTCCCCTCGTTGCGTCCTGCGACGCAATGGACTCTTCAACATTGCGTCTGCGACAGAGGACACAGCGTCCTGAACAGCCCTGTTCTGGTGTATTGGAATCGCTTTTCCTTGGGCAGGTGTTCCTATAGGGGGTGGACAGTGTGTGTACACATGTATGTCTGGGGTGGGGGTTGGGGGGTGCACCCCACGTGGGGCGGGGGGGGGCAATATTGATGGTTACATTGATGGTTAGCTTGATTGGTTACATTGATGGTAAGCTTGATTACATTGATGGTTAGCTTGATTAACAGCTGGAGCTTGTTAGCATGGACGGTAATATAAAAATGCATGCAATACCGTATGAATCAACAAAAATGTAACAAATCGGTGCCGCTCGTCCATCTACGATTCTACTACGTTCCCATGTCTCTGAAGGTAACTTAAGTAAGTTAGCGTAACTTAAGCTAACTTGACTTAACTCAACTTAACGTGTCTTAAATTAACTTGCGTAAGTTATCTTATAGCTTAACTTCAGTTCACTTAACTTGACTTAACTCAACTTAACTTGTCCACACGTTAATCAACGTTAATATAACGTCAAATGTCGTCCGTTAACTATGTGTCAATAACGTGCATAGTTAATCTGTTTAACTCCCTTTAACGTCCAACACTGTTTCCATAGTGCTAACAAAAAAATACGGGGATCCGCTTCCCTGAACGTGCACAGTTCACCCCGTGACCAAGGAAAAAGACAGAGGAAGAGAAAAACGGCGAAGGGTCGGAAACCACAAGGGCAACGAACGAAAGGGACAAAGAAGGAAGTGGCAGCGCTGATTCCGTTTTCCAGGCTGCACTACAGGAAGCATCTGGGTTGATTAGCCAGGCCACCATGTCTAGAACCACTGTTGGCCCTTGCGCACGATTCCAGCAGTGGCTAGCTAGAGTGCCTGCCTTGAGCTTATCCACACCCTTTAAATACTGCACAGCCAGAAGACATGCTGGTTTACTATAGAGCTACTACATTCATGCTCATGCTGGAACCCCAATGGGTGACCAAGGTGCCCTAATAGCTTCTCCTCAATGTCTGGCTTGTACTATCAGCCACATATGACGGCAATGGAGTAGGAGCTGGGTCGCCGCGATCCTTATGATCCATCCACTGGGAAGAGCAACCCTTGTGATAGCTATGAGGTACAGCGTTACGAACAAGGGTACAAGTGGGAGGCAGGCTACCAAGAGACCCCAGCAGCTATACCAAGCAGCGAGGACCAAGTCAGGCTCTATTCACCTATCTTGACTCGGAGAGGCAATTTTGCCTGAAATCCACGGATGTCTTGAGCCTGGAGCACCATGCCCTCCTGATCCTCTACTTGTGGAACAGCGGCGTGCACGGCAAAGACAGTGGGAAACTATGCCTGGCAGATCTTCATGACTCTGAGTGCCATCCCGTGTATTCAGGGTTGATCCGAGGACAGCCATACCCCAACCCTGTGGTGCTGCCAACCCAGTGGCACCACCATTCGTACTGAATCCTCCGTGTCGCTGGTTTGTGTCGGGAGACCCACCTCCTGGGGTGAAAGTCCTTTCACAACCGAGTCCTGAGACAAGCAAGATCCCATTATCTTGTTCTGCCCCAGTACTGCATCCTAGGGAGGCTCAACTTGTACCTACAACATTGCCTTGGCCTTGGGCAGCCTATCACGCATTACCTCTTTCGTCGTGAGGCTCCCAACAAGAAGAGCTTTATGGAATTTAGTTTTAGAAGCTCAGACACTACCAAGATGCTAAAGAGGCCAAAGGCCAATTACATGGTGAGACTTCCCAATAGCTTGGTGGCAACGCCATTCGAACTGAATCCTCGGTGTGGTTTGTGTCAGGGTGAAATTCCTTTCACAACTAGAAAAAAGCTTCCGTCAAGGCACACAGCAGAGCACGGCTAGGCAGCATGGATGCATAGCAGCAGCTATGCATGGCCACATCCGAATGCCAAGGGTGCTAGCCAGGTACTTGGACCCCAGCAGCTGTCCCGTGGTCATCAATGTAAGTGACAACACTATTAGGCATGGCTAAGACCTACCATACCCAAATTAGTGGCTCTATGATAGCCCAAAGGACCCTTCAGTCTTTTGAGTATGAGCACAAGTTATTTTAGAGGTTTCATTATTACATTGACCTTTTTTTAGTTGTGAAAGAGCAGGTCAACCATTGTGTTGTAGGAAATTAAGACTTGCCTAGAGTTTCTCTCCAGGTATGCAGAGTGGTTTAGAACAATATTCAAGGGGATAAACGATCATGTCCAGGAATCTGAGGTACATACAAATTTTTGTATTATTTACATACTACGCTTCTAGAGTTGTCTTAAGTGTTTTTACAATGATTCAGCAACTGTATAGAATAGGACCATGGTTCATTAACTTTCTACTTGAATCTGCTTGAGTAAATCTGCCCAATGACGATTGAACTTGAACTTGAAGTTGGTTACATAGCTTTAGCCAGCAATTTGGCTGCTCGCCGTCTTCTGCAGTAAAAATAAATATTACCAGGAAAATGTAAACTCGAACAAACCCTTTTTTATTTTATTTTTGTTTTTGTTTTTTTTCTTTCTTTCATCTTCTTCTGAACGAAAAAAACAGCACACAAAAAGCTATTCATACCCTGTAAAAAAAGACTTGATCCAGTATCTTCAGACATTCATGGATGAACACAGGAAGCTTCTCTCGCCCTTCAACTTCTGGTTTGCACATCAGGTAATCAGGAATCATTTTGCTCTTCGATTGGGAAACCAGGCTCTGATACTGTCTTCTCGAATTCAGCAAGTAAGGCTTCATCAGTACAATCGAAAACCACACGGTGTTCATCTTAAACTGTTCCATAATCACAAAGGTGACAATGACCAGTGTGTAACAAATGTGCTCAAGCCCTAGTAACCGTTGAAATCGGGGGGGCATCAAAACGTATGTGGGGAGGCGCACGCTGTTAATCGTCTCCGATTTGGTCGAAGAACCCGAAACCGTTGAAAAAAGTGAAAAAGTGTCAGGGGGCTGAGATATGGGGGGTCCCAAAGGGGGGGGGGGGGGGGTCGAGGCCGATCTCAAAATTTCTTCACAACTTCTTCGTCTGTGGCCAGAATCGAACGTGCAGCACACCATCGAAAACGCCTCGACGAAAGCGTTACGAATCTTCAGTCGTTGCTCGATTAGAACTAGGGTGTAATTAAGTGGATGCACTGGAAGGTACATCCAGTCTGGACGCCAACCAGAACTTCACTAGCCGAGGCCAGGGCTGACGCCGTGTGGTGTATCATACGGATATAACCATAAGATTCTCTAATCGGACAACAAGTTTTCCTCATACACCACATTTGGTTTCGAGCTTGGTCGAGTGGGTCGACTGGACGGAAGTTGGCTCCTTCGCCAGTACCACGCGGATTCGGTCCCGGGCGGGCGCATGTTGGAAACCCTCGCTAGGAGGGGGCCGGCTCGGCCGGACGTGCACATCTCATACCGGAGGTGGGCGTCGACCTTCGAAAGGGGGGTGAGTTGTGGTGTATCATACGGATATAACCATAAGATTCCCTAATCGGACAACACGTTTTCCTCATACACCACACGCCGAGGCTAGAGCAGCCCAGGCCAAATCGCCCACAACGAACTCGAGCCGAGGCGCCTTCCGCACCCGAGCCCTTGACGACAACTTGCAACATCTGCAATGCCGTGGTCCAGTGCCCTCCCAGCAACAAGGCAAGCCTTAAGTTGCACCAGGCCAGTACGCCATCACGGAAGCTGAGGTGAAGGGGGTTACTTCCTAAGGCATGAAGCTCAAGCCCAAGCAAAATGCTAGGTACAAAGCCCTGATCTTGAAGCTCAAGGAACAACAACCTGAGCCAGCAGTTGGAAGCTCAAACAACAGGAGGCCCGTGTCAGCCTCGTTGTTTTGGAGCAGAGTGCTGAAGTAAAGAGCTTTGGATGGTCTACAAGATATGCAGCAAACTTGCAGTCACATAGTTGATAATGATAGGGACAAAACCAAAACTGGCTTCCGGCCAAAGCCCCAATCAGTATTGGGGCCGAATATCAAGAGCCTAGCCATAAGCGCAAATGTAGCTGAACTTTAACTGGATCAGGCTAGACAATTAGTGTACATGCGGGTGTCGGGTCGATGGAGGGGTGTTTCACTGCCTGAGACCCCTTTGGCCTCACACCGTTCTTTCTCATGAGACTCCTCTGACTGATGTTATTTATGAACTACACCTGAACTTCACTTAGTAAAAAATGTACATGCAGCTGAAACTCACTAGTTGCAGCTGAGTTGCAGCTTACCTATTGTTACCGGAGTTACTTTGTGAGTGTGTGTGGGGTGGGTGGGGGGGGAGTTGTGCTAGGGTGGCGGTGGCGGTGGTGGTGGGGCAGGGGTCGCTTATACACTTATACATAAGCCAAGCCTAGTTTTAAGATGACTAACCAGAGATAGAGCTTGACGTGAGGGTCAGTATGCACCTAACTTTCATTACATAATTATTATTGGTGAGGAAGATATTGGCCTTTTAAGCCAATGGGGGGGTCAGGGAAGAAAAAAAAACTTCATAGCGTGTGGGTCAAAAAAATACTTCTTGATGGCCCCCTGGTTGAAATGCAACTAATTTAATCAACTTGAGAAATGGGTAGGTAGGGAGTGAGAAGTGGAAATTATAGCAGTAGTCTTCTCTAGAAATAGTAGGGTGCCCTGGCGGGTCCCCTGGAGGTCGGCCCTGGGACTCGTGCGTGTCCTACTGGGGTGAGTTTTTTTTTTTTTTTTTTTTTTACAAAGGGGGGAACCAGGAAAAGGCGCAACTGAGTTGTACTATTAGGTTGTAGTAACGGGGGCGGTGAGCTATTGTGTGCATTCAGTTACAATATGGCTATGAAGGGTCGGAATACACGAGTAGCGATGATGGGTGCTGAGTCGGGATGCCACCTATGAAGGAACGTCATGCTTGAGGTAAAAAAAAAAAAAAAAAAAGTAATGAACGGCGATGGGTAAAAGGTTTACTGGCCGCGTCGAGTCAACTAGGTCCCGGGTACGAGGGTACCTAAAGAGAAGCAGGGAAGTTTGGTATGGTCGGTAATGTCGTTATACATTTCGAGCTTTCGACCGGTTATTTCTGCAATTTCCCGTGGTTTCGCCAAACCTACCATTTTCCTACCTACGAATTGTGGTTTCAACCGGTTATTTCGGCCCAAACCGGCGATTTCAATAACCGTATTGTTGTGTCGATGCATAGGTCTGGCTGCCTTTGGGCCGACCAACTACAACGATGTGCATTTGCACCCCTAGCAACCACGTTATCAGAATTGACCTGCCACGCACGTCAGGTGGCCTGCTACTTTGACGACCACTTGACACTCATACATGTGATGCCAATTATGAATGTCACATGTCAAACACCAACTGAGCCAGCTACAAAGAAACGCATCAGCCCAATCCTGAGTTTGCACGTCGACAGGGTAGCCTAGGGCTAATTGTACTGACTAGCTAGATCCAACTGCATTAGTCGAGTCTCCCCCAGTCACCACAACCAACCCCAACAATACTGGGCTCCGCCGAAACACAATTTGGCCCACGCCAGCAAGAGATTATGACCTAGTATGCATGTACAAGAGTTAATCTTTTTCACGCTCATTCGACCAAAGGATATAATATGAATTAACATACTGAGGCTCTGGGTGAGAAGACCCTAGTGGTCGCCCAGACAACGAACCTGCCAGGAACAATTGCAGGAGACGTAGCCGCATCCTATGTCCCAGATCCAGCCCAAGCCCAAGATCTGGACCCTAACCTAGACCCTGACCCAGATCAGGATCAGGTACCAGATTTGGACACAGCTCACGACCACGTTCCAGATCTAGGTCAAGATCAAGGCCAAGATCAAGGTCCAGATCTGAGCAAAGATCTTGATACTGTTTCTAAGATCTTGATATTGTTTCTGTCTACGTTCTTGTTGTTTACCTGACCAGACCAGTCTTTTAGGGTTTCGTTTTGCCTTAAGTTGGCTTTCTTCTTTTCTGGTTGCGTCCCCACTTTTGGCTTGTTTACGCAGTTTCTCCCTTAGTTTGCTTCCCTCTTCCAGTTTCCCTCCTTAGTTCCCCCCCCCCCCCCCCCCTTTTAATCTTACTTTCTCGCATAGTTTTCCGTCTAGTCCTCCTTAGTTTGCATCTCCTCTTTCAGTCTTCTGATCCGGTGACTGATAGAGGTTGCAATGTTTTTTTGTCCCCCCCCACCCCCGTCTTAGGTTTTTTTTCTTAGTAGTCCTAGACCCTTCTTTTGGGCTTTCTGTTTTGGGGCTCCCTCCTTTCCTCTCTGGTTTGTTTGTCTTCTGTTCCTGTCCTCCTTTGTCCCTTCAGTCGCCCTTGTGGTGTCCGTCCCTTAGCTGTACCTTAGCTGTTCTTGTCTTTTTCTTTGGTCTTTCCTCCTTGGTCACAAAGGGTTAGGTTATATCAGTTGCGCCTTTTTCCTGGTTCCCCCCTTTGCAAAAAAAAAAAGACTGGTAGCTAAGGCCACCAGCAAGAGGTCCAATGATGAAGGCCAGATGAGGGTCATGTATTGCTGTGTCGTGATGCCATGGCTGAGTGAAGGCATCAACAACCTTGCACCCGGCCCCCAAAGCTTAGGCTAAGTAACTACATGTTACGTTGGTGTGGGTTGTACTAGCAAACACATCCATTGACGGCCGTTTGCCCTTCAGGCACGGTGCAGCTAATAAACACTCATACGTGTCTTGACGAAGGAGCTACTCGAAGGGGTCAATTACTTTGACAAGGAGTCTACCTCTCCGGGTGTTCTGGATGTTCCCATGAGTGCCAAGCCACCTCCAACTCCACATATAGAGAGACACATAGTAATCGGATCTCTTGAACTAAGGATAATGTGCCCGGGCCGCCCTTCATTCGAAGAATGTCTGCTACCAGGCCTGAGCTGTCAGAGAGCTGTTACTAGGCTGTTGAGAGTCTGTGCTGGTTTGCTAAAGGAGTGATGCCCTGATGCACTGGCCTGCTACAGGAGTGATGCCCTGCAGTGTTTTAATCTTAGATCAGCAAGACCTTGGGTGCATGCCTTTCCTTCTTTTTCTGTGTTGCTCTTGGAGGTTACAGTGGTGTTTTGTTGGTTGGGGAGGAACAGTGTTGCTTGGAGGTGGGGGTGGTGCTCGGAAGGCCCTTTGTCCTTTGTCCTCCTAGTAATTAGTTTGTGTCCCTCGTTCTTTTGTCCCCTAGTCTTTTCGTCTTTTGTCTTCGGATCATTTGTCTTAGCGGACTTTTGGTCCATGTCCTCTAGTCTTCTTCTTTGGTTTTTCTTCCTTGGTCACATAGGGCTAGGTTTTATCAGATGTTACCTTTCCTGGTTCCTCCCTATGTAAAAAAAAAAAAGAGGAATATATAGGGCTGTCAATACCGTACGGTATTTTCAATTACCGTACGATATATCGTGATATACCGTACGGTATCGATACCGTACGGTATTTTTATACCCTTTTTGGGGGAAATCAGTACAAGACCAAGGGGATATAAGAGGAAATACCGTTTACACGTCCATACACTTCAAATCAAGTCAAAAGAACCAATACTGAGGGAGATAGAAGAACACGGTGATATCGTGATGTATCGTACGGTATAAGGCGGTATATTAAATTCCTGGCCCAGACTCAGGTGCTCTTGTCGAGAATCGAACCGCCGACCTGCCAAGTGTAAGATATTTCCGTAGGCCGATTTTGCCCAAACACGATATATGGTACGGTAATCAAGATATATCGTCTTTACACTACGATGGATCCGTAAAATACCGTACGCTGGAACATTATTACCGTACGATATATCGTACGGTACACGGTAAAATAAATACCGGGCGATATAAAGCTTGACAGACCTATAAATATAGCAGCCGTGCGTTTTACAGCAAATTTTCCACAGCGTTCTGCCTCTTCTGTTCGTTTCCTTCTTGGTTGGTTTTTGCCTTTTTTGATTGGTTAGTTGTGCAACAGTTTCCTTTGCGGGTGCACGCTGTGTTCATGATCTACAAGCTCATTTCTTATAAGGGTTTTCTTTTGTTTTGCAAGGGGGGAACCAGGAAAAGGTGCATCTGATAAGACCTAGCCCTTTGAGACCAAGGAAAAAGACAGAAGAAGACAGGAACGGCTAAGGGACCGACACCACCAGGGCGACTAAAGGGACATTGGAGGATGGGAACAAGAAAGAAACAAACAAACCAGAGGGACAAGGAGGAAGCCCAAAAAACTAAGCCCAAGAGAAGGGGCTGTGACTATTAAGAAGAAGACCAAAGACGGAACAAATTAAGAGAGAGCAAGGGGCCTAAGGAAAAAGACATATACGGCAGTGGGCGGCCGGAAAGTATCTTCTACCTGCCCTTGAAAGGTTAAGTGTATCAGCTTGGATAACACTCCGGAGAGTGGACTTAGTGTGTGCAGCACGCCAATCTATAAATGCGGAGACGAGAATAACATTACAAAAGACAGGGGAACCATAAAGGGACACCAGCGGAGGAAAGGGGGCGGTAGCCTGGAACCTGATCAGGGTACAGGCTAGACAGCGCGTGTCAGAAGAACCGATGACGCAGTCAACAGGAAGCTGACATAGTACTGTCAGGACCGATAGTTCCTAAGGAAGTACATAAGTAGTCACCAAGTCATAAAACGCGTGAGAGCACCGCAATTCATGCTGACACTCCACCTATGACACAGGTGACATACAATACTACTTCTCCACCTATGGCACTGGTGACAAAGAACTACATGTAACAGATTTAAAAAAAAAAAAATCAAAGAACTCCAAAAAATCGAGAGAACTTCAAATGGAAACCCAAAGGTTTATAGGAAGGAATGAAACAAGGCAAAAACCAAAATTTGCCAAGTTAGAAAAAGATGAAAACCGAATATCAAAGATGGGTAACAACGGTATAGAAAACCCGATCCGGGAATAGGAACCTAATGCCATACAATGATAACCAAAGAAACCGATGTAACCCCCAAAAAAAAATTGACCCTAAGAAGAAGCGGTCATCCCAAGCATCCGCATAAACCTCCAGAACACAGCAGGATCAAGGGGCTTGGTGAAGGGGTCAGCACAGTTGTCCTTGGTGTTAACATAGGCAACATCTAGTGAACCATCCTCCACCAGCTCCCTGATGTAGTGATGAATAACATCAATGTGCTTGCTGCGAGAGAGGAGCTGCCAGTCATTGGCCCATCTCAGAGACCCTATGTTGTCACCCTGAATGGTAACTAAATCACAAGGCAGACCCAGATCCACCCTCACCTTTTTCAACCATTGCACCTCCCTGGCAGCCTGAGACAGGGCCTGATACTCAGCCTCACAAGAGCTAATGGCAACTGTAGGCTGCCTCTTGCTCATCCAGTTCACTATGCACCCTCCAGCCAGGACAGCAAAGCCAGTCTGAGATCTCCTGTCAGACCCATCATCAGCAAAGGATGAGTCACTAAAGACAGTAAAAGAGAAATCAGGGCTGTGTGTGTAAGTGAGTCCCAGGTGGGAATGTGACCTCAAATACAAAAGCAAACGCTTGGCTGCCCCCCACAGGGGGACGGTAGGGTAAGCAGAAAACCTGGACAGGTAGCTCACAGCAAAGGCAATATCAGGCCTGGTGCAAGTAGCCAGGTATAGCAAAGCACCAACAAGAGAGAGGTACTGGCTATTAGAGGACAGGGGTTCTCCAGGTGGGTCAGTGACGGTGGACTTGTCCATGGGGGCACCAAACCTGGGCTTGGCAGCAGCAGTAAGACCAAACTGCTCCACCAGATCAACAATGTAGGAGTGCTGGGAGAGGTTGATCTGAACACACCTGCCGTCAGAGTCAAGTGTAAAAGCCATGTCCAAGGAGAGGAACTGAACCGGCACACCCATCTCTTTGACCTCCCAGCCAGCTTTCTCCATAGCCTTGATCAGCAAAACATACCTATCCAGCTCACTAAAAGCACAGATAAAATCATCAACATAGGTTAGGACATAGCTCCACCCACCATTAGAATCCCTCCTAAAATACAGAGCAGGTTCCGCCTTGCACATAATAAAACCATGTGCAACCAAAACCCGCTTGACATCCATACTCCAAGCCCTGGGCGCCTGTTTCAAACCATAAAGGGACTTGGTCAGCTTGCACACAAGGGGAACACCGTTAGGACCAAGTACCTTAAAGCCCTCAGGCTGGTGGCAGTACAGGTCCAGACCAGGTTCAAGGGGAGCATTCAGAAATGCAGTCTTGATGTCCAGCTGCCGAAAAAACATCTTCCTATGAGTGATGGCAGCCAGGAGCACCCTCAGACCTGCTTTAGAAGAAGCGGGGGCATATACATCATGAAAATCCAACCCAGGACGCTGCAGAAAACCACGAACCACAAAACGTGCCTTGAAGCGAATAGAACCATCAACCCCAACCTTCTTCACAAATAACCACCTGCCAGACAGGACCCTCTGTTTAGGAGGCAGTGGAGTGAGCGCCCAAGTGCCATGGGCATGTAGGGACGCCATCTCATCCTTCATAGCAAGGAGCCATTGATCCCTGTCAGGGTTGGTGGGAAGCATGGCAGCTTTGAAGGTCAGTTCAGTGGAAGTGGAAATGTATGCTCCCACGTACAAGCAGTGTACTTGTACATGAGCAGCGGGGATATCAGCAGTATCAGCAGTAACCGGTAGTATAGCCCCCAGTGCAGAACTACTGCCTGGTTGAACAGGGCCGGCCTTATTTGCCTCTATATCAACGAAGCCTGGGTCGACCGGAACACCCCAGCCATACGCAGTATCGGAACCCGACCAGTGTTCCAATCACTCCTTCCACTGCTACTCGAGTGTTCAATTCTACCGTCTCTCCTGTGTATGAGCCTCTGTCGGCACCTGCTCTTGCGCCTTCCCCGGAGTTTAAGCCTGAGCCAGTCTCTGCGCCTCTGCTTGCGCCGCAATTCATGCTGACAAAGTGCTTGCAGCCTATCAACGCAACATGCACACAAAGGGAACTATGGCCTAACTAACCAAGCTAAAAAAGGCGAGGAAAAACTAACTACCGTAGTGTTCCAAAATAGTAACGTTCCGAAAGATTTCACGAAGATTTTGAGACGAATATAAGCCGATACATATAATTTCACGTTACACATTTCACGTTTGTTTCCAGAAGAATATAAGCTCGCGTTACACATTTCACGATAGAATTTTTAATAAAACCCCTATTTCTAAATGTTCCTCCAAAGTACAAGAATCAGAAGGACAACTAGGTTGACTGGTTCCTCTTCACATCTAGACACTATTACACTACACTCCTCAATACAGCTTAGTGCAATCATCACACTAATGTAGTCATTGTAGAGACATGCATGTCCCTGGGCAGCTAGGTTGACCGGTTCCTCTCCTATATAGACACTGATGCAAAACATACACTCCATCCTTAGTACAGAGTGCAATCATCACAACAACTTTGTAGTCAGTTGGCTGACTTGTGCATTAGTGTTTAGGGGGGCCTTTAGCTAGAGCAATGAGAGGCAGGTTGGCCTCATCAGAATCGTCCCCAGTCCCCACAATCACTTTCTTTGGATGGAGAATCTGCGTCATCTGTTGCTGATAGGTACTTCTCCTCTTCATCACCTCCACTCTCATCCTTGTCCTTATCACCTCCACTCCAGGGTACTTCAAACGGACCCCAGGGGGTGCGTCCTGTGACGCAACCTAATACGGTCTGTTACGTCCTGGGACGCATCCAATTTGGTAGGTTGCGTCCTGGGACGCAATCAGGTCATTAGGGTACGTCTCACTATCAAAAGAAGCCTTATCCCACGGCAATGGAGTGGTGGTGGGCAAATCAACTAACAGGTGAGACGCAACCAACATCTTGCCCACTTCTGCGCTTGACCCCGCCCTCAATGCATGTGAATATTACGCCTGCTCAGGTACTGCCGTGGCCACGATCACGACTTGCGGTTGATTGTGCGACTCTTGGTAAGTTGTTACTTGTCTCTGTGCCCTTGGCCACTTCAAGTGTAGGTGTAGGTGTAGGTGCAATTCTGCTTTTTTTTTTTTTTTTACAAAGGGGGGAACCAGGAAAAGGCGCAACTGATAAAACCTAGCCCTTTGTGACCAAGGAGAAAAGACCAAAGAAAAAGACAAGAACGGCTAAGGGACAGCTAAGGGACGGACACCACCTGGGCGACGTAAGGGACAAAGGAGGACGGGAACAGAAGACAAACAAACCAGAGAGGCAAGGAAGAAGCCAAAAACAGGAAGCCCAAGAGAAGGGGCTAGGACTACTAAGAAAAAAGACCAATGAAGGGGGGGGGCCATAACATTGCAACCTCTAACAGTCACCGGATCAGAAGACTGAAAGAGGAGATGCAAACTAAGGAGGACTAAAAGGAAAACTATTCGAGAAACTAAGAGAAAAAAGGGGGGGAGGGGGGGGGGGGGGGGGGGGGGACTAAGGAGGCAACTGAGGGGGAAACTAAGGAGGCAACTAAGGGTGGTAACTGAACTAGGGGAAGCAAACTAAGGGAGAAACTGCAAAAACAAGCCGAAAGCAGGGAGGCAACCAGAAAAGAAGAAAGACAACTGGAAGCAAAGCGAAAACCTAAAAGACTGGTCTGGGCATGTACAACAGGAAAGAAGACAGAGACAGTATCAAGATCTAGATCTTGATCTGGATCTTAGCGCAGATCTGGACCTTGATCTGCTGAGCAGGCGTAATATTCACATTGAGGGCGGGGTCAAGCGCAGAACTTCACGTACACCTTCGAGTGATTTGATCATGAGGAAGTCACGCCTACTCTAGGTGTAGGTGTAGGTGCAATTATTCAGAATTAGTCCAGGGTTAGTCAGTACATCCATACATCCAAACATCCAAACATACATACATCCATACATCCATCCACTTCCTCCTTCCTCTCAGAATCCTCCATCTCCTCCCTCTCATCCCTGCTTCTTCATGTCAGCTGCTGAGATACCTAGTAGACGAAGCTTTGAGGCGACAATTGGAGCTGGAGGTCCTTTTTTCGCCCTAGCAATGTCTGCTCTCCGGCCGCCCCCCCCCCCCCCCCCCCCCCCCCTCCCCCCCTTTTTTCTCTTAGTTTCTCGCATAGTTTTCCTTTTAGTCCTCCTTAGTTTGCATCTCCTCTTTCAGTCTTCTGATCCGGTGACTGTTAGAGGTTGCAATGTTATGGCCCCCCCCTTCATAGGTCTTTTTTCTTAGTAGTCCTAGCCCCTTCTCTTGGGCTTCCTGTTTTTGGCTTCTTCCTTGCCTCTCTGGTTTGTTTGTCTTCTGTTCCCGTCCTCCTTTGTCCCTTACGTCGCCCAGGTGGTGTCCGTCCCTTAGCTGTCCCTTAGCCGTTCTTGTCTTTTTCTCTGTTCTTTTCTCCTTGGTCACAAAGGGCTAGGTTTTATCAGTTGCGCCTTTTCCTGGTTCCCCCCTTTGTAAAAAAAAAAAAAAAAAAAATTATAACTTTGCTGCGAAGCTGCTTCGGCCAATTCGGCTGGAGCGACTGCAATTTCGCGGCTATGGGAGCTGCTCAGTGCCCCATTTGAGTGTTACAGACGCTCATGCGGTCTAATCCGCTACTCTGCCCCCTCCAGAGGTCAGCATAAGAGGTCAGCCTACTGGAGGGGGGCAGGCTATTCTCTTCAAGTTAATTTGGGACCACCCGACCCCCATCCTTAGTACTTCAGAAGCAGCTCTCTCCTGATTCCCTTCTTTCGAGCCCCACCCACTTCCTCCTTCCTCTCAGAATCCTCCATCTCCTCCCTCTCATCCCTACTCCTTCATCTCAGCTGCTGAGATACCTAGTAGACGAAGCTTTGAGGCGACAATTGGAGCTGGAGGTCCTTTTTTCGCGCGACTTTTTAGTGTTTTTTTGCCTTAGACAGGTGTTGTGCGGTTGAGACTCATTCCCTCTTTCTTGAATTCTCAGTCAGCAGGTCTCCTTTTGAAGGTCTGCATTGGTCAGCATCTTCTTGTTCTCTAATTAGAGACTTGCCGATCCTGGAGTGTGACATAGGTTGGAAACCATAGCGATACAGTTTGTCTTAGCATTTTGCTGCCCTAGAGGGCTGGATAGTAGTTTTTGGGGGTGGATCTGCTGCTCCTGCCCTGAAGACTGTTTTTGTTTGCTTTTTACCGGACCTGTTTATCAGTAGCATGCCCTGCTTTGGTCTTCTTCCTTACAGAGCTTGCTGGTCTGCATTGGAGAAGAAGTGGCATCCTCCTTTTTTTTTTTTTTTTTACATAGGGAGGAACCAGGAAAGGGAACATCTGATAAAACCTAGCCCTATGTGACCAAGGAAGAAAAACCAAAGAAGAAGACTAGAAGACATGGACCAAAAGTCCGCTAAGACAAAAGATCCAAGACAAAAGACGAAAAGACTAGGGGACAAAAGAACGAGGGACACAAACTAATTACTAGGAGGACAAAGGACAAAGGGCCTTCCGAGCACCACCCCCACCTCCAAGCAACACTGTTCCTCCCCAACCAATAAAACACCACTGTAACCTCCAAGAGCAACACAGATTAGTTTGTGTCCCTCGTTCTTTTGTCCCCTAGTCTTTTCGTCTTTTGTCTTCGGATCTTTTGTCTTAGCGGACTTTTGGTCCATGTCCTCTAGTCTTCTTCTTTGGTTTTTCTTCCTCGGTCACATAGGGCTAGGTTTTATCAGATGTTCCCTTTCCTGGTTCCTCCCTATGTAAAAAAAAAAAAAAAAAAAAACACAGAAAAAGAAGGAAAGGCATGCACCCGAAGGTCTTGCTGATCTAAGATTAAAACACTGCAGGGCATCACTCCTGTAACAGGCCAGTGCATCTGGGCATCACTCCTGTAGCAAACCAGCACATACTCTCAGCAGCCTAGTAACATGTTGCTAGGTCACCCATGCAGATCAGCAAGCTCTGCAAAGACGGCCAGAGCGCGGCATGCAACTAAAAACAGGACAGGGCCAAAGCTAACACTAACAAGGTATCTAAAGAAGCAAATCAAACTCCTTAGAAAACGTCCTGGACGGTGAAAGGGTAGAACCCCCACAAGATCCACTGACCAGCAAGGAAAACCTTAAAAGCGCACTAAAGCCACTATGAATAAAACAGCATTTTACGAACTAGAATTTGGCTTGGAAAATTCTACGAACCCCCCTCGTAAAATGTTGGGCTCTGTATCGTAAAATTCGGACACCCCATCGTAATTGAAGGTTTACGAACTAGGATTTGATGGTTCGTAAACTGAATGGAGCTAGTTCGTAAAATTCCGGCGCCCTTTTATTACGAACTAGGATTTGATAGTCGTAAACTAAATGGTGCTGGTTCGTAAAATACCGGGCACCCTTCGTGGAATAACCCTCCTTGAATACAGGGAATTTGGTCCCGGATTGTAGTATTTAATACTGGACCGACCCTTTTCTTATTCTGTAAATTCGGGACCTGGGCTCCGGGCTAGGTTAGGTTCCGGGTATTTCCCGGATTGGGTCCCGTTTTTTTTTTCAGGCAGTGCTTGCACTGGAGACTTTGGATCATACGAGATGTATAGATGGATTGCAATGTTTTAATTACAGAGATTTTTAAGACTGAAAAATTCGAATTCAAAAAAGTGATAATGAACAATAGCTATTATAATTTGGCCATTTATAAATTCTCCTCATTTGTGGGAGAAATCGTACTCATGAATTGGGCCTAGAAAAATGGCACTCATCAGAAGTATGAGTACCCTGTGCTCTGACTACTAAAATAATAAGTACCAGGGTACCCTGATGAGCTCTGACTAGCTATATGGTCTGTATTCTGTCCCTGTCTCCTCCCTGCCACCCCCACTGGCTAGTCTAGCTATAGCTACTATTATATGATGAGTGATAGCAGCAGGTACAGTGTCATCATCAGGCTTCTTGATCTTGTCCCTCTACTCATCCCAGCATGCTGATGACTTGCTCCTTGTCCACCATGCCGCAATATGTGGAAGTCACTGCCTGCCGGAGCTGCGGCAGCATGAAAGGAAGGAGGTGGAGTTAGAAGAATATTAGTTGCTTGACCAAGCACAAGCCACTTGAATAATCAACGAATCAGCAAGCAAGAAAGCAAGCAAGCATTAACGTGGTAGCAATTACGATGATGAGACAGATAGATGGTGCAGCATGTAAGACACATGGTGCAACATACAAGACAGATTGTGCAGCATACAAGACATATGGTGCAATGTACAAGACAAATGGTGCAGCGTACAAGGCACATGGTGCAGCGTACAAGACAGATGGTGCAGCATACATGACACATGGTGCAGCATACAAGACAGATGGTGCAGTATACAAGACATACTGTGCAATGTACAAGACAAATGGTGCAGCATATACGACACATGGCGCAGCATACAAGACACATGGTGCAGCAAGGCAAATCATGCTGCATACAAGCCAAATGGTGCAGCATACAAGACACGTTGGTGCAGCATACAAGACACGTTGGTGCAGCATACGAGACATATGGTGCAACGTACAAGACAAATGGTTCAGCATACACGACAAATGGTGCAGCGTACAAGACAGTTGGTTCAACCTACAAGACAAATGGTGCAGCGTACATGACATATGGTACAGCATACAAGACAGATGATTCAGATCTACTCACATGTGTGGGTTCTATAACAACATATTGCCACTGTGTAGCCTAGTCAGGGGAGACTTCTTCGTGTTGTTCTCCCATTGTCTTCAAAATGCATACACCTCTTGTCGTCGCTTGCGTCAGGAGCAGGAACCTAGTTAACAGGCAGGTGTCAATAATCAGACAGCAGGCAGGCATTTGTCAATCATGGAGGTACATAGGCATGCATGCAGGTGTGAAGCAGGCAGGCAGCAGAGAGAATTCAAGCAGGCAAGCAGGTAACTAAGCGGGCAAGCATGCAGGCAAGCAGGCATTTAATTGACAAACAAGTAAGGAGGCACCTCGTACCTCTGATGCAACAGCTGGGAGTAATCAGCTAGGATGTACTGGTGCCCTGCACACATCATGTGGGCGCATCATGGACAGCAACAGGTGGGAGTGCAGGAAGTTGGGGGAGGGGAGGAGGTAGGGCAACAGCAGCAGGTGTGAGTGCAGGAGGTTGGCCTGGAGGAGGTACGGCCACTGCATGTGCGTGGATGTGGACCAGGTTGCCTTCGACTTTCAAACCTTCGACTTTCAAACCTGCGCAACTACCTGCGGCATTCGAATCCTCCCTCTCCATCCGCAACACTCAATCGGCTTGCCTTAAAGCATGACATTCGCCCAAGTAAAGCTGTGTACTAATCGACGAATTGAATATGGTCCAGCAGGTAGCATGGTTGAAGACAGCGGCTCTGTGCAGGAGTAAATCAGTAGTGGTTTGGTTCAGTGATGCGAAGCATTGTTTAGAAGGCGCACGCAATCGTCTGCCATTTCGCAGATCTAGATGGTGTCTTGTTGGAAATTTGAACGACGAGGAGGGTTGGGGGTTGGGGGGGGGGGGGCGGGGTGTGTGCGTGTTTGGGGGGGGGGGGGTTGGGGGGGGGGGGGGGGGGCGGAGGGTTTTGCCGCGACAAATTGAATAGCCGATCTAAGTTGACAGCTAGGACGCAGGAGGGTTGGGGCGGGGGGGGGGGTGGGGGGGGGGGGGGGGGGGGGGGGGGGGGGGGGGGGGGTCCACGGTAATCCTATCATCCTACTGTGTCGGACTCTTTCCAAACTCTTTCTCTATTCTTTTTTCGTTTTCGCCCCCTCTGGACCCCCAGTGTCCTGGGTTTGAACAATACCGGGCACCTTCGCACTCTTGTCCATAGCTCATAATAATTATTATTTAACCACATGCACAGTCTGAGATCAAACCATTGAGGCCTTGGGAAGTCATAACCCAAGATTATGTCCTGGTGCCTGCCCAGCAGATGTGTAACCCACGCTAAATAATCCTGTCATTCGACGGTGTCGAATTCTGTCCAAACTCTTTCTCTTCTCTTTTCCTCTTGGCCATAGCCCAGAATAATTATTATTTAACCACATGCACAGTTTGGGATAAAACTATTGAGGCCTTGAGAAGTCACAACCCAATATTATGTCCTGGTGCCTGCCCAGCAGGGGTGTAACCCACGCCAATCCTGTCGGCCGACCGTGTTGAACTCTTTCCATGATTTTGATTGTGCAGTAGGCGGAGAGAGATGGGAAGGAAGATGGGCTTGGGTGTTCGGTTAGTTACAAGAAAGAGAGGCATAGGTATCTAAAAAAGATAACAAGAGGGCAGTTATCTAATAAGGCTGGTTACCGGAGTTTAGGGGATGTGATTCTTCGCTTGACTGGAGTTAGCTGTAGTGTATGTAGAGCTGTAGTGTGGAGGGGCAGTCAGCAAGTCAGTGAGTTAGTGAGTCAGTGACTCAGTGTGTCAGTGTGTCATTGAGTCAGTGAGTCAGTGAGTCAGTGAGTCAATCAGTAAGTGAGTCAGTGACTCAATGCGTTAGTGAGTCAATCAATCATCAGTGAGTCCGTGAGACAATCAGTCAGTGAGTATGTGAGACAGTGCTTAAATTATTCAGTGAGCCAGTGAGTCTGTGAGTCTGTGAGTTAGTGAGTCAGTGAGTCAGTGCGTCAATGAGTCAGTGATTCAGTGTGTTAGTGTGTCATTGAGTCATTGAGTCAGTGAGTCAATGAGTCAGTGAGTCAATCAGTTAGTGAGTCAGTGACTCAATGAGTCAGTGAGTCAATCAATCAGTGAGTCAGTGAGACAATGAGTCAGTGAGACAATGAGTCAGTGAGTAAATGAGACAATGATTCAGTGAGTCAGTGAGACAATGATTCAGTGAGTCAGTGAGTGAGTGACTCAATCAGTCAGTGATTCAGCGAGTCTGTGAGTAAGTGAGTCTGTGAGCCTGTAAGTTAGTGAGTCGGTGAGTTAGTGAGTCAGTGAATCAGTGAGTCAGCGTGTCAATGTGTCATTGAGTCAGTGAGTCAGTGAGTCAATGAGTCAATCAGTCAGTGAGTCAGTGACCCAATGAGTCAGTGAGTCAATCAATCAGTGAGTCAGTGAGACAATGAGTCAGTGTGTCAGTGAGACAGTGATTCAGTGATCCAGTGAGTCAGTGAGCCAGTGGGAGAGTGACTCAATCAGTCAGTGATTCAGTAAGTCTGTGAGTAAGTGAGTCTGTGAGTCAGTGAGTCAGTGAGTCTGTGAGTTAGTGAGGCAATGAGTCAGTGAGTTTGTGAGTCAGTGAATCAGTGATTCAGTGTGTCAATGTGTCATTGCGTCAGTGCGTCAGTGAGTTAGTGAGTCAATCAGTCAGTGAGGCAGTGAGTCAATCAGTTAATCAGTCAATCAGTCAGTGAGACATTGATTCAGTGATTCAGTGATTCTGTGAGTCAGTTCCTATAATAAGCCCACGGACCCCACCCCAGGGCCGTGCGTGTGCGTGACTGCGTGTGCGTGACTGCGTGTGCGTGTGCGTGTGCGTGTGCGTGTGCGTGTGCGTGTGCGTGCGCGGGGGCGGGGGCAGGGGCAGGGGCAGGGGCAGGGGCGGGGGCCCACCGGGCGGGGGTAGGAGCAAGCCACGCCACCTGCCGCTGGCCAAAAAACCGTTCAGTAGGACGGGACGTACCGTTCACGTCTGGGCTGGGCCCAAAATTCCTTAAAATCAACCAGACTCCTGATTGGTCTCAATTTTCTTGTATCAAATTCTGAAAAATAAAGCCAATGTACAAATGTGCATAGCATGAACGTTCAGCACTGCATAAAATCCAACAACCCTTCAAAAACTCTCATTTTCGTCACTTTTTAGCCAACAATGCTGCAACATCCATCGATTCCATGAAATTCAATTACATTAAATTTAATTTAATTTAATCCTATTCGAATTGACAAAAAATAAAGCAATAGCATGCATCCAAATCACGTGGATGAAATTAAAATGAAATGAATAAAATTGAATTAAAATAAAACAACATTCAATACCGGTACAATTAAAATAAACTGAATTAAAATAAACTGAATTAAGGGTTCAATTAATTTCATTCGGGACGTGCCACCAGGCGCCCTTAATCAGTCAGTGAGTGAGTGTCTCAATCAGTCAGTGATTCAGTGAGCCTATGAGTCTGTGAGTCTGTGAGTTAGTGAGTCAGTGAGTCAGTGAGTCATGACTAACTGATCAGTGAGGCAGTGAGTCAGTTAGTCGATGAGTCATTTAGTGAGTCAGTGAGTCAGTGAGTCAGTGAGTCGGTGAGTAAATCAGCCAGTGAGTTAGAGAGTCAATGAGTTAGAGAGTCAGTGAGTCAATCAGTCAGTGAGTTAGTGAGTTAGAGATTCAGTCAGTCAATCAGTCAGTGAGTCAGTGATTCAGTGAGCCAGTGAGTCAGTGAGTCATTGAGTCAGAGAGTCAGCGAGCCAGTGAGCCAGTGAGTTAGTGAGTCAGTGGGTCAGTGAGTCAGTGAGTTAGAGAGCCAGTGAGTCAATGAGTCAGTGAGTCAATCAGTTAGTGAGCCAGTGAGCCAGAGAGTGAGTGAGACAGTGAGTCAATCATTCAGGGAGCTAGTGAGCTAGTGAGCCAGTGTGTCAGTGAGTCATTGAGTTAGTAAGTCGGTGAGTCAATCAGTTAGGGAGTCAGTGAGTCAGTGTGTCTTGACTTGGAATTAATGGGTTTTGGGTACAGGGTACTATGTTTTACGAAGCCAAGTTCCGAATTCTCCGTGATTTTGGGAGAATTCGTACCAATTTGGGATGAATCCAGTTCGTAATTTGCTACATAGGCTTCGTAAAATGCGTTGGGGATGAATCCAGTTCGTAAATTGATCATAGGCTTCGTAGCAGGCTATGGGCATTCTCGATCTACGAACCCCCCCTCGTAATTTTCTATTTGGGCTTCGTAAAATGCTTTAGATGATAGACAAAACTTTACTAAGGGTCCTCATGACATATTACGAGGGGGGTTCGTAGATTTTCACTTTACGATACCTGTCCGAGAATTAGCAAGTTCGTAAAATGCTGTTTTATTCATAGTGAGTAGCTGGCACTTTAAAGCAAATAAACCGGTAGCCTGTGCATCAGGGCATCACTCCATTAGCATTTCAGCGCAGTCTATCAGCAGCCTAGTATCATGCCACTAGGTCGCCGATGCAAATCAGCAAGCTCTGCAAAGACAACCAAACGCGGCATGTCTACGGTTCAAAGGTAGCGGTAACAAGGAAACAAAAACTATGTAGCTCCTAAGTAAGCCTCCTGAACCTGCAGACGCAAGATACAACACGGTACAGGGCATCACTCCTATAACAGTCCAGTGCATCAGGGCATCACTCCATCAGCAGACCGGCGTGCCAGCTCAGCTGTTAAGTAGCATGCCACTTCTTCTCCAATGCAGGCCAGCGAGCTCTGTAAGGAAGAAGACCAAAGCAGGGCATGCTACTGATAAACAGGTCCGGTAAAAAGCAAACAAAAACAGTCTTCAGGGCAGGAGCAGCAGATCCACCCCCAAAAACTACTATCCAGCCCTCTAGGGCAGCAAAATGCTAAGACAAACTGTACTTGACAGCTGAGCTGGCACGCCGGTCTGCTGATGGAGTGATGCCCTGATGCACTGGACTGTTATAGGAGTGATGCCCTGTACCGTGTTGTATCTTGCGTCTGCAGGTTCAGGAGGCTTACTTAGGAGCTACATAGTTTTTGTTACCTTGTTACCGCTACCTTTGAACCGTAGACATGCCGCGTTTGGTTGTCTTTGCAGAGCTTGCTGATTTGCATCGGCGACCTAGTGGCATGATACTAGGCTGCTGATAGACTGCGCTGAAATGCTAATGGAGTGATGCCCTGATGCACAGGCTACCGGTTTATTTGCTTTAAAGTGCCAGCTGCTTTAGTGCGCCTTTAAGGTTTTCCTTGCTGGTCAGTGGATCTTGTGGGGGTTCTACCCTTTCACCGTCCAGGACGTTTTCTAAGGAGTTTGATTTGCTTCTTTAGATACCTTGTTAGTGTTAGCTTTGGCCCTGTCCTGTTTTTTGTTGCATGCCGCGCTCTGGTCGTCTTTGCAGAGCTTGCTGATCTGCATGGGTGACCTAGCGACATGTTACTAGGCTGCTTTTTTTTTTTTTTTTTTTTACATAGGGAGGAACCAGGAAAGGGAACATCTGAAAATACCTAGCCCTATGTGACCAAGGAAGAAAAACCAAAGAAGAAGACTAGAAGACATGGACCAAAGTCCGCTAAGACAAAAGATCCAAGACAAAAGACGAAAAGACTAGGGGAAAAAAGAACGAGGGACACAAACTAATTACTAGGAGGACAAAGGACAAAGGGCCTTCCGAGCACCACCCCCACCTCCAAGCAACACTGTTCCTCCCCAACCAATAAAACAGCTGAGAGTATGTGCTGGTTTGCTACAGCCTTCCGAGCCCCACCCACTTCCTCCTTCCTCTCAGAATCCTCCATCTCCTCCCTCTCATCCCTACTCCTTCATGTCAGCTGCTGAGATACCTAGTAGACGAATCTTTGAGGCGACAATTGGAGCTGGAGGTCCTTTTTTCGCCCTAGCAATGTCTGCTCTCTGGCCGCCTTTTAACTTTGCTGCGAAGCTGCTTCGGCCAATTCGGCTGGAGCGACTGCAATTTCGCGGCTATGGGAGCTGCTCAGTGCCCCATTTGAGTGTTACAGACGCTCATGCGGTCTAATCCGCTACTCTGCCCCCTCCAGAGGTCAGCATAAGAGGTCAGCCTACTGGAGGGGGGCAGGCTATTCTCTCCAAGTTAATTTGGGACCACCCGACCCCCATCCTTAGTACTTCAGAAGCAGCTCTCTCCTGATTCCCTTCTTTCGAGCCCCACCCACTTCCTCCTTCCTCTCAGAATCCTCCATCTCCTCCCTCTCATCCCTACTCCTTCATGTCAGCTGCTGAGATACCTAGTAGACGAAGCTTTAAGGCGACAATTGGAGCTTGAGGTCCTTTTTCCGCCCTAGCAATGTCTGCTCTCCGGCCGCCTTATAACTTTGCTGCGAAGCTGCTTCGGCTAATTCGGCTGGAGCGACTGCAATTTCGCGGCTATGGGAGCTGCTCCGTGCCCCATTTGAGTGTTACAGACGCTCATGCGGTCTAATCCGCTACTCTGCCCCCTCCAGAGGTCAGCATAAGAGGTCAGCCTACTGGAGGGGGGCAGGCTATTCTCTTCAAGTTAATTTGGGACCACCCGACCCCCATCCTTAGTACTTCAGAAGCAGCTCTCTCCTAGCTCTCTCCTGATTCCCTTCTTCCGAGCCCCACCCACTTCCTCCTTCCTCTCAGAATCCTCCATCTCCTCCCTCTCATCCCTACTCCTTCATGTCAGCTGCTGAGATACCTAGTAGACGAAGCTTTGAGGCGACAATTGGAGCTTGAGGTCCTTTTTCCGCCCTAGCAATGTCTGCTCTCCGGCCGCCTTATAACTTTGCTGCGAAGCTGCTTCGGCCAATTCGGCTGGAGCGACTGCAATTTCGCGGCCATGGGAGCTGCTCAGTGCCCCATTTGAGTGTTACAGACGCTCATTCGGTCTAATCCGCTACTCTGCCCCCTCCAGAGGTCAGCATAAGAGGTCAGCCTACTGGAGGGGGGCAGGCTATTCTCTTCAAGTTAATTTGGGACCACCCGACCCCCATCCTTAGTACTTCAGAAGCAGCTCTCTCCTGATTCCCTTCTTCCGAGCCCCACCCACTTCCTCCTTCCTTTCTGAATCCTCCATCTCCTCCCTCTCATCCCTGCTCCTTCGTGTCAGCTGCTGAGATACCTAGTAGACGAAGCTTTGAGGCGACAATTGGAGCTGAAGGTCCTTTTTTCGCGCGACTTTTTAGTGTTTTTTTGCCTTAGACAGGTGTTGTGCGGTTGAGACTCATTCCCTCTTTCTTGAATTCTCAGTCAGCAGGTCTCCTTTTGAAGGTCTGCATTGGTCAGCATCTTCTTGTTCTCTAATTAGAGACTTGCCGATCCTGGAGTGTGACATAGGTTGGAAACCATAGCGATACAGTTTGTCTTAGCATTTTGCTGCCCTAGAGGGCTGGATAGTAGTTTTTGGGGGTGGATCTGCTGCTCCTGCCCTGAAGACTGTTTTTGTTTGCTTTTTACCGGTCCTGTTTATCAGTAGCATGCCCTGCTTTGGTCTTCTTCCTTACAGAGCTCGCTGGTCTGCATTGGAGAAGAAATGGCATGCTACTTGACAGCTGAGCTAGCACGCCGGTCTGCTGATGGAGTGATGCCCTGATGCACTGGACTGTTATAGGAGTGATGCCCTGTACCGTGTTGTATCTTGCGTCTGCAGGTTCAGGAGGCTTATTTAGGAGCTACATAGTTTTTGTTACCTTGTTACCGCTACCTTTGAACCGTGGACATGCCGCGTTTGGTTGTCTTTGCAGAGCTTGCTGATTTGCATCGGCGACCTAGTGGCATGATACTAGGCTGCTGATAGACTGCGCTGAAATGCTAATGGAGTGATGCCCTGATGCACAGGCTACCGGTTTATTTGCTTTAAAGTGCCAGCTGCTTTAGCGCGCCTTCAAGGTTTTCCTTGCTGGTCAGTGGATCTTGTGGGGGTTCTACCCTTTCACCGTCCAGGACGTTTTCTAAGGAGTTTGATTTGCTTCTTTAGATACCTTGTTAGTGTTAGCTTTGGCCCTGTCCTGTTTTTTGTTGCATGCCGCGCTCTAATCGTCTTTGCAGAGCTTGCTGATCTGCATGGGTGACCTAGCGACATGTTACTAGGCTGCTGGGAGTATGTGCTGGTTTGCTAAAGGAGTGATGCCCTGATGCACTGGCCTGTTACAGGAGTGATGCCCTGCAGTGTTTTAATCTTAGATCAGCAAGACCTTCGGGTGCATGCTTTTCCTTCTTTTTCTGTGTTGCTCTTGGAGGTTACAGTGGTGTTTTATTGGTTGGGGAGGAATAGTGTTGCTTGGAGGTGGGGGTGGTGCTCGGAAGGCCCTTTGTCCTTTGTCCTCCTAGTAATTAGTTTGTGTCCCTCGTTCTTTTGTCCCCTAGTCTTTTAGTCTTTTGTCTTGGAACTTTTGTCTTAGCGGACTTTTGGTCCATGTCTTCTAGTCTTCTTCTTTGGTTTTTCTTCCTTGGTCACATAGGGCTAGGTTTTATCAGATGTTACCTTTCCTGGTTCCTCCCTATGTAAAAAAAAAAGCAAAAAAAAACAGGAGTAATGCCCTAATGCACTGGCCTGTTACAGGAGTGATGCCCAGCAGTGTTTTAATCTTAGATCAGCAAGACCTTCGGGTGCATGCCTTTCCTTCTTTTTCTGCGTTGCTCTTGGAGGTTACAATGGTGTTTCATTGGTTGGGGAGGAACAGTGTTGCTTGGAGGTGGGGGTGGTGCTCGGAAGGCCCTTAGTCCTTTGTCCTCCTAGTAATTAGTTTGTGGCCCTCGTTCTTTTGTCCCCTAGTCTTTTCGTCTTTTGTCTTGGATCTTTTGTCTTAGCGGACTTTTGGTACATGTCTTCTAGTCTTCTTCTTTGGTCGCATAGGGCTAGGTTTTATCAGATGTTCCCTTTCCTGGTTCCTCCCTATGAAAAAAAAAAAAAAAAAAAGAAAGCAGAAAGAAAGACAGAAGGAAGAGCGCAAAAAGCCAGGAAAAGACCGCCCGCAAGAAAAGAACGAAAGAAAGAAAGAAAGAAAGACATGAACTCCCTCCCTCCTTCCT